>CM076579.1:1150922664-1151441581 GCA_034641835.2 Pinus albicaulis | reverse complement strand
GTGGAGCAGCCCATCTGTACCAACTTAGTGATAACATCATCCATGAAGAAATGAAAAATGGACCACTTTGACAAAAGAAAGAGCACCATGATAGGTGGAGAAGTATGAAGAAGCATAATATGGGGAGTATTTTGGCACTTCGTTTGCTATTGATGTCAAAGGGGGAGAAAATGTTGGAAGGGAAAGAATATTTCCATCAATGACAACAGGGGGGATTGTTAATCAAGGTTGTCATTGATGTCGATATGGCATTGACTGAGATGTCAATATTCTTGAGATTCCTAGTTCTAGATGATGATGCCATGACTCTTGGTTGACTAGGAGACCTTTAATGATGATGTCAAAGTATATGAAGAAGTATTTTCCTAAATTCCTATTAATCACAATGCCCTAGATGTCCATGAAGGCACCATAATCTCATGAAGTAGCCCTAAAAATCATGATGATGTGCTTACTCTTGATGAAGAAGCCTAGAACCCGGATGATGTCCTTACCCTTGATGTGGATGACTATAATTAATGAAGTCATACACGTGATGATGTCATAATCTTGAATGACCACATTTGATAATGGTCTTGATGACATGGTTGAAAGACTACTTTGATGATTTTCCAATAAAAAATTAATAAAGGCTACACTATGACTTATCACTACACGAGTATATGATAACATGAGATGATACATTCATTGTTGGATACTATTATGACGTGGATGTCATACATGACCCTATGATGATGAAGAAGCCAAAAAATAGAGGAGCCAATCATTGGAGAAGCCATGTTGTCCCAAATATTTTATGCACAAAAATTTAAGGAAATTCACAAAGAAAAAAAAATTCACCACCTTAGAGGCAAGATTTTAACATGGGACCTAGACCATCTTAAGGAGGATTTTTTCCACTTTCCAATGAGCCTTTACTTGTACAGAGACTCCTAGCGGTTGATGAGATATGGAATTTTTAAGTCAAGAAAAATTAACCTTAGCAGTGAGCCGACCTATCCTTGTCGTGCATGTCGGCCTATTTTCAGAGACATGTCCTTTCTGTTAGGTCCCTATATTACTAGTGTAGTCCCTTATCATTGTTAGTGTAACCCCCTTATTGTTATCGTTGTACCCCTATAACCCCAATATTGTTGTTATTGTGCCCTTACATTATTGTTGTTAGGTCGGATAGGATTATATTGTGACCCCATGGACTCCTATATATAGAAGTAGGTTTTTTCATTTGTATCATCCAAGAAATTTTCATTTATGTAATGTATTGGAGGTTTCCCCCTCGAAGTGGCTGATTTCTAAGGCGTTGATCTCTCTTTTCTTCCATTTTTGGAGTTGGTTTCATAACATTTGGTATCAAAGCTTTGGATTCTAGGGTTTCGCTGCTCCAATCAGCTCAGACCTGTGGCATTAGAAAGAAGATTCATAGGGCTACTACATGACCAATTTTTAGATATTGAATATCCGAAATCATAGAGATAATTCAGTTTCAATATCGAGCTCCTCAAAAGCAAGAAAAATGTGTGTATTTTTTTCAAATTAAATAAGTCTTGTTTGAAAAATCAGTTTGAATTGATTCCAAGGGCATATTGTAGAATAGATATTAGTATTGGGTTCTAAAATGCCCCCTAAAAAGAATTCAACACCAATTAAGTCTTCAGAAAGCTCTAATATGAGTCATGAAGACGAAGAATTGCAACATGACATGTCAAAAGTACAAGAGCAAGTGCACCAAATTTCGTTCTCGCAAAGATCAACAAAAAATAAGATGGATGGTTTGAAGAAAGGCATGGAAGCTAAGAAGGATGGCATGGAAGCTGGCATGGAAGCTAAGATGGATGACATGGAAGCTAAGATCAATGAAAAAATGAAAGACAACATGGAAAACATGAAGAATGATATAAAAGCGGACATGGAAGGTTTGACAAAGTTGATACAATAATTTTTTCCTAATGGCGAAAAGATATTAGAGGAAACTCATGATGAGAACAACATAAATGTTAATCGTGATTTGATAAAATCCAATGTTGGATTAAAGAACCACCATATTCCAAAGATGGATATGAGGAATTTTGATGGCAAGGATCCCATAACATGGATACTACAGATGGAGCAATATTTTGATCTCAATAATGCGTAAAACACACAAAAGGTACACATTGCAACTTTACATTTAGAACAAAATACATTTGTATAGTATTGATGGCTTTGCTCCCGTAAAAAAATTGTCACTTGGTCAATTTTTACTGAGGAAATGATAACGCATTATGAGGATACAAAGAGAAACACCTTCTTTAGCCAATTGATAAATCTCAAACAAAAGGGTTCAGTGGTGGAGCACATTGAGGACTTCCAAAAATTGAATATAAGGGTAACTGATATTCCAGAGGAACACAGGATTGATGTCTTCATAGGGACTTTAAAGGATAACATCCAACATGAGGTTCACGTTTGGGAACCTGATTCATTGGAGAAGACATTTAGGTTGGCAAGAAAAATTGAATGTAAAATTATGGTAACAAGGAAGCCTACCACTCACATATATAAGGATGGAAGTATTGCTACTCCTAGAATTCCACAACCTACAAGGTTGATACCACAAAAATTGGAAGAAAAAAGAGCAAAATGGATTTGCTATAGTTGTGATCGAAAATACACTAAGGGTCATAAGTGTGCGGAGAAGAAATTATTTTACATAGATTGTGAAGAGGAGGAAGAAAATGAACAAGAAGCTTCAAAAGAAGAGGATACACACCAAGAACCAACACTAGAAGAATAATAAATGAGTCTGACCATATCGTGTAATGCATTGGCAGGAATTACCACTCCTCAAACTCTCAAGATAGAAGGACATATCAAGAAGAAAAAGGTAATAGTGTTGATTGATTCGGGTAGTACCCATAATTTTATTCATTGTAAGGTAGCCAAGGAATTGAATTGTTTCCTATACCCAACACCACAATGTCAAGTGATGGTTGCAAATGGAGGAACTATAAATTTCTCTGGAAAATGCCATAATATCAAGCTAACCATGGGGGAATATGTATTGAATAGTCCAATGCTTTCTATTCCTATGGGAGGTGCTGATGTTGTACTAGGAGTACAATGGTTACAATCTTTGGGGACGGTAGCTTTTGATTTTCAAGAACTTTTCTTGAATTTTTTTTCAGAAGGAAAGGAAGTCGAATTACGGGGTATTGAAGGGAAGCCGGGAAGGATAATAAGCTCTAATGTCATGACAAAGCTTCTAAAGAAAGAACAACGAGGCGTAATTGCACAATTATTCTCACTAGAAGTTACAACATCAAAATCATCTATTTTTGCAGATCTCCAACAAGTCTTGGACAATCATTCCAAGGTGTTTCAAACTCCCAAAGGACTCCCACCTATTCGTGATCATGATCATGCTATTCATTTGATTCCAGGAAGTGTTCCTCCAAACATCAGGCCTTATAGATATCCTTATGTCCAAAAGAGCGAAATTGAAAGTATGATTGCAGAAATGTTAGAGGCGGGTATAATTCAACCTAGTCAAAGTTCTTTCTCTGCTCCTGTAGTATTGGTACACAAGAAGGATGGATCATGGTGCATGTGTTCGAATTATAGGGAGCTCAATAAGCTCACCATTAAAGATAAATTTCCCATTCCTGTGATTGATGAATTATTGGATGAATTACATGGAGAAATTTATTTTACCAAGTTGGATCTTCGTTCAGGATATCATCAAATTAGAATGAAGATGGAAGATATTCCAAAAATAGCATTTTGAACTCATGAGGGTCATTATGAATTCTTGGTCATGCCTTTTGGCCTTACCAATGCACCTTCTACATTTCAAGGGTTGATGAATTCCATTTTCAAACCCTTCCTTAGAAAATTTGTGCTAGTATTTTTTGATGATATATTAATCTACAACAGGTCTTGGAAGGATCATGTTGAACATGTTGACAGGGTGCTCAAACTATTGCAAGAGAAACAATTATATGCAAAAACATCCAAATGTTTTTTTGGAGTACAAGAGGTGGAATATCTGGGTCATATTATATCTCACGAGGGTGTTAAAGTAGACCCTAACAAAATTAAAGCCATTAAGGAATGGAAAGTCCCCACAACCATAAAGCAGTTGCGAGGATTTCTCGGGTTAACAGTGTATTATCACAAGTTTGTTAAGAATTATGGGAGAATAGCAGCACCTCTAACAACATTATTGAAGAAAGATGCATTTTCATGGACTCCTGAAGCAACTAAGGCCTTTGAACATCTTAAAGAGGCAATGTGCCTAACACTAGTCTTAGCTATGCCAGACTTCACAAAAACCTTTATTGTGGAATGTGATGCCTCAGGAAATGGAATTGGTGTTGTTTTAATGCAAGAAGGAAGACCCATTGCTTTTGAAAGTCATCCAATCAAAGGAAAGTATTTACAGAAAGTTATTTATGAGAAGGAAATGTTAGCAATACTACATGCACTAAAGAAATGGTGACCTTACCTAATGGGAAGACACTTCAAGGTAAAAACTGATCATGATAGTCTTAAACACTTTTTGGAACAAAGAATATCTTCAGAAGAGCAGCAAAAATGGGTCACAAAGATGTTTGGTTATGACTTTGAAATCATCTACAAAAAAGGGAAGTTAAATGTTGTTGCATATGCACTCTCAAGAAAGGATGAGGAGGTGGAAGCATTGCTTTGTGCCATTTATATTATCCAACCAGATTGGATAACCGAAGCAAGGGATGAATGTAAGAAGGACGAAGAAGTGTGTACACTCATTCAAAATTTACAGCAAGATCCTAGTACATCTGATACATTTAGTTGGAAAAATGATTCCTTATGGTACAAAGATCGCTTATATATTTGTAATAATTCCCAAATAAAACAAATGATTGTTTTGGAATTGCACACTTCTCCTTTAGGAGGACACTCGGGATTTTTAAAAACTTACCATAGGGTGAAGAAAGATTTTTTTTGGGATGGCCTTAAATCTAATATTCAAAAGTTTGTGGCAGAATGTTTGGTTTGCCAGCAAAATAAAGTTGAGACAATTAAGACCTCGGGTCTTCTACAGCCTTTATCCATTCCAAGTCAACGTTGGGAGGATATTTCAATGGATTTTATCATAGGTTTCACTAAGCCCGAAATAAAGAGTGTCATTATGGTAGTAGTTGATAGACTTACCAAGTATGCACACTTTTGTGCATTATCTCATCCATTTAAAGAAAATATAGTTGCTACTGCATTTATGGAAATAATTCAAAAGCTCCATGGAAACCCAAATATTATTGTAAGTGACAGGGATCTCATTTTTACTGGAAATGTTTAGACGAAATTATTTTCTTGTTTGGGTAATCAATTAGCTCATAGCTCATCTTATCATCCTCAATCCAATGGTCAAACTGAGATAGTGAATGAATATTTGGAAGGATATCTTTGTTGTTTTTTATATGATATGCAAACACAATGGGTCAAGTGGTTACCTCTCACTGAATGGTGGTATAACACTTCCTTCCATACTGCAGTAAAAATGACCCTATTTATGGCAGTTTTTGGATATCATCCACCGTCTATCACATCATATTTAAGAGAAAATTCTAAGGTTCAAGCAGTGGAAGATCACATCGAGCATCAACAAGAAGTTCTCCAACTCTTAAAGGATAACCTAAATTTGGCACAAAATTGAATGAAATAACAAGTAGATCAACATCGAAGTGAGAGAAGTTTTGATGTAGGAGACTGGTTATTCTTAAGGCTACAAACATACAAAAAAATGTCCCTCAAGCAAGTTAAGAAGGATAATAAATTATCGCTAAAGTGTTTAGTCAATTTAATGTCTTAAATTGCTTACATAAATTATCAACCGAGGTTTGTAAACTGATAAAGTGTGGTGCACTGTATGTGCTTAGTTAACCTTCTTCTTACTTCGTTGTATGTATTTTTATGTTGTTTTGGAGGTTTTTTTCTTTATATCTAAGGGTGTTAATTTAAAACTATGAGAGAAATCAAATGAATATTAATGAATTTTAAGAAGGAAGAAAATGAAGTGTTCTTAAGTTAAACTAATTTGCATAAAAATGAATCAAAGGGTATTGGCTGGTTAGAATCTGATCTGAAAAACATAGTATCTATTCTATTTACTTCTGGTTTAACATTAGTCCTATTCCATGGATGTAAATCTTATAACTGAAATTGAAATTGCAATGTTACTCTAAGTGAACGCAGAAAAAGAAAAAAACTGATGTATGTTTAGTTACTCCAACATTCAATATGAAGTGTTACCTTCTTGAGATGATGTGTAAGTAACCAATTATAGCTTAGTTTCTAATGTTCTAGGAAAACAAGTAAAATGTGCGGAGGAAAACTCAGTAATTGCATGAATTAAATATTCAATCATTTAGTCTAGAAATATGATAAAATCAACTTCTTGGAAGGACCTTTAAGAACATTAATTGATGCAATTAAATGAAGATCTAAAAAAAAATGTGAAATCATGCAAAGTTAAAGCTCAACTAATTGTAAACAACTAATGTATGTTTGATTACTCCAACATTCAATATGAAGTATTATCCTCTTGAGATGATGTGTAAGCAACCAATTATAACTTAGTTTCTAATGTCTTAGAAAAACAAGTAAAGTATGTAGAGGAAATCTCAATAACTGTATGAATTAGATATTCAATAATTTAGTTTAGAGTCATATTTTTGAAATGACCTTTAAGAACATCCAATGATATAGTTAATTGATATTTTTAATCTAAGAAAGTAAATAACAAAACAGTAAAGGAAACTAGATAACTGTGAATTCTTATTGCTTCAAACTTAATTCAATTTGAATATAGATAAATCTATCCTCACGAAATGTTTTAGAAGAACAATTATTAAACAGTTATGATTTAATTCTATGCTACCGATCAAAACTGAAATGTAACATTAATCTATTCAGAAAACAGAATTGACAAAAACAAAGTAAGGAATTTAAACTAAAACAATGAACGAAAAACCTCCTCCTGTGTAGGGGCCCTCTGCAACAGATTCGGTTGAGATCCTAGTTGGTTATATATGCACTTAAGTAATCACTGGTACCATGAAAACGATCCTTGTATTATAATAGAACTCAATCTTAAAACACTACACAGTGTTTCAGCAAAAACTTAACTTAATCTCGGTTCTATACAACCGATATTTAAATAAAACAAACATAACTGTTATGAGCTGATTCTGCCTACAGGTGGCTAATATTGACCGACTTATAGAATTGGAATTTGACTGTTTAACTCTTGATTTTCTATGATAGAGCAAATCAAGAGTCCTTTTGTTCTCGGCTTACGTCCTTTGACCGGATTTTGACCACAATCTCAAAGATCCTTTTCTATCGATCTCGATCAAGTAGATAGGACGAAATCCATGTGTAGATTATTCTAGAAATTCCCATGTGGCTCATTTCTCCATTTGATCCTTGGAACCTGTCAGACCATGAAAGTAGCTGTGGAACCCATGATTAGCTGCAGAATAGGTTGCGTTCTGTAGCCAAATTACAACAATCTATTCGAATAGCAAGAACCTCAGAATATAACATGGAAATATTTTAAATGCATTCCTTGAGACAAAACATGACACTTATCATTGATTGGAGCATATGAACTTATGATAAAGTAAGGGAAAAATGTGAGAAAGGATGTCAGAGAGAGGATAATTCTGAGGTTCAACATACCCCCACTGAGAAGTCATTGCATGTCCTCATGCAATTTACCAAAAATGTGAATTTTTCCTCTCTTACTACATTTGTTCAGACACTTCTGCTAACACATCCAATTTCCTTCTTTTTCTTTTCTTTGAAATGATTTCCATCCTGGGCTTTCTCATAAGAAGCTTGTATTTGAGATTAATGACTGCCTTCTTTAGTGATTTGTTCTTTCTTTTTAACTTCCTATTCTTTTTGTACCACAATATTAAATGCAGAATGGTATTGTCACTAATTACCTTTTCCAACTTGTTCTACTGCTTCAAGGCTTCATTCTCCTGTTTAATGTGCCTATTCAATATCTCAAGTTCATAACTTTCATGTTTGAGAGTATCAACTAGAGGTTCTTGTGGATTGATAATAGGTTTTGGATTCATTTTTGCATTTCTCTTCTCAAGTGATTCTATGTAATCATATATTTCTTGTTGTGCTGGGTCTATGCATGGAGATTTCTACTGGGACTACCTTCAAAATTATGAATAGGATAATTTTGAGGACTTTGTGGAGGAGAAATATTGACAGGAGATGGTATTGGACTTTCTTCATCTAAACTTATACACTCTGTCTCTTTTGGTAGTGTTTTCTTCATCAAACCTCGGAGTCTAGAACTCCTTCTCAGATGTAGAGGATTTACATTTTCCTCACTTGTATTCTCGTTCCTATTTCTTATCTTACCCCCTTTCTTGACTTTATTTTTCTTTTTGTTCGCTGTCAGCTCTTCAAATATGATATTTTCATCATTTTTCTGAAATGAAGATACAAGTTTGTCTTCAATGTTTGTATCAATATTCTTCCTTTTGCTCTTTTTAAAATTGTTTTCTTTAGGTTGCTCTGGTACTTCTTGAAAATGGTTTTAAATGAGAAAATTCTCCTAGGAATCTCCTATACTTTTTAAATGAAACTCAACAAGCATTTTTATCAATCCATGATGGTGCATAGTGTTATCTATAAACTGTATTCTCTTTTGCACGTTTGTAGAAATTCTTCTTAAGCTATTCAGTGAAAAAGAAGGGAAGATTTATTTCAGCATTCTCTAAGGAATTCATCAACAATCGAATATGATATACATACATGCAACCAAACCTTCCTTCACATGTGATAAATTTCTGTAAAACCAAGAGCATGTTCTTCCATTTATTTTTAAGAGCTGAGATGGGGATACCTTTTCTGAAAAAAGAAACATCCATACCTGTGTTTTTGAGGATAAATTTCCATGATTCATTGTGAAATTTCTTGTTTTTGAACCACCTTTCACCAACCCTTGGAAGTTTTGTGGTTTTGGCAATGAATGTCTCAGTAACTATGAACTTGATGTCTCCAATTTCCACTTTTGTGCCATCAAAAGACCTAGAAAAAGATTTTGTGATCTCTTTGTGAAAACCATCGAATTTCATTATGAATTTGAGCCATTTAGCTTTCTGCAACATTTCCTTGGCCTGAGGATATCCTTCCATATATTTTTTTCCCACCGGCTTTGTTCTAACTATCAGTCCCATGCCTTCTATTATGAAGAGTTCTAACGTTCAAAATTATCCTTCTCTATTATGGAATGAATTGGATTACATATCTGATGAAAGGCATCGAGGGTTTGTAGGAATAAATAAGTGGTATGGATTGGGGTTTTGAAGAAACGTAGGCAGGTATGTCACGTCAACAGGTCATGACCGTTAATCATAAATGGGGGAGTCTATTGTGGACTGTTATGAAACATAATGCAGATGATGTGACCGATCTATGATATGATGGAAATATCAATCAAATCGAACGATTTTATGTCAAGGGAGCATATGGTCATCCATATTATACATGCTAATGTTTTGGCCTTGCTATTAAAATAAATTTTTGCAAATTTACCTTTAGAACTAACCTTTCGTTGTCGTTTCTTTGGTGTTGATTCTTCAGGTACCTTTTAACATGGTGGTCTTCAAATTTGGTCCTTCAATTTCTTGTACTCATAATTTTTTTAGTAGGTTGTACAAATGTGTCAGAGCTACTGAATGAAATGGAATGTGCCTGTAGAATGGAATCAACTGGAGAATGTAATCAGCTGCAGAATGTGGAATCAACTTGCAGAATGGAATCAGCTACAGAATGTAATCAGTTGCAGAATGTAATATGTTTGTGGAATGGAATGGAATATGACTATGGAAAGAAATGAGATATGACCATGGAATGGAATGAAACTATAAAATGGAATATGAATGTAGTTCTATATTACTACTTATTGTAGAAAAGAAATGGAAAATATAGGATGTCAGAAATCTCTATTTTTCTCCCTTTATTTTTTGTATAAGGATGCCAATCATTGATTGGTTTTCATACTGATACAATTTTTTTATTTTATTTTTTCTTTAGGAAAAATAAAATCTAAGTTAGTGAAGAAGAAGAATTATTCTTCACTAACTTCATATCAGTATTATCTTGGAAAATCTTGATAAACTGTTCTCTTGAAATTGGCTTATGATATACTTTCAACCGATGACCATTCAAAAGAAGAGGTACATTTTCTTCATCAATTTTCCTTATCTTGATTGCTCCATTGTCAAAGATTTTTTCAATCTCATATGGCCCAAGCCAATGAGTTTGAAACTTTCCTTAAAAATATTCAAATTTTGAATCGAACAAAAGTGCCCAGTACCCTGCTTGAAACTTCTTCTCCTTAATATATCTGTTGTGTCATTTAGCCCGTTGCTGTTGGACTATACCGGTTCTTTGAACTGCATCTTGACTAATTTCATCAAGCTCATTGAGTTGCTCCAATCTATGTTTTTGTGCTTCTGATAAATCAAATCCCAATTGGACTCCAATCTTGAAGGTTCAAATCTGAAACTCTATAGGAAACATGACTTGTTTTCCATAAGCAAGTTCATAGGGAGCATGTCTTGTTGTGTTATCCATGTAGTTCTGTAGGCCCATAAGGCTTCAGGAAGCCTTTCTTCCCAATCTATTCTATGTATATGTACAACCTTAGTAAGAATTCCTTCAATCACTTTATTGGTAAACTCTACTTGACCATTTTCTTGTGGATGATAAGGAGTAGACTTTCTGTGCTTGATCTTGTAATCTTCCACGAGCCTTTTCACCAACTTGGATGTAAAATGGGATCCCTGATCTGTCAAAATTTATCTTGGAACACAAAAACGAGTGAAGATATCCTCAAAAATAAAATTAACTATAGAACGTTCATTAGCAAAAGGTAGTGCTTTAGCCTCTACCCATTTAGTGACATAACCAGTACATACCAAAATATATTTCTTTTGTTTAGATGGTGGATTGATTGGTCCAACAAAATACAATACCCATTTTTCAAATGGTTCTATGAGTACCTTAGGTTGCAATGGAATTTCATCTGATGGAGCATGCTTCCCTATCCTTTGGCAGCTGTCACACCTTTTGACATATTATTTGGTATCTCTAAAGATGGATGGCCAATAATATCCCAAATGAAGGATTTTATAGGTTGTCCTGTTCTCAGCAAAGTCTCCACCACAAGGTTCATCATGACATGCCTTAAGAATTTTAGGCATTTCATCTTCTCGAACACATATTCTGATAATGAGATCTAGACCTATTTTACAAAGTTCATTAGTAATCCATGAGTACCTTGCACTTATTTGAATAATTTTTGTTTTCTCCCTAGGAAACAAATGTGAAAGTAATTTTCCTGTGACTAAGTAATTAGCAATATCTGAAAACCAAGGAGTTGCAGTAGTTATTGCAAAAAGATATTCATCAGAAAATTATCCTCAATTGGAGTGTAATCTTTGATATTCTGAATTCTATACAAGAAATCAGCAACTGTGTTTTGTTTTCCAGGTCGGTCTAGAATGGTGATGTCGAATTCTTGCAGGAGTAATAGATTTATTCATTAAGTATCTAATTTCAGAGTGATCTGTATGAACAAAGGTTTCATAGCCTATAATATAATGTCTAAATTTGTTGATAACATGAACAACAACTAAGAATTCATTTTCAGTTACAATGTAATTTAACTCAGTGGGAGTCGAATTCTTGCTTGTGTAATAGATGGCATAGGGGATCAAATCTTTTTTTCCTAATATATCTCCTAGAGTTGTATCTGAAGCATCTGTTGAAATGTGAAAAGGTAGTTCCAATTTGGACCTCTTAAGATGGGTGCTTCAGAAATTTTTGTTTTTAAAGTTTCAAATGCCAATTGGCAATCAGGATTCCAACTGACTTCACAATCTTTGGTAAGTAACTTGAAGAGTGGGGATGCTATTTTAGTGAAATTTTCTATAAATATTCTATAATATCCTGTGAATCCTAGAAAACTTCTAACATCCTTTTGACAACTTGGAATTGATAGTTTGGAGATGACTTTAACTTTAGATGTATCAACTTTAATTCCATCTCCTGAAATGTGATGTCCTAAAACAATCCCTTCTGTAAACATCATAAAAAAAATTTCGTGACTTAGTGAAATGTTTTCTTCCTTACATCTTTTAAGAACTTTTTTCAAATTTTCTAAAGCTTCTTCAAATGAATTCCCATAAACTGTAAAATTATCCATGTACACCTCTACACAATCATGTATTAGATCAGAAAAAATTCCTAGTACTTCCCTTTGAATGTTGCAGGTGCATTGCAGAATCCAAAAGAAAGTACTTGGTAGGCATAAGTCCCCCATGGACAATTGAATGTGGTCTTATCTTGATCTTCATGTGCTACCTGAATTTGATTGTAACCACTAAAACCATCCAGGAATGAAAAATACTTTTTACCTGCTAATGTATCCAATACTTGATCTATAAAGGGTAAAGGAAAATGGTCTTTTAGGGTAGCTTTATTCAATTATCCATAATCAATCCATACCCTCCATTTACCATTTTTTTTGGTACAATCACTAAAGGGGAAACCCACTGACTATTTGAAATTGGGTAAATGAAGTTCACATTTAGCAATTTTTGCAACTCTTCTTTCACAATTTCTCTAAGATTTGGATTCATCCTTCTTGAGGTTTTCTGATATGTTTACAATTTTCCTCAATATAGATGTGATGTATACAAGTCTTAGTAATAATTCATTTCATGTCAGTGTATTCCCATGCATATGTAGAATAATGTTGTTGTAATGTTTTGATTAACTTTTCATGTTGTAATCTCTCTAAGTTTTTGTTTATGTTCAAAGTTTTTCCTAGAAAGATTTCAACTATAGAGCTACCAAATTATTCCATAGAATGAAGAGACATCTGTCTGGATGAAAAATATTAAATATTGCATTTTTCTTTAAATTGACCATGTTAATATTTTGGGGATGATTCAAAGTTTTCTATTGAATTTAAGATTTGACTATCTTCACTAATGGTTGAAATAGTAAAGAGAGGTTGTATATCATTGTCATCATCAATCCATTCTTTGTCATATAACTTTGTGATTGTTTTTGCTGGAGGATATAGAGTGAATTTCTTTTTTGAGTTACCATCAGAGATATACATGTCACCAGATCTACAGCTAATGAAAGCATAAGCTGTAGCCAACCAAGGTCTTCTTAATATAAGTGGATGTCCTCCTAGATTGTTCTTAAGAGTTAAGATCATAAAATCAATAGGATACTCCCAATAGTCTATGGATATTGAAATATCTTCTAACACACCATCTGGATTGATTATAGATATATTTGCTAATTGTAGTAATGTAGGTGTATATAGAAGATTAGGAAGTTTGAGTTGTTCCATGGTCTGTTTGCTCATGATGTTTATTGCTGCTCCTAAATTAATTAATGCATTTGGAACTTGAACACCATTGATATGTGTTTTTACAACTGGAATTCCTAGATCTAAATATTTTTGTATGGCAATTTTTCCCTTCATTATGTCTGCAATTTTTCCTACTAGCTAAATTATTTTTATTTCTTTTGTTTTTTCTTCCTGGTTTCTTCATGCTCAATTATTTTATTGTTTTGACTAGAATTGGAATCTCTTTAATGACTTGTAACAAAGGGATTTTGATGCATACATTTTTCAATTCATCTAGAAAATCATAATTGGGCAACATAATATTCTTTTCTACCCCTTTATCAACTTGTAATCTTTCAAGAAAGGGAGGTTTAGAAGTAAGTACTGATGGTTGCTCTATGATAGGAGTTGAGTTTACTAGTTCTTTTGTTTTTGATTTTCAAAATGCTAGTTTTTAAGAGATGTTCCTTCCTCAAAAATTTTATTTGGCTGTAGATAAGTTTCCTCAAAATTATCTTGTTCTTGAATAACTACAGAAGGATTTTTCTTTTCTAGTATCCTACCAGATCTAAGTTGGACATCATTGAAATCTAGAGGAGTAATCATGTAGGTTGGAAATTGTTGTCCTTCTATCATATAAGTATTTTTAGGATTGTTATTATTGGGGTTTGGTAATGGTTGGGCAGGTAGTTAATTTTGTCTTTGTGGAAATGGTAATGAAAGTTGTGGATTTTGGCTTTGGAGTTGGGGTTGTTGATTTTGTTGAGGAATTTTTTGGGGAGGATAGTTTGGATATGATGGAGGATATTGATAGTATTGAGGGAATTTTCCATAGGGATTTTGCATTCCTTGTGCCCAAGATTGAGATTGAGGCCAAGGTTTTTGCCAAGAATTCCAATTATTGGTGGGGTTTGAGTATACATTTGATTGTTAAAACCTTGAGTTTGTGGCCCCTGCCATGGTCTTCTAGAGACAAAGAAAATAGATTCTGTTGGATTTGAAGTTGTTTCTTCTTGAAAAACAACCTTAATACCTGGAATTGAAGGAAAACTCTTAGTTTCATGACTTTCTAAACAAATCATACAGGTCTCTATGACTTTTGCATTAAGAGGAAATTCTTTTAAAACATGCTTCTTTCTACATTTAGGACAAAAAATAGATAAAGCATCAGTCTTGGCTTTCTGCTTATTTTGTAATTTAAGGGTGTCTATCTATTCACTAAGACTCCCTAAAATATCTGTTTTAAATTCATCAAGCATGTTTCCAATTTATGCCCTACTTACTATTCCAGTTGTAGATTTATTTACTCTAGCAAGAGAAGGATCTCTTGGACTTTTCCCAGTTTTTGCTTTTCCCCTTGAGAGATGAATACATAATTCACCAATGTTAGATAATGGAAGTTGAGAGATATCCCTCTTTCCCATCATGTTGAGGATGTCTATCCATTCATCTCTAATGGATCTTAATAAAAGAGCTTTTAAAGTATCTTGATCTAAATTTTCCATTTTTTCTCTTTTTATGTTATAATTGAACCTTTCAATTAAATCCTCCAAATTTTCATCCTCTTTTGCATCATTTTAAATAATTCATCCTTTTGATTGATGGGTATGCAGTAATCCAAATAACTTTCTAAAAATTCTTGCTTCATGTCATTCCATGTTCTCATAGACTGAGTGATTAAACCCATGAACCATTTTAAAGCTGCTCCTTTCAATGTTGAAGGAAACAACTTAAGTTTTTGAGAGTCTTGTAAATAATCATAAGTTCTGCACAAGAATTCAAATTCAAACAAAAAGGTTTCAGGATCTTCACTTTTTAATCCATGAAAATTTGGGAGGACAGAAGGTGAGATATTTTTCATTGTGGCATTTGTCTCTCCATCAACTATAGGGAATCCAAAAGAACTATCAATTTCTGTTAGGTCCTTATATTACTAGTATAGTCCCTTATTTTTGTTAGTGTAACCCCCTTATTTTTATTGGTGTACCCCTGTAACCCCCATATTATTATTATTGTGCCCTTACATTATTATTGTTAGGTCGAATAGGATTACATTGTGGCCCCACTAGGATTACATTGTGGCCCCATGGACTCCTATATATAGAGAGGAGGTTTTGTCATTTGTATCATCCAAGAATTTTTCATTTATGTAATGTATTGGAGGTTTCCCCCTCAAAGTGGTTATTTCTAAGGTGTTGATCTCTCTTTTCTTCTATTTTTTGAGCTGGTTTCATAACATTTGGTATCAGAGCTTTGGATTCTAGGGTTTTGCTGCTCCAAACAGGTCATTGTGGCATTTTCGATATAACTTTTTTTCTATGAAGTTTCAGAAGATTAAATTTCTAGAGTACGAAGCTGAAATCCTGAGGAACATCTTCGCAAAGTTTCAGAGCTTGGTTCGTAATATTGTTGTAGATATGATCTGTGGAAGTTAGGTCTTTTTGCAGGCTCCTGAATTTAACCAAAACATGTCATAGTGGAATGTTCGCTATAACTTTTTTTCTACGAGGGCTCAGAAGCTGCAATTTTCACAGAGCGAAGCTGAAAGCTTGAGAAACCTCCTATAAAAATTTTAGATCTTGGTTCACAATATTTTGGGAGATATTATCTGTGGAAGTTAGGATTATTTCAGGCTCCCGAATTTCATCTCAAAGAGGTGACCGTGGGAAAACAATCATAACTCTCTCTATGAGCATTAGATTGAGATTATATAAAAAGTGGCTGCAAGTACATGGATTTTAGTTTTAATTCTATCAATTTCAAAGCCGAAGGAGGAAACGATGACACGTGGCAGGTCATACAAGTTCGCTCTACTGAACCAGTCCATAATTAGGTCATTGTACGAGATTGGGCATAACTTTGTCTTCAAGAATCCAAATCAGGTCAGACCTATGGAATTCGAAAGAAGATTCAGGGGGCTACATCAGGGCTGAATTTAAGATATGGAAGATATGAGATCACAGATATGATTTAGTTTCAATATCAATCTCCTCAAAAATAAGAAAAAGGTGTGTATTTTTTTTCAAATTGCATAAGTTTTGTTTGAAAAATCAGTTTTAAGTGATTTCAAAGGCCTATTGAGCATATATATCAATATTGGGTTCTAAAATTCCTCCTAATAGAATTCAAAACCTATGAAGTCCTCAGATTACTCTACTATGACTCATGAATATGAAGAATTGCAACATGATCTATCAAAATTACAAGAGCAAGTGCACCAAAATTTGCTCTCGCAAAAAGCGACAAAAAATGAAATGGATGTTTTGAAGAAAAGCATGGAAGCTAAGATGGATGGTTTGAAGAAAGGCATGGAAGCTATGATGGATGGTTTGAAGAATGGTATGGAAGAAAAATTGGATGGCATGGAAGAAAAAATGGAATGTTTGAAGGAAGACATGAAAGGTTTGAAGGAAGGTTTGTCAAAGTTGATACAAGAAATGATTCCTAATGGTGAAAAGATAATAGAGGAAAATCATGATGATAAAAAAATAAATGTTAATCGTGATTTCATAAACTCTAATTTTGGATTAAAGAACCACCATATTCCAAAGATGGATATGAGGAAGTTTGATGGCAAGGATCCTGTAACATGGATACTACAGATGGAGCAATATTTTGATCTCAATAATGTGCAAAACACACCAAAGGTGCACATTGCAAATTTACATTTAGAATAAAATACATTTGTATGGTATCAATGTCTTTTCTCCCGTAAAATAATTGTCACTTGGTCAATTTTTACGGAGGAAATGATAGCACATTATGAGGATACAAAGAGAAACACCTTCTTTAGCCAATTAATAAATCTCAAACAAAATGGTTCAGTGGCAGAGCGCATTGAGGACTTCCAAAAACTGAATATAAGGGTAACTGATATTCCATAGGAACACATGATTGATGTCTTCATAGGGACTTTAAAGGATAACATCCAACATGAAGTTCGCGTTTGGGAACCGGATTCATTAGAGAAGGCATTCATGTTGGCAAGAAAAATTGAATGTAAAATTATGGCGACAAGGAAGCCTACCACTCACATCTATAAAGATAGAAGTGTTGCTACTCCTAGACTTCTACAATCTACAAGGTTGACACCACAACAATTGAAAGAAAAAAGAGAAAAAGGGCTTTGCTACAGTTGTGATAGAAAATACACTAAAGGTCATAAGTGTGCTACGAAGAAATTATTTTACATAGATTTTGAAGAGGAGGAAGAAAATGAACAAGAAACTTCAAAAGAAGAGGATATACACAAGGAAGCAACCCTAGAAGAAGAAGAAATGAGTTCGACCATATCATGTAATGCATTGGCAGGAATTACCACTCAAACTCTCAAGATAGAAGGACATATCAAGAAGAAAAGGGTAATAGTGTTGATTGATTCAGGTAGTACTCATAATTTTATTCATTGTGAGGTAGCCAAGGAATTGAATTGTTTCCTATACCCAACACTTTAATTTCAAGTGATGGTTGAAAATGGAGGAACTATAAATTTCTTTGGAAAATTCAATAATATCAAGCTATCCATGGGGGGATATGTATTGAATAGTCCAATTATTTCCATCCCAATGGGAGGTGCTGATGTTGTACTAGGAGTACAATGGTTACAATCTTTGGGGATGGTAGCTTTTAATTTTCAAGAACTTTTCTTGAATTTTTTTCAGAAGGAAAGGAAATCAAATTATTGGGTATCACAGGGAGACCAAGAAATATTATAAGCTCTAATGTCATGACAAAGCTTCTGAAGAAATAACAATGAGGCGTAATTGCACAATTATGCTCACTAGAAGTTCCAATAGCAAAATCATATATTTCTCCAGATCTCCAAAAAGTCTTGGACAATCATTCCAAGGTGTTTGATACTCCCAAAAGACTCCCACCTATTCGTGATCATGATCATTCTTTTCATTTTATTCCAGGAAGTTTTCCTCCAAACATTCGGCCTTACAAATATCCTTATGTACAAAAGAGTGAAATTGAACGTATGATTGCAGAAATATTAGATGCTGGTATAATTCAACCTAGTCTAAGTTCTTTATCTGCTCCAGTAGTATTGGTGCACAAGAAGGATGGATCATGGCACATGTTTCCGGATTATAGGGAGCTCAATAAGCTCACTATTAAAGATAAATTTCTGATTCCTATGATTGATGAATTATTGGATGAATTACATGGATCAATTTATTTTACCAAGTTGGATCTTCATTCAGGATATCATCAAATTAGAATGAAGACTGAAGATATTCCGAAAACAACATTTCGAACTCATGAGGGTCATTATGAATTTTTGGTCATGCCTTTTGGCCTTACCAATGCAACTTCCACATTGCAAGGGTTGGTGAATTCCATTTTCAAACCCTTCCTTAGAAACTTTGTGCTAGTATTTTTTGATGATACACTAGTCTACAACAGGTCTTGGAAGGATCATGTTCAGCATGTTGACAGGGTGCTCAAACTATTGGAGGAGAAACAATAATATGTAAAAACATCCAAATGTTTCTTTGGAGTACAAGAGGTGGAATATCTGGGTCATATTGTATCTCACAAGGGTGTTAAGGTAGACCCTAACAAAATTAAAGCCATTAAGGAATGGAAAGTCCCCACAAACATAAAGAACTTGCGTGGATTTATAGGGTTAACAGGGTATTATCGCAAGTTTGTTAAGAATTATGGGAGAATAGCAGCACCTCTAATAAAGTTATTGAAGAAAGATGCATTTTCATTGACTCTTGAAGCAACTCAGGCCTTTGAACATCTTAAAGAGGAAATGTGCCTAGCACCAGTCTTAGCTATGCCAGACTTCACAAAAACCTTTATTGTGGAATGTGATGCCTCAGGAAATGGAATTGGTGCTGTTTTAATGCAAGAAGGAAGACCCATTTCTTTTGAAAGTCGTTCAATCAAACGAAAGTATTTACAAAAAGCTATTTATGAGAAGGAAATGTTGGCAATACTACATGCACTAAAGAAATGGAGAGCTTACCTAATGGGAAGACACTTCAAGGTAAAAAATGATCATGATAGTTTTAAACACTTTTTGGAACAAAGAATGTCTTCAGAAGAGCAGAAAAAATGGGTCACAAAGATGTTGGGTTATGACTTTGAAATCATCTACAAAAAGGGGAAGCTAAATGTTGTTGCAGATGCACTCTCAAGAAATGATGAAGAGGTGGAAGCATTGCTTTGTGCCATTTATATTATCCAACCAGATTGGATAACCGAAGCAAGGGATGAATGGAAGAAGGATGAAAAAGTTTGGACACTCTTTCAAAATTTGCAGCAAGATCCTAGGACATCTGATACATTTAGTTGGAAAAATGATTCCTTATGGTACAAATATCACTTATATATTTGCAAGAATTCCCAACTAAAAGAAAATATTCTTTTGGAATTGCACACTTCTCCTTTAGGAGGACACTCAGGATTTTTAAAAACTTACCACAGGGTGAAGAAAGAATTTTTTTAGGATGGCCTTAAATCTGATATTCAAAAGTTTGTGGTGGAATGTTCGGTTTGCCAGAAAAATAAAGTTGAGACAATTAAGATCCCAGGACTTCTACAACTTTTATCCATTCCAAGTCAACGTTGGGAGGAGATTTCAATGGATTTTATCACAGGTTTACCTAAGTCCGAAGGAAAGAGTGTCATCATGGTGGTAGTTGATAGAATTACCAAGTACGCACACTTTTGTACATTATATCATCCATTTAAAGAAAGTACAATTGCTACTGCATTTATGGAAACAATTCAAAAGCTACATGGAAACCCGAAGATTATTGTAAGTGACAGCGATCCCATTTTTACAAGAAATTTTTGGACGGAATTATTTTCTTGTTTGGGTACTCAACTAGCTCATAGCTCATCTTATCATCCTCAATCCGATGGTCAAACATAGATAGTGAATGAATGTTTGGAAGGATATCTTCGTTGTTTTGTATATGATAAGCAAGCAAAATGGGTCAAGTGGTTACCTCTCACTGAATGGTGGTATAACACTTCCTTCCATACTGCAGCAAAAATGACCCCATTTATGGCACTTTATGGATATCATCCACCATCCATCAGATATTCTTTAAGGGAAAATTCTAAGGTTCAAGCAGTGGAAGATCACATCGAGAATCAACAAGAAGTTCTCAAACTCTTAAAGGATAACCTAAATTTGGCACAAAATCGAATGAAACAATAGGCAAATCAACATCACATCGAGATAAGTTTGATGTAGGATATTGGGTATTTTTACAAGTACAACCATACAAACAAATGTCCCTCAAGCAAGCTAAGAAGGATAATAAATTATCGCCAAAGTATTATGGTCTTTACAAGGTGTTGCAAAAGATTGTTACTATGGCATACAATTTGGAGCTTCCTACTTCTTCGTGAGTGCATCCAATTTTCCATGTTTCATGCTTAAAGAAGGTTATAGGTGAAAATATTCCAGTTCAAACAATATTGCCAAAAATTGATGAGGAAGGAAAAACCGTATTGGAACCTGAAGTAGTCACGGAAACAAGAAATCGATAGCTACGAAATTGATCAATTTCAGAGTATCTCATCAAATGGAAAAACTTACCTACTGAATATTCTACATGGGAAGATGAGAATTTTATATATGAAGCACTCGGAGCTACTCAAGCATTGAGGACAACACTTTTTTGAAGGAGAGGAGCATGTTAGGTCCTTATATTACTACTATAGTCTCTTATTTTTGTTAGTGTAACCCCCTTATTGTTATTGTTGTACCGCTGTAACTCTCATATTGTTATTATTGTGCCCTTACTTTATTATTGTTAGGTCGGCTAGGATTACATTGTGGCCCCATGGACTCCTATATATAGAGAGGAGGTTTTTTCATTTGTATCATCTAAGAATTTTTCATTTATGTAATGTATTGGAGGTTGCCCTCTCGAAGTGGCTATTTATAGGGTGTTGATCTCTCTTTTCTTCTATTTTTGGAGCTGGTTTCATAACAATTTCCCTATTTCTTCTTCCTCCTCCTGCATTTCCTCTACCTCTTCCTCTTCCTCCTCCAAATATTACATTTCCTCCATTTAGAATTTATCCTTCTTCTTCTCCTCCTTCTCCTCTTCCTGCCATTATAGATTATTCAAAGCTAATATAATATTCAACCTACAAGTTTAACTTCTCTTCCTCTGGTTCTTCTATCAATGGTATGTTGAAGAAAGGTTCTTCCTCTTCCTCTCCACTAGGAATTTCTAACTCTTCAGCTAAAATATGTTCCCCTGTAGAGGTGAAAAAGGTTACTCCTTCTGTTGGAGATCTAGGATCTTCTTCCTCTAAGACTGCCTCAGTGGATGAAGTAGGAGATCCTCCTAATTGGATTTCTGACCTTAGGACTTCAAGAAGTCTATGTCTAGTGAAGTATGGAATATGAGTTTGAGATGGAGGTGTATCACTTCGTGGTCTTGGTGGAGTGAGTGGTGTTGTAGGAATTAAACTCCTGCCTCTAGCGATGAATCTACCCCTAGAATATCTTTCTCTACGCATATCATTTTTTTTAGATGTAAGAAATAAGGCTATCTAATTACACTTCCCCGACAACGGTGCCAAAATGTTTAGTCAATTTAATGTCTTAAATTTCTTACATAAATTATCAACCGAGGTTTGTAAACTGATGAAGTGTGGTGCACTATATGTGCTTAGTTAACCTTCTTCTTACTTCGTTGTATGTATTTTTATGTTGTTTTGGGGTTTTTTCTTTATATCTAAGAGTGTTAATCTAAAACTATATGAGAAATCAAATGAATCTTAATGAATTTTAAGAAGGAAGAAAAGGAAGTGTTCCTAAGTTAAACTAATTTACATAAAAATGAATCACATGCTATTGGTCAAGTTAGAATTTGATCCGAAAAATATATCTATTTGTTGAAGCAACCAAAATCTCCTCGCTTCAAACATTGTAAAACCAATTCATTTTAGAACTCGGGACAACTCCTTTTCCGTTTGGTATGGTGGCTCCGACTGGATTTAAAGGAACAGTTTCCTTATAACTAAATGGGTTGATTTGGATGGGTGAAAATGGGACTAAATTAACTTAAATAAAACTATCTAATTTAAACTAAATACTGATAAAGAAATTCTAACACTAACCCGGGTAATTATATATGAATACAACTTAAGATTGTTCCAATTTAACAATAACCATGAAAATGTATTATTATTTAAATTTAAATGTGCAGAAACAAATAAAGATAACTCTGTTTAAGAAATTAAACAGAGTTGTATTAGCATATTGCATTCATCATTGTATACCATCTATATATACTTATGAAAGATAACGTTTCAATTATACTCAGAAATGATATATAAAAAGAAACATTGTGAAAACCAAATATATATAAATGATAGCAAATTTTAAAGCGAATATCACAAGACAAAAGAAATCAACAGTGAACAGATAGAAATACCTTATTCATCTTGAAGACTTTCAAATGAAATCTGATACTCTAATCCAGTAACTCTGATGCAAAATCAAATTCCAAGGTACAAAAATGCAACACTTCAAAGATAATTCTGCATAAAAATCACCAGATGTGATCCTTTTAAAAATATATAAGACAGTGGAGTACAGAAATGTAATCTCCAAGTCAAAAATATTAAGATCCAGGACCCCTCTCTAAATGCATGAGAAGGGTTTAAATACTACTTAGCTAAATCTAAAAATAGTCTATTACAAAAATTAAGGATTCGGTTTAATGACCGTCATTTTCCTAGGCTAAAATACAGTAAAATTAAAACTAAATCTAACTATCTGTGAACTTGATCTTTAAACTTGCAGGCATCTAGCCTAGTTTTGAGAAGATGTGGTTGACCAACTTCAGAATTCAACTGTCCTGAAAAGACAGAGTCGGCAAGTGTAGGCGCAATCTTCTCTGTAGAATTGATGATACAATTAAGCGCACTGTGTTGACTGTGTGGCTTCACTAAGTATGTCCAGTATGAGTCCCAATTTAATCTTGTCAGCCCTTGAATTGATTTTGCTCTTTCTTCTGCCTTTTGCCTCCATTCTGTTTGCAGTTGATGTGCCTGTGGGAGATATCCTAGAACAGTTTCTGAAATCAAATTAGCTTTGTGTAAATTATCATTTACACAATCAGTAAGAGTGTTTGCCACTGTAGCCGCCTCTGCTGCTTTCTGATTTGTGCATCCCCTTTACTGGAGCTTTTTGTTCTGCCATTAATTTTGCAATTTCATCTCAATTTTGCTTTGCAGTTATTTCAAGTCTCTTCAACTCCCGACTTTTCCCAATAAGAGCTTTATGTTTCCCTGAGAGCTCCTGATCTCCAACAGTTTTTTCAGCTACTTCTAAAAGCTCTATAGGGGATAATTTGGCAAACTCACATACCCTATCTTGTGGTAGAAACTATGTCAAATTTCCCACTTGGATATGGAACTTTGTGAATCAGCGTCTAAAATATTCTTTTTTGGTACTGTCCGTCAGTGTTTGTTTTTCTTCAACGGTTCATCTCTTTTGTTCCACTCCTGTGTGCATTTTGACAGATTCGCATGTTCTCTGGCAAAATCTTCCATGAATTGCTTATTATAAGTCGCTTGAGGTTCCGACAACTTATACATCAGCCTCACATCTTCCGTGGTGAATGACTCGATTAGCTCTTGAGATGGAGTTCTAAATTTCCTGTCTAAAATATCTGTGCTGTCTAGCACCCATTTCACCATGTCCGTATATGGGAGAATCCTTGGCCTTGCCGCTATCCTATGCAGAAATGAACAAGCCAATTCTTTGAGGGTTGCTTCAGATGTATTACTAGAACCAGCTGTAGCCGTAACTTTTAATACCACAGGATTTTCTTCTTCCAGCAAATTATACATTCCTTCACAAGTGGATATACCAGCATCCTTATTGCAAGCGGTGTCTGCATATAGTGAAGCCATTTCTCTGTTTTCAGAATTCGAGCTCTTCTCCTTCTTGCCCATAATGTTCTGTGAAAGCTTTGTATAGATGTTTGCTCCTTCGTGCCTGCGTTTTACGAGTTAAATGAGAGTAATGGCATGAGAAAGGTGATGAGACTGTTTTAAATGCAAAGGCGGATGAAATATATTATTTTAACGTGAAATGACTTTCAATAAAAAAAAATCTCATTTACCATTAATTTTCAATCCAATCATTTAATCCAATCATTAAAGCGCATAACAGATATTGATATATGGGAAGATTGTATTTGAACAACGCGCCTTTATGAATCTGCGACATTGCGATCTGCGATTTGCTGCGCAATATCACAATGTCACAATATCGCAATATCTCAAAATGAAACCATCGCAATTTTATAAATAGCGCAAAAGCGCAAATTGTGAAATAGCGCAAAAGCGCACATCACAAATCTCGCAAAAGCGCAAAATTGTAAATAGCGCAAATGGTATTCGTTTAACATTTCTGTTTTCTGCGCTATGCGATCTGCGACCAATATGTTTATTGTATAGGCTTTTTGTGATCGCATTATCGCAAAAGCGCAAAATCGCATTTTCAGTTTTATAAAAGATATATACCATTTTGCGATGGATGCGCTATTTTGTTTAAAGAACAATTTTATTGTAATCTATCATAAACTTAAGTGTTTTTTAATGTTCTTTCTAAGGGATTTCTCTAAGTTTATGATAGAAAGTTTTATTTGAAAAGGAAAACAAATCCTAATTGATTTTTTGGATTTTTTAACTAAGGGTCCCCATTTATTTAATATTATTACTAATATTAAATAAAAAGGGGGGTTGTTGCTGGTCACAACAATTGGCGATTCACTGAAAGAAACAATTATCTCTGAAAAAATAAAATGAACACTATATCTTTAGTAAGTAAATATTTTTAAAGATAATGAAAACTATCTTAGGATAATTCAAATAAAATGTAACTATGAAAAAGAAATAAAAATCATTCACAATTTCTTTCTAATTCCTTAAGAACAAAATCATTTTTGGATTATCTCAAGCTTTGATTGGTGTTAATAATGAAGTAAATGGATTTCTCCAAGTTTTGGTTTTATAATATACTCTATTGTCATAGGTATTGCCTCTGCTGCCAGCAAACGTTCATAGTCTCGACAGGGTTACCTTTAAACCATTAACTTTTCATTGTCCCATCCAACTAAAATTATGACTTTTTAAAAGATAAATTCATAAGACCTATTATCTCATGTTTTTGTCTTTTACTTATTTTATTTTTAAGAGCCATTGTTCTGGTTTGGTAGCCAGTTAATAACAATGCCATTCACTAGTTATAATTAAACTGAACAAGCTGGCTCGTGATGAGACCCCTTGTCTTATATTTATAAGCCATTACCCTGTTTTGGTATGCAGTATTGGTAATGTCAGTTTTATTGCTCTTTATGAACATGGTAAGTCGGCTCATAATGAGACCTCTTATCTCTTAAATTTTCATATAATTTCTTATAATTACATTCTAAAAAATCACAACTTAAATGGATGGGGTGAAATAGTTTTATCCTTAAGAATCAATGGATGACAATTTTCAGAGTTTTTTGAGTTCCAAAACTTTGAAAAAAATCTTTACTTTTATAGATAACCTTTCTCTGCTCAATAAACTTATAATGATTTACATTCTCTTAAAATTTTCAAAAGATCATGCAAATGATTGAAATAATCTTTCAAAGTTTAACATCTTATTTTAAACTATCCAAAAACTGTGATCATTCCTTTAAAAATTCTTATTTACACAAAATAAATATTTATAATATTTTTCCTAAGAAATTTTCCTAAATAGTAAACAGTAAATTATAGACCTATTAACAACTTTTATTTGCAAAAACAATCAAAAAATTTGCAGAAAGGAATATGTACAGTTTAAGAAGGGGTTACCTCCTTATGAAAACAATTTCTTCAAGATAAGCCCATTTATAGGAAGAGATTCTCTCTTACCTGTTAGATCTTGGAGTATGAATGTATTTGAGCCTATCTTTTCAACGATATGAAATGGTCCAAGCCACATTGTCTGAAACTTGGTATGTTTACCTTTTTCTTCGTGTGCTTTATCCCATTTCAGAACAAGATCACCAATTGAAATTTTTTTTGAGCCGGTAGAACTTGCATCAAAAGAAGATTTTACAAGCTGTTGATGTTTTTCATGAATAATTTTTTCTTTATCTCTATCTTCTTCTAGTTTAAGGATTTGATCATATCTCAATTGAATGGATGAAGAAGTATTTTCTTCAATAAATTGCACGAGGGCTGATGATGGAAGAGTTAAATTTGATGGTATCACAGCTTCTTTTCCATAAACTAAATTGAAAGGTGATGTCCCTATTGAAGCTTTTTCAGTGATACGATCAGCCCATAATGCAAAGATTAAAGACTTGTGCCAATTCTTTTGATTTTGATCAATGGTCCTTTTAATGATTTTGATAAGGTTTTTGTTAGTGGATTCAGCCAAACCATTACCTTGTGGATAATACTTTGCTGAATATTTTAATTTAAAACCTCTTTTGACTGCAAATTCTATTAAACTATTTCTAGAGAAGTAAGATGCATTATCAAATACTAGAGCGTTAGGTACACCAAACCTGGTTATGATGAATTGATCTATGAAATAAATAATTGCATCAGAATTGGCTACCTTCAACGGGATTGCCTCTACCCATTTTGTAAAGTAATCAGTTGTAGTAAGGATGTACTTGTGCTGTTTGGAAGAATGAGGTACTATCTCACCAATAATGTCAAGCCCCCATTGTTCGAATGGTTGCTCAATAGTCACTGGTTGCAAAGGAAAAGCTGGTTTCCTTTGTCTTCCACTTGCAGTTTGACAAATTCTGCACTTCCTTACGTAATCATGTGTATCTTTAAAAAGGGTAGGCCAGTAATAACCAGCATGAATTATTTTGTGAGTTGTGGTATCACCTCAAAAATGACCTCCTGCTGGTCCATCATGCAACTCCTGCAAAACCTTTTCAGCTTCAGTCTTTTCAAGACATCTTAATAAAATTGAATCATAATTTTTCCTAAATAACACATTATCAATGATCTCATATTTAATAGCCTTTAACCTTAAAGCGTGTTTACTCTTATAACTGAGATTAGAAGGAGCATACCCATTTTTCAAGTAATAGATAAGATCAACATACTGAGATTCAGAATCTGTAACACTTATCTGACTTACTTGAATATTTTGATTTGGATCTTGATTTTCTGGTATGTTCTGAGCTCCTGCCAATAATCTGCAAAAACCTTGTCCTCTAACAATCTTAGCTGGTTTAATATCAATATCATATTCTTGCAAGGCTGTTACCCAGTTAGCTCTCTTTTCTCCTACTTCTTTTTGAATTAATAATCGCCTCACTGCAGAGAATGGGACAATGATTTTTGTATGTGTTTTCAAGAGAAAAGGTCTGAAATGTTTGATTGATTTAAACACAGCAAAGGCTTGTTTTTTAACATCGGAATAATTAAGCTCAGCTCCTTGCAGATTTGAGCTAAAGAAAGAAATTGGTGCCTCGATTTTCTAATCATTGAGCTGTGTTAAAACAGCTGCATAGGACGTTTTGGTGGCCAAAGTATACAAAGTAAAATCTTTAGAAAAATTTGGGGTATTCAATGCCGGTGCATTAATGATCGCTTGTTTGATTACCTCAAAGGCTTCTTTCTCTTTATGCCCCCATTTGAATACTGAATTCTTCTTGATCATATTTTGCATAGGTAAAACAATTAAAGAAAAATCAGGAATGAATCTTTTAACAAAATTGATCTGTCCAAGAAATGATTGCATGGATTTTTTGTTATGTGGTAAAGAAATATCAGAAATTTCTTTCACTCTATCTAGATCAATATATATACCATCTTTTGACACAACAAATCCTAAGAGCTTTCCTTCATCTAAAGCAAAGAAAGATTTCTTCGGATTTAAGGAAATACCAAACCTTCTACATCTTTCAAATATTTGCTTTAAATCATGTAGATGATTGGCTCTCTTTTTTGAAAATACTGTTATGTCATCAAGATAAACAACAACTGATTTATTGATTAGACCTTTAAATGTTATGTCCATGGCTCTTTGAAAAGTTGCTCCTGCATTTATTAGACCAAAAGACATTTTCTGATAAGCATAAGTTCCCTATTTTGTTCTGAAAGTTGTTTTCAATCTGTCATCTAGATGAACTAAAACTTGATTATAGCCCGAAAATCCATCGAGAAAGGACATAAGTTCAGAACCAGCTACCTTTTGAAGTATCTGTTCCATGGTTGGCAATGGGAAATTGTCTTTTAAACATGCCTTGTTTAAATTTCTGAAATCAATACAGATTCTTATATCACCATTCTTCTTCCTGACAGGTACCATATTGGAAACCCAATTGGAGTGCCTAACCGGAAAAATGATTTTGGCTTTTAAAAGTTTATTAAGTTCTGATTTGATTTGAATTTCGAGATTTGGATGAATCTTTCTCAACTTTTGTTGAACAGGTTTAATATCAGGAAGCATTGGAATTGTGTGTTGAATAACCCAAGTATCATACGTTTTTAAATCATCATAATTCCAAGCAAAAATGTTTTTATACTTGTTCAGAAGTTTAATGAACGCATTCCTTTCCTCTGGTGTTAAATTGAGTCCTAAGTTAACGTTTTGAGGTTTATAATCAGAACCAAGATTTACTAATTCAAACTTCAAAGTGGAACTTTGAAGTTTAGCATTAGTGACTTTCTTGAATCTGTCTTTAATGTCATATAAATCCTCTAATTTAACAACAGATTTTGGAATGGGATTTTCATTACCTTTTGAAGCAATTTGTAAATCATGATCATTCTCATCAATAATTTGCTCATCATAAGATTTCTCTGAAGTCATGAAATTTAAAATATCTTGATCATGATAGAATACTCTCCAGTTTGTAACATTGTCTGGGACAGATGGACGAAAAATTAATTCTACAGAAAATCTATCAGGACTGTAATCTTCAGCAGGTAGGAGTTTAGATGCAACATTAGCTAACAAGTCAGCTGATGTATTATGATTCCTAGGAATAGGAGAAATATTGAATGCTAAAAAATGAGTGGTGAGGTCTTGTACTAGGGTTTGATAGTGTTTAAGATGTCCTGAAAGGTAATGAATAGTATTCCTAACTTGTTTAATGACAATTTCGGAATCACCAAAGACTTTCAAGTATTTAACATCTAACCCTATAGCTTTATAAAGTCCTTGAACCAAGGCTTCATATTCTGCGGTATTGTTAGTACACTCAAATTCTAACCTACATGACAGCATGGTTTTCTCTCCATATGGATCAATTAAGATGCATCCTGCTCCATCTCCATCGCTAGACTTTGATCCATCAAAATATAACGACCAAAATAAAGACTTATCTAATGACTTATCTACAATTACATCAGAAATATTTACAATTCTGGAAGAATCAGATTGTGAAAAATTTTCTATTTGAGAAAC
The DNA here is from genome assembly GCA_034641835.2 of Pinus albicaulis. NCBI lineage: Eukaryota > Viridiplantae > Streptophyta > Pinopsida > Pinales > Pinaceae > Pinus > Pinus albicaulis. The sequence goes on along the minus strand of CM076579.1, from coordinate 1,151,411,738 downwards.
AAAAGTATTTACAGAAAAAGGTGATTGAGGTGCTTCGAAGTTTCCAAGAAATGATTCAGCTGAATAACCTCCAAGAATATTGTTGTTGAATGCCACAAGCTCATTAGGTTGTTCGAATTCAGTGACAGTGTGCGTCATATGTTTTTCTCTTTCAATTTTGATTTGATTTGGTTTCCCTTTGTAGGGAAGCCACATATGTGAATAATCAGTTGAGATATAACCATTAAGTTTCGCAGACCAGTCCCTGCTTAAGATTAATCCATAGAATTAAGGAATATCAGCAATCAAAATATCAATTCTTTGGACAATCCTAGGATCAGAAGCTAATCTGATAGTAACTGAATTGATTTCTCCTACAACTTGAACTTTAGAGCTATCCAATTGAACGATATGAACTGCTGATTTCTGTGGTTCGATATTCAATTTGGCACAGACAGAAGTAGGCATTATATTGGAGGAGGCTCCAGAATCAATCAAACAATTGTGCAAATTTTTATTGTACATCTCATAAGTCAAAATAAAAGGAGGAGTTTGAGAATTTGACTTTTCTCCAATGAGCACAGTATCAGTAGCATCTACCTTATCTGGTGGCTTACCAGCTCCCCTAGCTGCTTTTACAACTACACCACTTGGTAAAGGAGCAATTGGTGTAGCGTTAATTCTTTCAATAGCAACTTTTGCTGGTGTTTTAGTTTGCTGAGTTCATGTAAGGAAATGTTGGCTTTGATCTTTTTCATGTCTTCGACAATGTTGTATTCCATAGGATCTGACACCACTAAAGTCTTTGTTGTTGATGTAGGAGGATTAGAAGAGGATGGCTGATTTTGAGTAGGTAATGGAGAAGTTTTCCTTACATGGGATTTGTCTTTGGTACTTGGAGTTGTAATTTTCTTTTTAGGAACTGTTTGCACTGGTTCCGATATAGATTTACTCCTAGTACTTACAGGCATAGCTTCTTCATTATCAGAATTAGGGAGAATAAAATCCCACATTCTATGCAATTCAGCTATTTCTTCATTCTCATCTTCCTCATCCGATACTAAAGATGTATCTTCTTCTTCTTCCTCTTCTTCTGATTCTGCATTAGAGATTGCATTAGGAGGTTTAGATTCAACTTGGTTTCTTCTGAAATTTCGGAATGGTTTCTTGGTAGAAGTTTCAGCTACTTGTTTTTTAATTTCAACCATTTCATTTGACTTGGTTTTAAGTACTTTCTGTAAACCTTCCATGTCGTATGGGTCTTTAGCCTTTTTCTTTGAATCATCTTTGAAGCTGACTTTCTTTGATTTCCTTTCCTCAGTAGCATTTTTCTTTTCTAGAGAAATAATTGGTTTTTCTACTGCAATAGCCTCTTTCATATTCTCGGCTAATGTAGGTTTTGCAGCTCTATCTACAAAAATTGCTATGTTTGAGGGTAAGGCAGTTATGTACCATTCACTTCTGACTTGTTCACTAGGCCTTGAATCTGTGTGAATTTTGTTCAAAATTTTGTTGAATCTAGCATTGAATTCTTTAATGGGTTCCTTGGGTTCTGCTTTCAAATTTGAGAGATCGTTGATTAAAGTAGCTATTGATTTGTCATCTCCAAATTTGGTTAAAAAATGATCTGCAAAAATGGCGCAACTTGTTATGGATCCCGAAGGTAAGGAAAAATACCATGATCCTGCTGCTCCTTGAAGAGTATAAGAGAATAGTCTGACTACAACATCTTCATGTGTGACTCCATTCAAATTAATAGCCAGCATAAAGTTATTGATATGTTCTTCAGCTTGAATGTTAAGATCTGGACTAAATTTTGGAAGCCATTTTCCAGGATTGTCTGGTAAATCATGTAAAGGTGCAGCCATGTTGACTGCCCCTGGAGTAGCCCATGGTCTAGCCATTATTGGAACAACTATTGGAGGAGTAGTAGAAACTGATGGTGTTTGAATAGAAGTTGTCGGAATAGATGATGTTGAGATTGATGATGATTGAGCAGATGATGATTGAGGAGATGATGCTTGAGGAGATGATGTGGAAACAACTGTACTTTGTTGAGTTGGGATTTCGGAAACAGGTATTTGAATATTAGATGTTGAACTTATATCACTTACTGATTCCGATTGAGTTTTTCTTGTCTTGACTCTACTAGGTAAAGGGAATTCTTTCGGAGAAATACCAAGTTTTTCACTTTGAAGCCTAGTGAGAGGTTTCGAAGAGAAAATTTTTGAGGTTACACTACCTTCAGATATTTCAGACTCTTCTAGAGATAATGAGAATCCTTTCAATTTATGAATTAAATCTTGAACTTCAGTAGAATCAGAATTTTGATTGTCTTAATGTTTTGAGATTTTGGTAGTGGGTGTATGAATATTCTTCGCAATTTCTTCTATAGGATTTTTTTATTTCAGAAGAAATTGAAGAAGTTGATGAGGGTGTTTTGCTCTCAGAATGGCTTGTGGATAAATATTTACTTGCCATTCATAGCTCAGGCCCTCCTTCTAGCGCCAAAAATGTTGAAGCCTAGAAAATCTCTGCTTCAAACATTGGGGAAAACCACCCGGTCGGGACCTTAGGACAGCTCCTTTTCCGTTTGGTATGGTGGCTCCGACTGGATTTAAAGGACCAGTTTCCTTATAACTAAATGGGTTGATGATGGGTTGATTTGGATGAGTGGAAATGGGACTAAATTGACTGAAATAAAACTATTTAATTTAAACTAAATACTGATAAAGAAATTCTAACACTAACCCGGGTAATTATATGTGAATACAACTTAAGATTGTTCCAATTTAACAATAACCATGAAAATGTATTATTATTAAAATTGAAATGTGCAGAAACAAATAAAGATAACTCTGTTTAAGAAATTAAACAGAGTTGTATTAGCATATTGCATTCATCATTGTATACCATCTATATATACTTATGAAAGATAACGTTTCAATTATACTCATAAATGATATATAAAAAGAAACGTTGTGAAAACCAAATATATATATAAATGATAGAAAATTTTAAAGCGAATATCATAAGACAAAAGAAATCAACAGTGAATAGATAGAAATACCTTATTCATCTTGAAGACTTTCAAATGAAATCTGATACTCTAATCCAATAACTCTGATGCAAAATCAAATTCCAAGGTACAGAAATGCAACACTTCAAAGATAATTCCGCATAAAAATCACCAGATGTGATCCTTTTAAAAATATATAAGACAGTGGAGTACAGAAATGTAATCTCCAAGTCAAAAATATTAAGATCCAGGACCCCTCTCTAAATGCATGAGAAGGGTTTAAATACTACTTAGCTAAATCTAAAAATAGTCTATTACAAAAATTAAGGATTCGGTTTAATGACCGTCCTTTTTCTAGGCTAAAATACAGTAAAATTAAAACTAAATCTAACTATCTATGAACATGATCTTTAAACTTGCAGGCATCTAGCATAGTTTTGAGAAGATGTGGTTGACTGACTTCAGAATTCAACTATCCTGAAAAGACAAAGTCGGCAAGTGTAGGCGCAATCTTCTCTGTAGAATTGATGATACAATTAAGCGCAATGTGCTGACTGTGTGGCTTCACTAAGTATGTCTAGTATGAGTCCCAATTTAATCTTGTTAGCCCTTGAATTGATTTTTCTCTTTCTTCTGCCTTTTGCCTCCATTTTGTTTGCAGTTGATGTGCCTGTGCGAGATATCCTGGAACAGTTTCTGAAATCAAATTAGCTTTGTGTAAATTATCATTTACACAATCAGTAAGAGTGTTTTCCGCTGTAGCCGCCTCTGCTGCTTTCTGATTTGTGCATCCCCTTTACTGGAGCTTTTTATTCTGCCATTAATTTTGCAATTTCATCTCAATTTTTCTTTGCAGTTATTTCAAGTCTCTTCAACTCCGGACTTTTCTCAATAAGAGCTTTATGTTTCCCTGAGAGCTCCTAATCTCCAACAGCTTTTTCAGCTACTTCTAAAAGCTCTATAGGGGATAATTTGGCAAACTCACATACCCTATCTTGTGGTAGAAACTATGTCAAATTTCCCACTTGGATATGGAACTTTGTGAATCAGCATCTAAAATATTCTTTTTTGGTACTGTCCGTCCGTGTTTGTTTTTATTCAACGGTTCATCTCTTTTGGTCCACTCCTGTGTGCATTCTGACAGATTCACATGTTCTCTGGAAAAATCTTCCATGAATTGCTTATTATAAGTCGCCTGAGGTTCCGGCAACTTATACATCAGCCTCACATCTTCCGTGGTGAATGACCCGATTAGCTCTTGAGATGGAGTTATAAATTGCGTGTCTAAAATATCTGTGCTGTCTAGCACCCATTTCACCATGTATGCATATGGGAGAATCCTTGGCCTTGCCGCTATCCTATGCAGAAATGAACAAGCCAGTTCTTTGAGGGTTGCTTCAGATGTATTACTAGAACCAGCTGTAGCCGTAACTTTTAATACCACAGGATTTTCTTCTTCCAGCAAATTATACATTCCTTCACAAGTAGATATACCAGCATCCTTATTGCAAGCGGTGTCTGCATATAGTGAAGCCATTTCTCTGTTTTCAGAATTCGAGCTCTTCTCCTTCTTACACATAATGTTCTGTGAAAGCTTTGTATAGACGTTTGCTCCTTCGTGCCTGCGTTTTACGAGTTAAATGAGAGTAATGGCATGAGAAAGGTGATGAGACTGTTTTAAATGCAAAGGCGGATGAAATATATTATTTTAACGTGAAATGACTTTCAATCAAAACAAAATCTCATTTACCATTAATTGTCAATCCAATCATTTAATCCAATCATTAAAGCGCATAATAGATATTGATATATGGGAAGATTGTCTTTGAACAACGCACCTTTATGAATCTGTGACATTGTGATCTGTGATTTGCTGCGCAATATCGCAATATCGCAATGTCACAATATCACAATATCGCAAAATGAAACCATCGCAATTTTATAAATAGCGCAAAAGCGCAAATTGTGAAATAGCGCAAAAGCGCACATCGCAAATCTCGCAAAAGCGCAAAATTGTAAATAGCGCAAAAGGTATTCGTTTAACATTTCTGTTTTCTGCGCTATGCGATCTGCGACCAATATGTTTATTGTATAGGCTTTTTGGGATCGCATTATCGCAAAAGCACAAAATCGCATTTTCAGTTTTATAAAAGATATATACCATTTTGCGATGGATGCGCTATTTTGTTTAAAGAACAATTTTATTGTAATCTATCATAAACTTAAGTGTTTCTTAATGTTCTTTCTAACGGATTTCTCTAAGTTTATGATAGAAATTTTTATTTGAAAAGGAAAACAAATCCTAATTGATTTTTTGGATTTTTTAACTAAGGGTCCCCATTTATTTAGTATTATTACTAATATTAAATAAAAGGGGGGTTGTTGCTGGTCACAACACTATTCTAATGAATTCTAGTTTAACATTAGTCCTATTCCATGGATGTAAATCTTATAACTGAAATTGAAATTGCAATGTTACTCTAAGTGAAAGCATAAAAAGAAAAAAACTAATGTATGTTTAGTTACTCCAGCATTCAATATGAAGTGTTACCTTCTTGAGATGATGTGTAAGTAACCAATTATACCTTAGTTTCTAATGTTATAGGAAAGCAAGTAAAATGTGCAGAGGAAAACTAAGTAATTGCATGAAATAAATATTCATTTATTCAGTCTAGAAATATGATAAAATCAATTTCTTGGAATGACCTTTAAGAACATCCAGTGATGCAATTAAATGAGGATCTAAAAGAAAATGTGAAAGCATGAAAATTTAAAGCTCAACTGATTATAAACAACTAATGTATGTTTTATTACTCCAGCATTCAATATGAAGTATTATCCTATTGAGATGATGTGTAAGCAACCAATTATACCTTAGTTTCTAATGTCCTAAAAAAACAAGTAAAGTATGCAGAGGAAAGCTCAATAACTGTATGAATTAGATATTCAATCATTTAGTTTAGAATCATCTTGACCATGAAGAACATCCATTGATGCAATTAATTGATATTTTTAATCTAAGAAAGTAAATAACAAAACAATAAAGGAAACTAGATAATTGTGACTCTTCTTATTGCTTCAAACTTAATTCAATTTGAATATAGATAAATCTATCCTCACGAAATGTTTTAGAAGAATAATGATTACACAGTTATGATTTAATTCTATGCTATTGATCAAAACTGAAATGTAACATTAATCTATTCAAAAAATAGAATTGACAAAAACAAGGTAAGGAATTTACACTAAAACAATGAACGTAAAAACTCCTCCTGTGCAGGGGCCCTCTGCAACATATTCGGTTGAGTTCCTAGCTGGTTATATACGCACTTAAGAAATCACTGGTACCATGAACATGATCCTTTTATGATAATATAACGGATTCTTAAAACAATACACAGTGTTTCAGCAAAAACTTAACTTAATCTCGGTTTTGTACAACTGGTATTTAAATAAAAAAAACATAACTATTATGAGCTAATTCTGCCTACAGGTGGCTAATATTAACCGACTTATAGAATTGGAATTTGACTGTTTAACTCTTGATTTGCTATGATAGAGAAAATCAAGGGTCCTTCTATTCTTGGCTTACGTCCTTTGACCGGACTTTGACCACAATCTCAGTCATCCTTTTCTGTCGATCTCGATCAAATAGATAGGACGAAATCCATGTGTAGATTATTCTAGAAATGCCCATGTGGATCGTTTCTCCCTTTGATCCTTGGAACCTGTCAGACCATGAAATTATTTGCAGAACCCATGATTAGCTGTAGAATAGGCTGTGTTTTGTAGCCAAATTACAAAAATCCATTCGAATAGCAAGAACATCATAATATAACATGGAAATAATTTAAATGCATTCCTTGAGACAAAACATGACATTTATCATTGATTGGAGTATATGAACTTATGATAAAGTAAGGGAAAAAGGTGAGAAAGGATGTCAGAGAGAGGATAATTCTAAGGTTCAACACAAATTACTATGGTCCTTACAAGGTGTTGCAAACTATTGGTACTATGTCATACAAATTGGAGCTTCCTGCTTCTTCGTGAGTGCATCTAGTTTTCCATATTTCATGCTTAAATAAGGTTATAGGTGAAAAAATTCCAGTCCAAACAATAATTCCAAAACTTGATGAGCAAGGGAAAATCATATTGGAACCTGAAGCATTCACGGAAACAAGAACTTGACAGCTATGAAATCGATCAATTTCAGAGTATCTCATCAAGTGGAAGAACTTACCCACTGAATATTCTACATGGGAAGATGAGAATTTTATACAGAAACATCTAGAGCTACTCAAGCATTGAGGACAACACTTTTTTGAAGGAGAAGGGCATGTTAGGTCCCTATATTACTATTTTAGTCCCTTATTGTTGTTAATGTAACCCCCTTATTATTATTGTTGTACCCCTATAACCCCAATACTGTTATTATTGTGCCCTTACATTATTGTTGTTAGGTCGGCTAGGATTATATTGTGACCCCATGGACTCCTATATATAGAAGTAGGTTTTGTCATTAATATCATCTAGGAATTGTTCATTTATGTAATGTATTGGAGTTTTCCTCCTCGAAGTGGCTGATTTCTAAGACGCTGATCTCTCTTTTCTTTCATTTTTGGAGTTGGTTTCATAACACTTTCATAATGCGGTGATAAAATCACTATTTAGTAGAGTTTCGAGCTCATTCTTTAGCCACCAATTCGATCAACATATCAGGACCTTGACCGACATAACATGAAGAGAGGAAATTTTAGACATACCTCGATCACTATGGTAAATCACAGTTTGGGCAACGTTTAAATCACAGACCTGAGAGTTACCACTGCAAAGAAAAAACCATCAGGATATTTCTTAACTTGGACCTATGGTTAGAAAAATAGTGAGTAGTCACCTAAACATGGTGCTATCACCTCAGACTGCTAGTTGTGGATAGGGCTCAGACATGTGAGGAGGGACAGTCTTTTTTTTTAAGCTCGGTTCAGTAAAAATACACCAAACAGTCACCTATGTTTGACCTTGGATTGCAGCCTTGTGGAAGGTTAATTATGAGCTCGGATCTGCTATTGAAGGTTTAGATTTGTGCCTCAGATTTATAGTAGACAGTCCCTATGGTTCACCTTGACTAAAGGAGCTTGAAGATGTGGTAAGTATGTTTTTTTTTGGGTCAGTGGATTTTTGGAAGGAACAATCACCAATTGTAGACTTGTTGACAATCTCCTCAGACCTTTGAGCTAAATTCACTTTCTTGGAACATCACTCAAGTCTCGAACTTGGTGCTACTTTGAAGAAAAATCATCTCTTAAGGTCAGACCTGTGAGAAGCCCTTGCAGGCTTAGATTTTAGGCTTGGTCACCTGTGTAGGAATAAGGAGTTGTGGGTGAAACCATTTATGAAGGAATTTTTTTTAGGGAAGCACAGTTAGAGCAGAGTTGTAGTGAGATGCTAAAGTAAACAGTGATACAAAGAAGACAAATTTGGGTACTTGGAAAGAGTTGTTGAAGTGCATGTTAGAAAAACTTTTTTGTGTAGACCTTTGGCTAGTTGAATCAAGGCATATCTTGGAGACATTGTTAAGTTCACTTGAAGAACACCTTGGAAAAAGTCTTGGAGGCACCCTTGGAGATCATGATGCATTGAAGCCATCATGAAGTGACCTTGGTGATTTTTCTTAGGTATCATGAAGAATAGTTGAGGCACCTTCATGTGAAGAAAGAAAGTTTGGCATTGATGATGTGATGTGGAGACTACAGTGAAGACTAAGTTGAAGATTGTCAGGGCTCGTTGAAGAAGAAATTGGGAGCCGTGATGTATAACCAAATATATATTGACGAATTGAAGATAGAGGTTGGAGCCTCATAGAGACAAGGTTGGTGCCTTGGAAGATAGAGTTGGAGACCTAGAGGATTGGAGTCCTCAAAAAACCAGGTCAGAGACTATACCTGAGATAGGGTTGGAGCCCTAGAGGTTGGTGCCTGAAATTGACAAGGTTGGAGCCTTGGAAAGACCAAGTCGGTGCTTGGTACAATACAAGTTGGAGCCTGGAAGGTTGGAGTCTTCATCTAGGGTTGGAGCCCTATATCATTATTATACTTTACTTATTGTAAAGAAGAAATTAGTAAAAGTATCTATTCAATCATTTTTCATTTTGTGTTCTGAATATAAGTGATATAACTGGTAAAATTAACAATTGAAAATAAATATTGATTCACCCCCTCTCAGTATTTTCAACAGTAACAACTTTATATTGGCACATATCATCCACAATTTGGAAACCAATTCAATGATCATATGTGGAAGAGTAATTAGGGTTTGTGGCATGGGAATATGATGGAAATTGTTATGAAATAAATCAATCGTGCCTATGACATCTTCTGTTTGTGATAATGTGATTTTTCGGAGGCACCTTTCTTTGTGACATGTAAGTTTTTCTATGGACCATATTTCTATGACCTGAGTTGTTTGATGTACTAGTTCTCTGTGACATGCGAGTTGTTTGATGGAAAAAATCTATGTGACATGTGAGTTGTATGATGGACCATATCTCAGTGACATGTTAGCTATTTTATGGACCAAATCTCTGTGACATACAAGCTATTTGATGGACCAGACCTTTGTGATATATAAGCTAATTGAGGGACCATAATTTTGTGATATACATTAGGGGAATTTTGAGGTCTAAAATGGGCCTCCTAAGGAAATTATAAAATAATAGTGGAAATAATAAAATAATATTTGATTACATCATCAAATTTTAGAGGGGAAAAAGGAAAAACTATTTTTTCAACTCGTATTTTCAACTTATCTCCCAAATTTTTTACTCAAATTTCGAGCGAGAGTACTCATTGGATGCAAAATTTAATTAATTATCCAATGAGTACCCATGTTTCATACTTTTTATGGATCATACTACAGGAAAAATGAGAAATACATGAAAAACATGATTGCAATCATGTTTTTTCATGTATTTCTCATTTTTCATGTAGCAAGGTCCATAAAAAGTATCCAACATGGGTACTCCTTGGATGAGGAATTAAATTTTTCATCCAACAGGTACTCCCGCTCGAAATTTGAGTAAAAACTTTGGGAGATAAGTTGAAAATACAAGTTGAAAAAGTTATTATTTTATTATTTTTAAATATTCTTAGTCTTTTACTTAAAAAATGGTGAATCATCCCCCATGGTTGACATCATCATCTTGAATCCTATTGGTTCTTATAAATTTTATTTTGTTAGTAAATTTTTCTTAGGAGGCCCATTTTAGACCCCAAAATTCCCTTAATGCTTCATGTTGATACTTGGTGAAACGATGACATGACAATAGGATCTTCCAGTTGGTTAAATGTGAATTAGATTTATCTTGTTGATGAAGAATATATAAGGAATGAATTGATGGGTTTTACCCTTGTGGGTTTTTCTCTGGCCTCTGGCCTAATTTTTGGTGTCTCATCTCTTGTGCATTGTGATATTTATTTATTTTCACTCAAATTGATAATTGCTTGATCAACAATAAATAAAATCTAACAAGGGAAAAATAATATCTTCACGAGTAATTATCATGATTAGAAATACAATCTTGCCATCAAATTTCAGCATGGTATTAGAACTAGGTTATAGGGAAATCACATCTTTTTCCCTAGTTCATGTCATAAGAAGCCTTATGATGGTCATGAGAGCTCTTATCAGTGGCTAAGGGTCAGTATCTATCTCTATTTTCTAGTGATATGTTATTATATCACTATGGCATAAATGGACAAGCCTGAATTTTTATAATAATGCTGGAAGTGAACCTCTGTAAAAAGGTAATGAGCATCCAAAATTTTTATAATGAAGATTCAAGATTACTAATGAGGATCAAATTTAAGTCTATTGTGGTATATGAAGCAAGTAAAAGTTGTGCGGTATGACATATGTAATCTCCTTATATCTTAATCAAAGGTAACCAAATCAAGCCTTTTTCAATTTGAAATAAGTTTAGATCCAAGTTGCATTACTTCTCTAACATCCGAAATGACATATTTGTGGTTTCTGAGACAGCCAAGTTTCTCAGTGTAAATTTGACAAGTCTGAATCTTTGAAGAACAGTGACATGACTGTGTCTCTCTTCAAAATATTAGTGTATTGAATCTATGGTACCGGACCAAGCCAAGAGAATTTTTTTGAAATTGTAACCAAGACATCTTGTGGAGAAGAATATATATAGCCTATAAGCATCCCTCAATTGGAGAATATAAGCATCCCTCATCTCTACAATCTAAGAACTTAAGAAGAATAAAAGTTTGATCCAGGTGGATATTGGTGGCCACCCTCCTATTCCACCTAGACCTCCAATATATTTCATTTATTTCCTTGATTATAGCAGCATTTACTATTTTTAGCAGTTTTTCAGGTCTTGAACTTCCAAAACTGTTTTGACCCCCTAAACGACGTTTTTTTGAGGTCCGCAGTAGGCCCATAGCCATAGGAAAGGGCCCATCAATAATAATGTAGTAGTCAGAGAGTTACTTCCAACGAGGTATCATACACGCCAAATGGAGATCATATGACCAAGTTATGACCTCGAGAAGTTGGCTGCACAACTAACCCCAACGAGGCCCACAAACTCTTAGTGTTCCATCTCTGGGGTTAGGGTTTCCCTTTGTTGTTCAATAATAAAAATTCCCTTGAGCCTCATTGTAAGACAGTGCAGAGGCATGCAATCGACACATTTATTCTCAGAGATAATCTACCATCACTCGAGCTAGTTTATGTCCTTTCTACTTGTAAGCATATTTTAGTTCTTTGATATTAATGAAACGAGGAATTATTTTTGCCGCATATTTGTGTTTATGTTTATATCGATATTCCTTCATAATTCTAGATTAGTGGTATAAAAGCGACCTGCTCTTTCTCTTTTTTTCTTTGTATGTCCACAACAAGGTCAACGTATAAGGAGTTAGGGCTCAACCTGGTTGAACCTTTTCAATACTAGCCTCACAAACCCCAAAGACCTCCCATGGCGGAAGAAAAAAATACGAGGGATCAAGAGATCCTTCCAAAATATTGCTTGAGGAAGCCCTCGAGCAATAGAGGAACGTGATGATCAATAAATTTTCCTAGATCATTCAGCGACTACCCATAGGTGACACATATTCATTCGATAGCCACTCTGGAGGCACAACTCCCTTTAAGGTACAAGGCAACTTTGAAATTCCTATATTTGAAGGCCATATAGATGTGGAAGGATATTTTTCGTTTCATGAATTTTCCAATTGGGAAATGATTACTTTTGCACTCCTCAAAGACGTCGCCCATGTCAAGGACTGGTGGGAAATATATTGTGAACAAAAAGATGAGAGAGAACCCTCATTGTTTTCAGCCACACCCACTTGGAATTCTTTCTGAGACACCATCTAGGAACAATATTAACCTGTAGGGAGCTATGAAGATAAATACAAAAAATTGACCATGTTGTAGAAGGGAAGGGACCAAGACATGCCAGAGTTCACAAATATTTTTCATACCCTTCACATGAATTTGGGTATTAAGGATTCTAAGAAGCATTTGGTACTCAAGTACCACGATTGTCTACACAAGTACATCTAGGATGAGATAGAGTTCTTGGACATCTCCTCACTTGGGGCTGCCTATCGACACGCTGTCATGATCAAGAAGAAATTTAAACAGAAGAAGCGAGACTTTGGATTTGTGAATACAAAGCAAGGGAAAGGTGCCCCCAAACTGTAGAACAAAGGAAAAATTCAAGGTGAGGTGACCCGAGAGAACTTGTTGAAGCCGCAAGCAAAGAAAAACACCACGGAGACAAAGAAGGGCACAGGGAAATGGTGGGAGTTCCATAAGAGCCCCACTCACAACACAAGTGAGTGTTGAGCTAAGAAGTCATTGGTGTCCAAGCTGAAGGATTCAAAATCAGATACATGTTCCGATTATGAGTCAAAACCCAACAAGAGAAATGAAAAAGGGAATCAAATTATTGATGCAGAGCCCATTTCCATTGTTGTCACCACCAATAGCTAGAAGATTGAGCTCAAAGATCCAGAGGAGGGGGAGAGGCTCTTCCACTCAAAAATGTGGGTGAAGGGTTCTACGCTACAGTTCATTGTCGATAGTAGAAGACAAAATAACCTCATTTCAATAGAGGTCATGAAGTGGCTGGGACTATAACCCACACCACACCCACATCCGTATACCATCGAGTGGCTTAACCAAGGACGATATCTCCACGTCAGCCGACAATGCCGCCTTCCATACAACATCAAGCCCTTCATAGATGAGGTACTATGTAATTTTGCTCCTCTTGAAGTTTGTGATGTATTATTAGGCCAACCATACTTGTGGAGGTGTCATGCTGTGTATGAGTCTAGGCCTCACACTGTCATAATTTATTTTGGAAATAAGTTATACAAGATACCAGAGGTAGCACTCTCTACCACCATCTGTTTGATATCTTGAAAGCAATGCAGTAACATCATTTCCCAGACTGGGAATTTTTTCTGCCTTATGATTCACCCTCAAGGAGAGAAGAAGATTGTGGCCACATCAACAACCTCCAGATAAGGCTCCTCCGCATGAAAAAAATAGGTGGACAAGGTTGTGGATGAGTGCAAGGACACATTCAACTCACCCACAGGGGTACCCCTACACTGTCAAGCAAAGCACTCCATTGATCTGACTTCAAGCACATCGCTACCAAATAGACCGATCTACCAACACTATGTTATGGAGAATGATGAAATTAAGAGGAAGATTCAGGAGTTGTTACAAAAATGGCACATCAGGCCAAGTTCATCACCCTGTGGGAGCCCAATCATGTTCTTACAAAAGAAAGATGACACCTAGAGAGTTTTTATTAACTATCGAGCACTGAATAATATCACTATCTAGAATAGGTATCCAATCCCATAGAATGATGAAATTTTGGACCATCTTAAGGGGGCCAAATATTTCAAATAGATTGATTTGAAGTCTAGTTATCACCAGGTGCCAATCGAATCCTATGATGTGTGGAAGACTACCTTCAAATCCAAGGAGGGCCTTTTTGAATGGTTGGCCATGAATTTTGGGTTGACGAATTTCCACAAAACCTTCATGAGATTGATGGATGACATCTTGCGTCCCTTCACAAACTAATTCGTGGTAGTGTATTTGGACGACATCCTGATCTTCAAGAAGAGTTGGGAAGAGCACCTAAACAATATTTGGTAGGTCCTCCAAACCCTGTGACAACACAATTTGTGTGCCAATTTGGAGAAATGAAAATTTGTGCATTTGGACCCAACCAAGATACAAATGATTCGAGATTGGTCAGCCCCAACCACTCTAATAGAGCTACACAACTTTCTGGGTCTTTCCAATTCCTACCATATGTTTGCATTGGGTTTCTCTTATATCAATTGTCCTTTGAGTCAAGTCACCAAGGGCAGAGCAAAAGCAAATTTCTTCTAGTTTGAATCCCAGCAGAAGGAATTTTCTGAGTTGAAGCATCGCCTCTGCTTTGCACCAGTGCTCACATTACCAGAGCTGCAAAAACCATTTGAGTTTGAGACAGATGCCTTCGACTATGATATTGGAGTATTTTTTACCTAGCATAGGATCCAACTATATCGAGTTTTCAAATCAAGTCAACTCCTTCATCGGGAAAAGTGCGTCACTAGGGACGAGGTTCAACAGAAATATCCTCACCTCATGGAGGCTCTATACATAATGGGGAACATTACTTCCTAAGGGGGGAGGAATGATCCAGGTGAATATTGGTAGCCACCCACCTATTCCACCTAGACCTCCAGTTGGTTTCATCAATTTCCTTGATTATAACAATATTTGTTATTTTTAGCATTTTTTTAGGTCCTAAACTTCCAGAGTTGTTTTGACCCCCTAATTTTTTTTTTTTTAAAGGTTCACAACAGTTCCATAGCCATAGTAAGGGGCCTGTCGCAAATCCTATAGTACTTGAAGACATATTTCCAACAAAGTATTTTATGCACCAAATGAAGATCATATGACCAAGTTATGGTCCTGGGAAGTTGGCTGCCTAACTAACCCCAAAGAGGCCCAAAAACGCTCAGCGTTCCATCTCTCGTGGTCAGGGTTTTGGTTTTTTAAGGTTTCCCTTTGTTGTTCAATAATAAAAATTCCCTTGACCCTCATTGTAACATAGTTCAGAGGCATGTATCTGTTGAGAATTTCGAGGGCTAGTGATTAATTCAAAACTCTCTTCTTGATAATTACTTGTGAGATTACTTGAGTTCCTTATGTCTTCCCTTTGTTATCTTATTAAATATTTCATCAAGTCAATTATCAAAAGACACGAGACACAATAATTAGGCTCCTAGATCCAGGGAAAAACCTCTCCCTCTAAGAGAGGAAAACCCACAAGAAATTATTCTTATAGATTTCAGATGACAAGTACCATGACCCAGACTTAGACCCTTGACCTATTTATGCATCCAAGACCTTTTCCTTAATTATTTTATGTCCTTCAATCCTGGTCCTTTTTCTCTTCACCAAGTTTCACTGTTCTGCACTAGTACTTCCTTTGAACCTTTAGTTGAATCTTCAGTTGATATATATAAGTTGTAATGAGGAAAGTAATTATCAGATTTACTTTCCTTCTTTCTTCTTCTTTCCAATAGCTTCTTCTCTTTGTAGAACATTGTCTCAATGAACTTGAGTTGGATGTCAGTATCAAAATTTATCAACAAATTTACTTTAGAATATTCTCCAAGCTATCTTTGAAAAAATCTTCACTTGAATACTTCTCTTATACTTGGACAGGTTCGCACTTCAGAATGATCACATGTTCATGCTTATACCCTTAGATAGATCTGCACTTCAGGATTCTCATGTTCAAGCATATAGACAGGTTCGCACTTCAGGAATGTGTTGTAGCTTCTGGATGATCCGAACAACAACACCTTATGATCCGCACTGCAACACTGTTGTATATAATGTAAACACTTCAAACTTCGCACTGAAATCCCATCCAATAAATCTGCATTGAACCTTACCACATGAGTCCACAAACTGTTTCAAAGATGACCTGAAACATATCAAAATTTCACACTAAAGCTTGCTGCACTTCGCACTGAACCTACTGCACTTCGCACTACACCTACTGCACTTCACACCACATTTAAATATAGCCCGCACTTCAGATGCAGAGATGATATGAAATTCTATGTTTTCTGCAAAGGCTACAAGGGTATATATAGTTGTTTTCCCCTGTATATAAGTCGACCTGACTTGGTGAACCGATGTGACCATTTGGGAGCCAACTTGTCTATTATGAGGCCGAATTCTAATACATCATTTAATCTTATCTTCCATCGTTTGAGTGAGGGCTTATAGAGCCATTCTTCCACGGTTTCTAGGACTAGGTCTTGGAGCATTATTTGAGACTAGATCATATATATATATATATATATATATATATATATATATATATATATATATATATATATATATATATATATATATAGATATATATATATCACTTAATTACATTTATACTTAGAAGAAAAAATCCTAGATAGACATCAAGAAGAAGTCTATTAACCTATAATAATTTCTTGCTCATGAAACCCATGAATCAAGTACAAAATACATTTTATTATCTTTGTCTTCTACATTACATAAATAAAAAATTACATAGTCAATATGAAGACCAACCTAGTTACAATTTTCAACACTCCCTCTTAACTAGGGAGGTATTCATACAAGTACATGGTCACTTTCATACTGAAGAATCTCATAAGAGGAATCAGATTGGTAATTGCATCTATATAGCATCATATCAACCGGCATTGTCCTAGTGCAAGGCCTTGACTAACAACCCCAACTCTCAATGAGACAATGGGCTACAATGCTGACGAGACACATGACTAATAGACACCATAGTCATTGTTTCTCCAAGGTACATACCCCACCTAGGTGTTCCCAGAGTATGACCTTCTTGGACTATTCTTCTCTTGGGTAGCCAGCCCTCAAAGAATATCAGTCCTTGACTACTCTTATATTGAATGCCCTATCCTCAAAGAGTATCAAATGCTAGATGATTACCCGATCCTACATTCTTTCTTCTAGGTGAAGACAAGAATTATGTGCCTATCCATTCTCTTCACATGGCCTTCAATAAGACTTACGACTGTTAGTCCTGGTCTAGTGCATGACACATGCAATAGAGAATCACATATGCCACTCCCTCTCAACACAGGAAGGACATACTTCAAGTTTATTCGATGTAAGAAACTTACCACCAGACTCCCTCTCAACCAGGGTCTTGTAGCAACAATCCAGCTACTCATGAATAATTCCTCTCCTCAATGTCATGGATTTAGATATTGAGGAATCTTCAACTTTTGGCTTCATAGGGCACATATCATCCATCACTTTCAGTCACTAGTCACGTCCACTATCAGAAAGTGATTCATCAGTCTTTCACATATAGCCCACCGTTATGCCATGCTGCTTTCCTTCGAATCATCTCCAAGGATCATACATCCTTTCTCATGATTAGCAGCCCTACACAAATTCATCTAGATAAACATATACATATGAAATTTTAAAACAAAAGTTACCTCAGTGATGATCTTTCACCATGACATCTTCCTATAAGCATCAAAATCCTTTATTTAGATTGACACATCTCCTAATGATATGTTTTGTCAAGGGTCTTCTTCTTTACCAAACTTATGTCAGAGTCTACATATCTTCCCAGGAGATCTCCTAGTCACATCTTCTTGCCTCCGGATGACAACTGCCTCTTGACATGGTTTCATTTCATGATCTCTTCCTTTCTTCCCATTCTTCATTCCCAGGATCTTACAAATTTTCCAATTTCTTGTTCATATAAAACCACCTTATATTCCATGAGGATATATATATGTTGATTTCATCTGCCAGTGCACCGAGAGATCCTCCTTCATAGATCATACTTTAAAATATGGATGTCTATTAACTGCAACCATATGACATGACTTCAAAACATCCAGTGTCAACCTATAAAAATATACATACCTCATACCTTTATCATTTAAGTCATCCTGCAGTAGTTTTAATATAATGAAGAGCTTCATTCCCTTCATTGACTTGATTTATTCATATGTCATCATATCCCAGAATTATGTTTCCACGATGACCCTTGATCTTGATGACTGCCTTCCATCAGTATTGTTATCAGAGAGGTTTTCCCCCGAGCTGCTACACCAAGAGATCCTAGCATGATTTTATTATGATGCTATAATATACATTGCTTCATATCATACTATTTTACAACCAACATAAATAACTTAAAGGAGAATATGATCCTAATCATAGTTGAGATCCCTCGCTTCTTCTTTCTTAGATTTCTTTGGATCATGTTATTCTCTTATATCTAATACATGGGCTTCTTCCTTTTCCTCTTGTCCTTTCTAAATTTAGGAAAATCTCGTTTATAATGCCCAAGATAATTACATCCAAAGCATCATGCTTTGTCCACATTTCTCTTCTTATTCTGAGGACCAAATTTATGAAACTTCCTTTCTTCCCGGACATGGCGGAAAAGGCTTGATTCTCTTTTCTTGATCCTTCTTTCAATCTTGATTCTTCTATATTACCTAGACTTTGGAATGGCATGGCTTATTCTCTCCCATATATGCTGGAAGTGGAACCTTTCCATTCTTTTGGTAAGACATTTTGTACCATAGTGAGTATTTCTCTATCAGAAATTACTTCTCCCAACTTCAGTAGTTGTTCTCGTATTGCAAAAATCTCCATCAGATATGGAATTATTCCTTCCTTTGACATTTTCAATTTGTAGAGTTTTTGTCTCAGGGATATTATTTCCTTTGTAGAACCTTTCGAAAACAGTTCCACCAATTTATCATATATTTATTTTGAGGATTCTAGCTTTGATACATAGGGAATGAGAGAGTCTTTTATGGATTCTATAAGAATCGTTCAGGCTCTTATGTATGCCTGCATGTATTTGATATATGTTATAATGTTTTATTTTGGAGGTTGAATTGTAGATCCTTCTATGAAGCCCATAACTTCATTTTCAATTAGCTTCATATATGTCCTTTTCTTCCATGCATTGAAGTTTGATAACCTAACCAATTTGTTGCTCTCTATACAATAAGTCATTTTTGTTGGGTTTGTGTTATATTCATTTTTTTTGGGTTTGGTCCTTATTTTCCAATGGGCATACCGCCCATGGTTTTGTGCATGGGTTTGCACATGGTTTTGGGGCATGATGATTTTCAGCCCCTGGTATTTTGTAGATCCGGTCAAGGGAACTATGTTTATGTTCTAATCCAGGGTTAATGGATTGAGGTTTATGTATGCTTCAACATGTATATATATGTGTTGTAACACTAAAAGGAATATAATGAAAAATCAAGCTGGTCATCCCAATTTGGGATCCAGGGGAAAATCTCTGTGTTATTTGTTTTATGTTTTATTCTCTCGCTATTATTTATTTTATGTTTTAAGATTCATTTGTAGATAATTTCTGTACAAGGTTAAAACCTACAATTTTGACAGATTTAGATAAAGTCATAAATACTTACTTGAGTGAGTGACTTTCTCCTTCATCAGCTTCCTTGATGATGACAAAGAGGTTAGGAACTTCTTCTAAGATAGAAATCTTCATTCTAGGTGATCTTGGATCCTTGATGGTAAACGATGTCTTCAAAAATATGATGTCAGGTTCTACCACTGTCTTAAATGTAAATCTTTGATGAAAAAGATTATTTTCTTAAAAATATGATCCTTTGAAGATATTGAGAGTCTTCCTTGCAAACTGATTTGATTCTTCACCCAGACTTTGATTTTTTCTTCCTAGAGTGTCTCTTTGTCAAGCAGCCCTTGAGTTCAGCACCTTAGCTCTGAAACCATGTTGATAATTTGGAGGGCTAGTGATTAATTCAAAATTCTCTTCTTGATAATTAATTTTGAGATTACTTGAGTTACTTATGTCTTCCCGTTGTTAGCTTATTAAATCTTTCATCAAGTCAATTATTAAAAAACACGAGACACAAGAATTGGGCTCCTAGAGCCAGGGAAAAATATCTCCCACTTGGAGAGGAAAACCCACGAGAAATTATTCTTATAGATTTCAGATGACAAGTACCATGACCCAAACTTAGACCCTTGATCTATTTATGCATCCAAGACCTTGTCCTTACTTCTTTTATGTCCTTCAATGTTGTTCCTTTTTATCTTCACCAAGTTGCACTATTCTACACTAGTACTTCCTTTGAACCTTCAGCTGATATATATAAGCTGTAATGAGGAAAGTAAATCTAAAATTTACTTTCCTTATTTATTCTTCTTTCCAATAACTTCTTCTCTTTGTAGACCATTGTCTCAATTAACTTGAGTTGGATGCCAGTATCACAATTTATCAACAACTTCACTTTAGAATATTCTGTAAGCTATCTTTGAACAGATCCACACTTGAATACTTCTCTTATACTTGGACAAGTCCGCACTTCAGAATGATCACATGTTCATGATTATACCCTTAGACAGATCTGCACTTCAGGATGCTTATTTTCAAGCATATAGATAGGTTTTCACTTCAAGAATGTGTTGTAGCTTCTAGATGATCCGAACATCAGCACCTTATGATCCGCACTGCAGCACTGTTGTATATAATGTAAACACTTCAAACTTCACACTAAAAGTCCATCCAATAAATTCACACTGAACCTTACCACATGAATCTGAAAAATGTTTCAGAGATGACTTGAAACATATCAAAATTTCGCACTAAAGCTTGTTGCACTTTGCACTGCACCTACTGCACTTAAAGATAGCCTGCACTTTAGATGCAGAGATTATCCAAAATTATGTGTTTTCTACAAAGGCTACAAGGGTATATATAGTTGTTTTCCCCTATATATAAGCCGACCCGACTTAGTGAACCGATGTGACTATTTGGGAGCCGACATGTCTATTATGAGGGTGAATTATAATACATCATTTAATCTTATCTTAGAACGTTTGAGTGAGGGATTAAACCCATTCTTCCACGGTTTCTAGGACTAGGTCTTGGAGCATTATTTGAGACTAGATCCTTCATATATATATATATATATATATATATATATATATATATATATATATATATATATATATATATATATATATATATATATCACTTAATTACATCTATACTTAGAAGAAAAAATCCTATATAGACATCAAGAAGAAGTCTATTAACCTATAATAATTTCTTTGTCATGAAACCCATGAAGAAAGTACAAAATACATCTTATTATCTTTGTCTTCTACTTTACATAAATCAATAATTACATAGTCAATATGAAGACTGACCTAGTTACACTTTTCAACAGTATGAGCCACATATCTTCTCAAAGATAAGCTACCATCGCCCAAGCTAGTTTATGTCCATTCCGCTTGTAAGCATCTTTCAGTTCTTTGATATTAATGAAATGAATATTTATTTATGTTGCTTATTTTAATTTATGTTTATATATGTATTATGTTGTGTTCCTTCATAAGTCTCGATCAAATGATGAAGTGAAGAGAGATAAGAAAATATTTGTGTACCCTCGCTCAAGTAAGAAAATAAGAGCAAAGGACACTCCAAATCTCTATGAAATTTTTGGGAAACATATGAGCTTACTGTGGAAACAATTTTCTATGGAATCTAAGCTTAATATGGCAATATAATCATGGGTATCCAATTTTATTATGGCATTATTGATACTTGTATAATGTGAGCTATCTTAGTGAACTACCTTAGAAATTTCACTAGACCAAAGTTCCTCAAATTACTTCAAAAGGGCCTACAATATTAAACCCTATTGTGGAGCCTTAGAAGATACTTTTGTGAGTCTTAAATTCTACCTTGATTGCAATATTTATTCATCATTTTTTGAGGTTAAGTGAAAAGGTCACTCCAGAACATAATATCTCAAATCTTAAAGTAGATGAAGATGCTATATCAACTCATTTTAGTACAATTCAAACATTTTTTAAAGACCTAAAACCTCATGAAGATGGAAGGTACCTCTTGGAATCTCACCACAATGAATGTTTTGAAGGAAAATTGTTACAATAAGGTTGAAATAATCTTTAGAATCCAAATCCCTTGAGAAGATGAGCCAATTTTTGTAACAAGAAACCAAAAGAAAGCTCTGGAAATATACCAACAAAAAGTCTACTTCACAATATCTTATGGACCTTACAACTTTCTAAGTCGGGAACTATATTGAAGGAAGTATGAGGACAGGTGTAAAATACTGGAGTCCTAGATAGTCAAACATAGTATGAGGACCTGAGATACGAACTACAATAAAAGTCTAGGAGACAAAAATTTGCACTCACTGAACTATAACTTTTCTTGAAGCTATCATGAAATTTTTTTAATCATGAATTAATACTCCTCTTCGAGTCATATGGAGTTAAAATGGCGTTAGATATAGAAATCCATGTTAAAGTACTACCACCTTGTTAAGCTTAAATATTTTTTAATGGAAGAAATAGAAGCTGGAACTCCATTGATAAAATATTCCATCTACTGTTGTGAACATTTAGGTTCTGAGAACAAGTTTTTAGACCAAGATGATTGAGTCCATATTTTGTACATTTAAATGAAGAATAAGTGTCTAAAAGGGTTTTAGAAACGTGCTTATGAATTGAAAATTCAAGGTTTATAAATAAAATCTAGATTGGACCTAAAACATTGTTTCCAATGAAAGAACAAACCCTAGGATATGCATGATTATTTGGATGAAGTTGTCATATAAGTAGGATGCGAAGATGGAGCTGAAAAATTTGCAGATGTATACAAGAAATCCATAGATTAAGAGGGAGATGATTTTTCTTAAAATATAAGTGCTCTATATCTCATTGTTTACTACTATTGTTATTATCATTATCTTTGGTTAGTTCCTTGTCTATGTATCCTTTGTTTGTTTATAAAAATTCTTTCATATCCTCCTTGTGAGGATTATAGGTTAATTACTAGAATTTATTAGGCATTGGAAACAAATGGAAGTACTAATAAGTTGAAGAAAATCATGTGGATTTTCCTGAATACAAGAGAAGTGGGTAGTTCAAAGGATCCATTCATTAAGAGTCTAAATTTAGCATGCAACATCAAAGCAAGATTTTCCTATTAAAAGGAAGAAATTCTTGATAATACATCTGCTTCAGTTTAAAGGATTAATCTTGTTTTTTTATTTTTAAGGATATGAGAAAATAATTTCATGATTAAAAGACCTTATACTCTAGGATTTATTTAAGTAGAGAAAGGTATTTCCTTTAGAGGGAGCAGAAAGGGAGCTTGACACAAAGGAGCTTGTATTGATACACTATTACTTGAGATTTGGTAGAAACCTGGTAAGGGAAAAATAATATGATTA
This sequence comes from Pinus albicaulis, assembly GCA_034641835.2. Taxonomy (NCBI): domain Eukaryota; kingdom Viridiplantae; phylum Streptophyta; class Pinopsida; order Pinales; family Pinaceae; genus Pinus; species Pinus albicaulis. Next base: position 1,151,388,359 of record CM076579.1, on the reverse strand, counting down.
AGATCCTCTTGGAATCTGGACGATGAAATTTGATTGATCTTATGTTGTATTTGATTCAATTGATGGGCTAGTATTACTGATGATGAGAAAAGAAGGAAGATATGATAGCTTGTACAAGTAGTTTGGATCTGAAAATGTGATGGCGTGCTGGATCCGACATTAATACTTTATAATAAGATGTTTGAAGATTGAAATAGGACATAGTATTTCATGGAAGGTTGAGGTGGTTTATGATTAGAGAATTATGGTGCATATAGGAGTCAAGATGCTACAAAATATCTCCACAACTGAACAAGTATTTGATGTACGGGAAGTATGAGTACTTAGGAGACAAGCTTGGGTTTGAGGATTACCCCCCCTAGTTGAGAGGGAGTGATTATGGACACCTTTTTCTCTAGGTGTCATATACTATGTCCAAGATTAATAACCATAAGTCTAGTACATGAACACATATAGGGAGAATGTTGGATTATATAAGCATCTTGGACAAAAATTCTTGAGTCATGTACTATGACTAGGAATGAAAAATGTAAGTTGATTACATGGAATTGGTTAAAGAATGGTCTAGTAGACTGAAATATCCTTTTGATGAGGAGGATATGGTCTTTTGGAGGAAATTCTTTGGTGAAACTAGGTGGAGTTTGTGCCTCATATAGGAGGTGTGGTGTCCTATTGAATTACTCCCATCATTGTGGATCTTGTGGGGAGATAGAACTTACTTGTCAAGGCCTTGGTATTTTGACATGTTGGTTATGATGATTATATCATTGTTGATGCTTATCAATCTGAATCCTTTCTCATAGAAGTATTCAACTTTAGAATATCCCAATGAGTCATTATGAATACCTCCCTAGTTTAGAGGGAGTGTTAAAAATGTAACTAGCTTTTTCCTTCATAATTATCATTATACTTGCATCAATATGTATATTGTGTAAAAAGTAGAGAAGAAAAACTATTATTATTTTCTAGCATGTTCTTCATGCTTTGTTTTAGTCAAAATAAAATGTTAAAGGGAATTCTCTTTGTGACCATTATAAAAGAATAATAAAATTGATTTTTTAAAGTTTCATTTGTCCCTCAAATATGTCAAGTTGGCCCTCTTACCCACTAAGTAAGATTTTCTCTAAGAGGCACCTTTTCAGATGAAGAAACAACTATATATTGGCACCTATCATCTACCATTTGGAAACCAATTCAATGATCATATGTGGAAGAGTAACTTGGGTTTGTGCCATGAGAATATGATGGAAATTGTTCTAAAATAAAGCAAGCTTCCTATGACATCTTCTATCTGTGATAATGTGATTTTTCTGAGGCACCTTTCTCTGTGACATGTGAGCTTTTGATGGACCGGATCTTTGTGACATGCGCTATTTAATGGACTAGTTCTATGTGACATGTGAGGTGTTTTATGGACTATATCTATGTGACATGTGAGTTGTTTTATCATTAGGGGAATTTTTAGGTATAAAATGGGCCTCCTAAGGAAATTGTAAAATAATAGTGGAAATAATAAATTAATATTAGATTACATCATTAAATTTTAGAGGGAAAAAAGAAAAAAAAACAACTTTTTCAACTCATATTTTCAATTTATCTCCCTATGGGTTTACTCAAATTTTGAGTGGGAGCACTCGTTCGGTGCAAAATTTGATTCCTCATCCAAGGAGTACCCATGTTACATACTTTCGATGGACCCCAATACACGAAAAATGAGAAATACATGAAAAACGTGATTGCAATCATGATTTTTCATGAATTTCTCATTTTTTGTGTAGGTCCATCAAAAGTATGCAACATGGGTACTCCTTGGATGAGGAATTAAAATTTTCATCCAATGAGTACTGCCGCTCAAAATTTGAGTAAAATCATAGGGAGATAATTTGAAAAAATAGTTTTATTATTTTATTATTTTTTAATCTTTTTACCCTTTTACCCCAAAAATGGTAAATCATCCCCCATGGTTGAAATCATCATCTTAAATCATATTGGTTCTTATAAAGTTTATTTTCGTTGTACATTTTTCTTGGGAGGCCCATTTTAGACCTCCAAAGTTCTCTAATTTAGACCAAATCTTAGTGAAATGAGAGCTATTTCATGGACCAAATCACTATGACATACAAGCTATTTAATGGACCATGCCTAATATATGAGATAATTGAGGGAGCATAATTTTGTGATATACTTCATGTTGAGACTTGGTGGAGGGATGACTTGGAAATTGGGTCTTCTTGTTAGGTTATATGTGAAATGGATTTATTTTTTTGACGAATAATATATAAGGGAAGGATTGATGGGTTTTCCCCTTGTGGGTTTTTCCCTGGCCCCTGGCCTAATTTCTGGTGTCTCTAGTCTCTTGTGCCTTATTATCTTCATTTTATTGAACTCAAATTGATAATTTCTTGATGAACAATAAAGAAAATTTAACAAGGGAACAATAATATATTCACAATTAATTATCATGATTATAAATTCAATCTTGCAATCAAATTTCAATAAGACATGGAATTTGGAGCAACTACATTGGATTACATCATCCCTAAGGAGCTTACAACTCACTTTTGTGGGCTAATTAGATCATATTTTCATAAATATAGTGTGTTTGATTGTAACCTAGGTTCATTTTAGCATAAAAAATATTTTTAGGGGATTTTTGGGCTATAATTATTAGTCATACTCATATAAATAAAGGAGAGACTCATTGTATTGGATTTCCATCACTTGTGACATATTTTGGCCCTCTTGGAGAATATCAACCTTCTTGATTTCTTGTGGAGATGTGACTCTGGCATAATTTTCTATTTGGAGCTATTTATTTGGTCATGTAGGTGTTACTTTGGAGCAATAAAGAATTATACATGCATTATATCTTGTAAGTGTGCCTTGGATTTGATAAATTTTTATTCTTATGTCTAATGTATGGAATTATTAATTATCTAGGGTTTCTATTATGCTAGTTACTGTTGAAAATCATTGAATGAAATCTAGATAGTTGCATTGTATGCATTAATCACTAGTAGAATGTGAATGGTAATCCCCTTGGTGATTCTTTAAACTACCTCTCCCAAAAAACTTTATTCCCTCACAAAACTAATAGTTATGGTTTTGAAATCTAGGAATTCATTATTACCTTACTCCTTACCAAGATGTAGCACATTTTTCACTCCAATAGACTCCGTCATCCCAATTACTAGGCATTTTCCTTGCCACTTTTTTTATCACCTTCAAAATAAACTACTATTTTTATTCTCTCTCCTAATCTGATTTTGGTCCCTTAAGGTCAAGTTGCTAGCTAGGGATAGGGCATAACATTAAATAAGGTCAAAATCATTTGATAGTGGAGGGATTAAACATTGAGAGGAGCTTTGGTTATGTCAACATGAACCCCTTTTAGAGGCTAATCCATCCTTTTCAATGCAAATGTACTTTTCCCTATGTTGATGTTGCCCTAGAAAAGCCCTAGTTTCCCCTAGGCTTCAACTTGGGGATTATTGGAGGATTCTTGTTTTGTTGGTTGTTAGTATTCATTATTTGGAAGTATTTTCTTGGAATTGTGATTCTAGGTTGATCCTTTAGGTTTTATATTCGTCAAGTTTGTAACACCATCATCCCACATCTACCCAAGTAACCGGCCAACCGGGATAAATATGAAATGAGAGGCTACTATGATCGGATTCAACCTCCTAGGATACCTTAAGGAAGTGGAACCAATGGAAACACATCATAAAAACCTTCCACATCAGCAACTAGACTCCTAGAAACCATCCCAACTACTCAGGTAACTAGCCCTTGGGTCCCACTGAGGTTTTAGCCCTTCAAACCCCCATATGCTCCCACAATATAGGCATGGGTGCATCTGGGAGGCTTTGGATTCTCCCACAACATATGCAAGAATATATCTAGGGATTTTTCCCCACAAACCTATGCCATCATCCCCAAGTTTTGAGCCACTTTTTCAATCCTAGATCCCAGGTCACTACCCATAATTCAATGACAAGAACATGCATGAAATATAACAACGAAAAAATGGTTCAAAATCAAATTTTGGAATAAGGAATTGACTGAACCCCTACTAGCCATGACAGACATTTCATCAAGCATATCTTAAATATGTAATCTATAGGTATAAATAATAGATATGAACATAAGATTCTCATACTTATCTGAGAATCACTAAGAAGCATTGTTCCCTTACATCATTAGCTCTGGTATAATCTATTAGGTCATATATACATTGTTTACTCATTTACAAATAAAAACATGAGGAGAGCCATACATCATCACTGTCTGAATACATGCTCATAATCAACAAAATAACAAAATAAATTCTAGGGATACATCAGCCATAGGATCCACATATAAACCAGTAAATTTACACATCAAATGCCAAGGAAATTAACTTCTCATTAATGAATGTAAAAAACAACTTGGGATGGTATTACCACGTTCCACCTGACCATAGATTGGTTGAGCCAAATCTCTCTTCATCCAATCACCCCCGTGCCATATTCCAAGCATGAATGTGGGATTCATAACCAACCAAAAATAACCAAACAAGCATGGATGCTACAATAGTTCTCCACCTACACCATGAGGAATTATACTGCCTTCTAGTCTCCCAAGCTTTATTGTAATCCACATTTTGATCCAAGGATCACTAGGCCCTAGAATGAGACTCACTCTCCACAATTTACCGTACATCCCATCCTAATACTAATAGGCCCAACGAATATCAATCCACCTTTTGGATTTACCATATATCTCGCCATTCATCAACAAGGATTCCTAGGCCTACTAAGGCACACAATCCTAACCTTACCACAACCCACAATTCGGTTCATGGGTCACTATGCTAGTGCCTTTACTATGATCCACAATCTGGTTCAGGGATCACTAGGCCATTTATTTTTCCTTTGAGAGATCTAGCTCACTCAGTTTCGAATCCATCCCGCAATCCAGCAAAACCAAAAAATGAGAACTCATCAGATCAAGGATATTCAGAAATGGTAAGGATAGGCTAAAAATACTGTCACACCTGGAAAAACCCATGCCATGACAGAAGAACCACATGCAATACCATGCATGCAAAATCTAGCAAGGAAATCACACGCAAATCAATACCTACAAAGAATCCTGCTATAGCTGCTTGATCATGCTCTTAAGTTCTTTCTCCTTCTTTCCTCTTACCTTCTTTTCCTTTTATTGTTCCAATTCCAAAGTGCTCCAAGAAAATTCTAAGTTTCCAAGTGTGAGAGAGAGAGAGAATAATGAGAGAGCTCCAAAAATGAACTGACAAAAGGTTTGAGAAAAAACTTTCCAACTGACCGTCGAAAGCCTTTTTATTAACAAGGCCTCTATTTTCTTCATTTTCCATTATTTTCCTTCATTTTCCTCCTCACATGCAACCTGTGACCTTTCACCTTCCTCTTCTCCTATTTTCCATTATTTTCATAAATAAATTCCAAATAATTCCTCTTGCCTTTCCAAAGCCTTTACCATTTCCTTTTCCAATTTCCTTTAGCCATAATAAATCGATTGAAACCCTCACTAGGATGTTTTTCCCAACATTCAACTTGGAATAAGTGTCTCATCAACCGCGATTATTATTTTTCCTTTATTAAATTTTATTACATGGAATTTTCAAGAGGGATTTTATATAACTCTCCCCCTTAGGGGGGGACACTGTCCTCGGTGTTCAACCACACATATACCTAAGCAAAGCTGCTGAAAATAAAACATACTGCCCATGGAGATTTATAACACAACTCGTTGTAGTATTTACAATGAACACTGCTGAAAACATGACAAACATACCGTTTGCTGGAGCTTTATATCACAACTCATTACGGTATTTACAATAACAACGATATATATAACCATACTGTCTATGGAGCTTTATAAATCGAACTTGATACAATATTTACAATAATATACACATATACAAATTTTCTCAACCAACAAATAAAAGGATACTATGTCCATATCAATAACAAGGGAATCCAAAGGCTCACAGCCATTAGGGGAATTTTGAGGTCTAAAATGGGCCTCATAAGAAAAATGTACAACCAAAATAAAATTTATAAAAACCAAAAGGATTCAAGATGATGATTTCAACCATGGGGGATGATTCACCATTTTTAAGTAAAAGGGCAAAAAGATTAAAAAATAATAAAATAATAAAACTACTTTTTCAACTCGTATTTTAAACTTATCTCCCAAATTTTTTACCTAAATTTTGAGAAGGAGTACTCATTGGATGAAAAATTTAATTCCTCACCTAAGGATTACCCATATTGCATACTTTTGATGGACCCTGCTACACGAAAAATGAGAAATACATGAAAAACATGATTGCAATCATGTTTTTCATGCATTTCCCATTTTACATGTAGAAGGATCCATCAAAAGTATGCAACATGGGTACTCCTTGGATGAGGAATTAAATTTTGCATCCAAAAAGTACTCCCGCTCGAAATTTGAGTAAAAAATTGGGAGATAAGTTGAAAATATGAGTTGAAAAGGTGGTTTTTCTTTTTTCCCTCTAAAATTTGATGATGTAATCAAATATTATTTTATTATTACCACTATTATTTTATAATTTCCTTAGGAGGCCCATTTTAGACCTCAAAATTCCCTTAATGTTCCACCCTCACAATAGTACCAGGATTTACTTCCTTCTTAGGAAGTCCAGAATCCACTATTAGAGCCAAAGATGCATCCAATTTCTAATGCTACAATCCTAAGCCACTTTTCCTCTCAGTGAATAGTTACTAGATCATTGTTCTAGACACAGTCCCAATGTGCATATGATCCATCTATCAATGTTAATGAACAAAACAAATCCAACCCCAACCTTCCATTATTTTCTACACAGTCCCTCGGGCAATATGGTCACCTCTTCCGTGCAGTCACTCACCTTCCAAGTTCCCCATAATCCTCTATCCCGAGTGATCCATCCCTTGGAAATGCTTCCTCGCATTGGAAGATACAAAAACCAAGGCATATACTTGCCTAAAAACCATTATATCGGTCATATAATGCTCATGAAAATCAATGGACACTATTGGGTACCAGTGTCCCACAATGGCCCTTCTCCTGAAGTGCTTTAACAACATATTTCTGCCTATCTTAATTCCTTTTGTTGTTGCTACTAGTGCTTGCAATCAATTTCAACCACCCAACCAAGAATTTCCATGCTTCCTGTATGAAGCACATAACTGCCATTAGATTTAAAATAAATTGAAATAAATTCACATCATACCTCACCAGTAGCTCATCAATAAGATACACTTGCAACGCTGTTCACTTTCTGTCACAACAATTCAAACCAACTGTTTGATCAAATAATCATGTATAAACATATCACATCTAGTTAACTCAGAACAAAACCATCATAAATTAAAATCATGAATCACATGCAATCATCATAAACCATAATCATAAATCACATGTAACCATCATAAGTCAGAATCGTAGATCACATGTATAATAGAATTGAAATAAAATATAGATACTTATCCTTAATTGATCCTTACTTCTTCCTGTTATTATTTCTGTACACACATCGGATTGGTTGCCACACCTGGAAAGCACCCAATGCCTTTACTTCTCTTCAATCAAGTACACACACACACAATGTACATCACAACACATACACCCACACACAATGTACAACACCACACAATACATACACCCACATGGCATACAACACATGCACCTACACTTGGTGTACAATAAAAAGCAATACATACACCTATATTGGTGTACAACATATACACCTACACTTAGTGTACAATACAACAAAATACATATACATATACAGAGTACAACACAATGAATACACATATCACGATACCATGACTACACCATGAAAATACATAGTACCACATTCCCACAACACAACATGTACGACATTCCCACAATACCACGTGTATACCAATACCATATGCACAACATAGATATAATACCACCTGTACACAACAGTACCTGCACAACATGTGCACAACATCACATGTACATGGCACCACATGGACACCATGTAAACAATGCCAAATGTACACTGCACCACATGTACAATGTGTACACAATACCATGTGTACACAAAACTATATGCATGACATGTACACGACACCACTTGTACACAACGCCACATGCATGACATGTACATGACACCACATGCACACAGCACCACCTGTACAATCATGCACACACCATCATATGTGGATAGCACCATATGTATAACACAAACAACACCATATGTACATAGCACTACATAGACGACATGTACATAGCACCATACATACATAGCACCACATATCTAGCATGTGCACAACACCATATGCACACAACACCGCATATCCAACATGCGCACAATACGGTATGTACACAACATCGCATATCCAACATGTATATAACACCATTTATACCTAGCACTACATATGAAATATACACACAACATGATATATATATAGCATATGTACAACATCATATGTACATAATACTACATATGTTACATGTACACACCACCATAGGTACAATCACTGAATATATATAACATGCTCAACATCTACAACAGTAGTAATACACATCCATAGACCACACACTGGCCCCACAAGAAACCTTGCTTTTAGAATATTTCCACTATCCATGCTTATCCTATCATGCCACAGATCACACTACTTTCACTTCACTGATGAACCCCTCAGCATTACCTGTCCATAACATAAACATAGGCATAATACAAGCATATAATATCAATTCATTTCCACATGATATCGACCTTATAGATTTTTCAGGGTTACTCTTACCACTTGATTCCTCATAAGGCCAAGAACCTCTTCATGCCATTCACTTGCATAAGAAATCATGCCTCCACAAAATACACACACACACACACACAGATATATATATATATATATATATATATATATATATATATATATATCTATATATATAATCATTAGCATAAAACAATCATGATCTTGTCATACAACTACATACATACACACATATATACATATAAACATTAGCATTAAACAATCATGATCCATGACAACCTTGTTAGACATGACATAAATACATACATACATGTATACATATATAAACATCACCATAGTCATGATCACAACATAATTACTATATATCATAAGGTCAACGTTAAGAGAACTCCATTTATCTATGCGCAACATGCATAGCATTGAGAATAACAGTTCCCAATCATAGCCAAGGCCTTTGTTATCTCAGATCCATTGCTTTACCTTTCATGTTACTTTTCTCATGATTTTCCTACCACCGTCCATTTACACAAATATTTGGATCCAACTAATCTAAATGATTTCCATACTCTTACCTTCAGTTTCCCTTACTGTTACACTAAAAAATGTCACCCTGACATTCTGCTGACTGTATGAGCTCATTGACACTCATACATGCCTCCTTTGCAAGTATTACAACCTTGGTTCCTCATTCCAAGCCCTAAAATATGGAGGAAAAACCCTTAAAACTCAAAAAAGCCTTGGGTACGCAGTTAATATGAGACTTACCTGCGTTCTTAGCTAGGGTACGCAGGTAATGTGAAGAGGAACTGCGTTCTAGAACGCATTTTTCCAGTGTAATGCCTGCGGTACCCCTGTAAAGTCAAAAAAGCGCGAAAGAAAACTGAAAAAGTTGAATTTTGGTCAATTCTATAAGGTTCTAGATGAGATTTTTTGGGGATGAGTACGCTTTGATAAGGTGCATGTATCCCACACCTTAAGGAACTAATCCCTTGATGTGAGGAGCCTATCCCTTTGAAGGAGGATTCTATCCCTTTAAAGGTGGAGTCCTAAACTCCTCATATGCTCTATAAAAGGAGGCATTGGGTAGCCTCAAAGGGTTAAGAAAACTAATGGAGGATTGAAGAAGTTAAGTTAAGATTTTTGAGCTGAAGTGCTGTTGAGATTTAGACTTCTTTCTGCTAAGCTTTTGAGAGGAAAGATCACATACCTCTTTTGCTCCTGAAGGAAGAGTGCAAGACTTATCAAAGTAGAGGAGATTCCTGCTTCGAACCCCGGGAAGACCTTTCGAACATCAAGGCTGAGGTTGTAAGGTTCTTCTGTATATTTTAAGATTAATACAATAAAGTTCTATTTTTCTTAATAAATTGTCGTTCGATTGTTTATTTCAATAAGCTGTCGTTTGATCGTTTATTTCATAGATTCCTTGATCACTATGATAGGTATGTTTTATGATTATTTGTTATACAGGTGCTATTTGATATTTTCTTGTTTGTGATTGCAGATCAACAAAAGATGATACTTTCTTGCGACAAAAGAGCTCTTGTTGCGACGAAGGATTATTGATACGACGGAATCACTACGACCGCAAATAAGCATTTGGATCTAAGGTAGGATCGACACCTTCATAGCATTTATTTGTAAAACGAATATATTTAGAGAAAGACAAACTTAGTTGTTTGTTTGTTGCTATATTGTCTTCTGACACTAGGGAGATCGATCTTGTCCGCAAGAACGATTTATCCGCCCAACAAATTAGCGACTCCACTGGGGAAAGAACTTGTTGTTTTTGGCTCTCTTTTATTTTGATTTGAGGAAAAGTTTTCCCTGGTTTTTGATTGATAGATATCTGCCTAGGTAGCTTAGGTTTTCTCTGTTTTTGAAAATTTTGAAATCTTTTATGTTTTTATTGAAGTTTTCTGGGGATCGCACTTTGCTCTTTTTCACAGTGCGGGCAGTTTCACACTTTCCTTAAGTAAACAGTGCGGGACCGCACCTGTTACTTTTGGAAGCCTGCGGACCCTGTTAAATTTTGGAAAAACTCTAGATTTATTTTTTCCATTTTAGTTTAGATTTAATTTAGGATTCTTAGCATCTACCCAGATCTGTATTTTTCTGTCAAAAATCCTTGTTTCTGAATTTCTTTCAGCGATTCTTCATCTCATCAATCTCCATTAAGTTAATTGGGTGTTTTGAGTCTCTTTTTTGAGAAATTCTTAATTTGATTTCCTTTGTTCATTACTTGGAGGTTTGTCTCAGTCTTTTCACAATTTTCCATCTTTTTGCTTTTGTTTTTGCAAAAAAAATTTCCCCTCATTCGTTGGGGGGGGGGCTAAATTGTGTATGAGTGTTAATCGCCTTTGAGTGTTTTTTGATCTTTGGAACTCTCACCCGATTTTCTTGACTTCCACTTGATTGGTTCTTAGATTACATTAGAATCATCTTGTGTTTGAGAATTCTCTTGCATAGATCACATTTGCATAATTAGAATTCTCATTTTCAGAATATGAATGAAAAATGTGCATAGATTACATTTGCATACTTTTCATGTGAATCGTGCATAGATTACAATTGCATAGTTTACATTCTGAAAAGTCAATCATAGATTTAGATCAATTTTCTTTGATTTGAATTTAGATGTTTTTATGCTTGTTTTAAAAAAACAAAAATAAAAAAAATTGTTTTGGGATTGATTTGCATTAGTTTTTCTTGATGAAATTAGTGTATTAGAGAATTTGTTATATTTTCTCTTAGTGATCAATTTTTTGCATTGTTGGAAGTGAATGGAAACTCTCTCCTTACTTTAGTTAGGATTCATCGAATTGAAAATATTACATTATCATATTCGATTGCATTCAGTTTTGGTTTGGGTCATAACACCATTAGTTTCGTATCCATTTACCCTTTTGAGTAATAACAGCCTAAATAACACAACGCTTAATTAAAATTCATTTAGTAATTTTTACATTTTTAGGGCTCTTTCCACCAATAACAGTCTTGGAATAGGTTTTAGTTAACTCTCCAAGACAGTAAAAAAAACAAGTAGTTGATCTTGCGGTAGAAATTCCAATTGTTGCATGTATGCTCTGGGAAGCTTCTCTTAAAGAAGTCAAGCACGAGATCATATCTGAACCAGTGAGGTAATCAATCCTTCCTCATTTGGAACGATAGAAGATATACACGTATTAACAACGGTAAACCTCAGATAGACCATTGTCGAGGATCCTGGGGTCACTTGTCGATATACCTTGGATTATGTCAAGGAGATTTCAAGAGGATTGAGCTTTGTTACTCTGCCCTTGCGCGTATGTCAGATCATAGACTGTTCCCCCAGGTATATTAGTTCCTGTTGGTAACAATAGTGGCCATAATATTTACGATTTTCTCTTAAGGTGACGGTGGAGGAAAGATCCCACTGTACCTGTAGCAGAAGTCGACTAGACTCACTTGGACTCTTCAGAGGGTTATCTTCACTCCAAATGGTTTAAGTGGAGAAACTTGCACCGGTCTGTTTCATTAAGCAGGTTGTCAAATTAACTATTCTAGCACAACTTTATGTATTAAATTCTACGATGTTGGATTTCATCACCAACTAGTGTTTTTAGTACGGGAAGTTACTGTTTGTGTGTGTTTTTAGTACGGGAAATTTAGTCTCTCGAGCCCGAAAAAGGATAAAATAATGCAGGAGAGAACTCTATTGACCGTAATTAGTCAACGTATACCTTTTTCGTAAATAGTCCATTTCAGTCCGTAAAATGGGTAAACTTATACTGAAGGGATGATCATTCATTTACTTTAACGAGTTCGAATAATCAAGTACTCGGAAATATTTTCATGTTTAGAGAGTCTGAAAAGGGCTTAAAAGAGGACTCCAAGGTTTTTCTTTTTCGGTAAGTTTTAACGAGTTCGAAAAAGGGATAAAAATGTACTCATGGTTTTCACTTTTTCGTAATTTTTAACGAGTTCGAAAAAGGGACCATATACTGTGGGTTTGACTGTGGTCCCTTTTATACTGTGGGTTCGATCCCTAGTATGGTCGCCAATTTGTTGGGCAGATAAATCGTTCTTGCGGACAAGACCGATCTCCCTAGTGTCAGAAGACAATCTAGCAACAAACGAACAACTAAGTTTGTCTTTCTCTAAATATATTCGTTTTACAAATAAATTCTATGAAGGTGTCGATCCTACCTTAGATCCAAATGCTTATTTGCGGTCGTAGTGCTTCCATCGTATCAATAATCCTTCGTCGCAACAAGAGCTCTTTTTTCGCAAGAAAGTATCATCTTTTGTTGATCTGCAATCACAAACAAGAAAATATCAAACAACACCTGTATAACAAATAATCATAAAACATACCTATCATAGTGATCAAGGAATCTATGAAATAAACAATCAAATGACAGCTTATTGAAATAAACAATCGAACGACAATTTATTGGGAAAAACAGAACTTTATTGTATTAATCTTAAAATATACAGAAGAACCTTACAACCTTAGCCTTGATGTTCAAAAGGTCTTCCCAGGGTCCGAAGCAGGAATCTCCTCTACTTTGATAAGTCTTGCACTCTTCCTTCAAGAGCAAAAAGAGGTATGTGATCTTTCCTCTCAAAAGCTTTGCAGAAAGAAGTCTAAATCTCAACAGCACTTCATCTCAAAAATATTAACTTAACTTCTTCAATCCTCCATTAGTTTTCTTAACCCTTTGAGGCTACCCAATGCCTCCTTTTATAGAGCATATGAGGAGTTTAGGATTCCACCTTTAAAGGGATAGAATCCTCCTTCAAAGGGATAGGTTCCTCACATCAAGGGATTAGTTCCTTAAGGTGTGGGATACATGCACCTTATCAAAGCGTACTCATCCCCAAAAAATCTCATCTAGAACCTTCTAGAATTGACCAAAATTCAACTTTTTCAGTTTTCTTTCGCGCTTTTTTGACTTTACAGGGGTACCGCAGGCATTACATTGGAAAAATGCGTTCTAGAACGCAGTTCCTCTTCACATTACCTGCGTACCCTAGCTAAGAACGCAGGTAAGTCTCATATTAACTGCGTACCCAAGGCTTTTTTGAGTTTTAAGGGTTTTTCCTCCATATTTCAGGGCTTGGAATGAGGAACCAAGGTTGTAAGACTTGCAAAGGAGGCATGTATGAGTGTCAATGAGCTCATACAGTCAGCAGAATGTCAGGGTGACATTTTTTAGTGTAACACTTACTCATGCACTGAGCTTCATTCAGGTCTTATATTACCCGCTAAGTTTCATTCAACTCTCCCTGAGCTCAATTAACTTTCCTCTTTCCCAACCGATTCCAAAGATCCTAAAAACATAAAAGGCAAGAACAACCACAAACAATAAGAAAACCATGAAAACCAATAACAATACGACACCACAAAAAAAGTGGCATGACCATGCACTAAATGCAATCAAGACCACAAACCAAGCACACAAAATCACAAGAGACCAAAAGCACAAGACTAGCAACAAAAGCCATGACTCAATCCGCATGGTTCCCAATGCTTCCCAGAGAAAGCTCAACCTGATCCTTTTCAAATATTTTATCGCAATCTCTTTTTCCATGCAATCCCCTGCATCATACTTCCATAAACACATAACTGTTAGTGCATAAATAAAGATCACAATAATATAGTTACCTTACCTTGTTATTCGAATCACGCTGCCTTGTAACCGAGCACACACATGTCAGTCACATGTTCCAAATATCAAGACAACATATCTATTAATTTGGAATAAAAATTTACCAAGTCAAAAAACCATGTCAAAATCAACAATCAAATCAAAGCCATCAATCATAATACATGATGCTACAACTATCACCTATTTACACTCAAGTACATATCAACTGTCTCAATGCATATGTATTATTACAACCATATTAAAACAATATCATTACTTCATGAAATCTTATATACACATGCTCATATCATGCAATTAATCAATCATTCAAACAACATATAGATGGCATAATCAAACATTCAAACACTAAATAAACGACATAAGAAAACTCATACCTTAATGTATCTTAGGGGAGGGTTATCTTGTTTGCACAACCAATCTATATTAGCATTCCATAACTTTAGAATACCTCAACTCAAACATAAATAAGGTCATGATATCCATGATAGTAACTAGCTAACATGTTCACATCATAAAATCATAAACAATTGTCATTCATGCATAACAATAACATATGCACCATCAATATAGATTAGTACAACCCAATATCACAACTATATCAGCTCATATCTGAATGTCATAACCATAACCATATGCATAGGCCAATAAAACTAGCATGGTAAATATAACATCAAGATCTTAAAGCCAATAACACTAATCATCAAGTTAACTAACATATAACAACAACAAGTTAGTCATATAACATAATCATCCACAACATATAACATAGTCATCAAGTTAATATCATGCATGACTAACCAACCCATGTACATATGATCACACTATTTTACTAACATCTAACATGTATGCGGCCATAACATTAGTAGAATGATATGCATACACATAACCACAATGCATATGACTACACTGATCAACTAGCATTTACCATATATGTAACCACAATAAAAATAAAATGAAAAGCATATAAGTAACCCTAATGCTCATAACAACCATTAACCAACATATATGCATGCCGAACATACAATAAATTTATGATGATTTTCTCTTACCCCAAAGTCTAGTGTTGCAACTTCACTATGATGATTTTCATCTCCTCATCTATCTCAACCAACACATCAACATGATAATATATCAATAACATCATGATGACCTAAAATTCCTACAATGACCTCATGGAAAACAAACTTAACCATGAAAATGCATGCATAACAACATATAGACACTAACATGCATAACAAATGCATAACTGACATGCACTCACGATGATCACATCCAAAAATAACACCATCAACTTCCACATGGTGACACAACAGCAACAATGACCACCATCATGTATACACAACAGGCACATAGTCAACCAACATGTAGAAAATGTATGCAACTGATATGAATGCACGAAAAACACATCGCAATGCATAACCAATCATACATTCATGACGACACAATTCACAAAAACAAAATCCTCTTTCACATGGCGACATTAATACAACCATGACCGACACCATGCATATGCAACACACATTTAGATCACAAGGATTATTAACACACGTGAAACCAACATGAATGCGTGATCAACACACACCTCCCATCCAGTCCAAGGGGTGAACCATGCCATGATACCACTTTGTAACACCCTCGTCCCACATCTACTGAAGTAACTAGCTAACTAGGGTAAATATGTGACAAGAGGCTACTATGATTGTATTCAACCTCCTGGGGGACCTTAAGGAAGTGGAAATGATGGAAACACATCATATAGAGCTTCCACATCAACAACAAGACTCCCATGAACCATCTCAATCACTCAGGTAACTAGCCCTAGGACCCATTGAGGTTTTAGGCCTTCAAACCCTTGAACACTCCCACAGTATAGGAATGGGTGCATATGGGAGGCTATGGACGCTCCCATAGCATATGCAAGCATGCGTCTAGGGATTTTTTCGAACTAAACTATTCAGGCCCAGAGCCTAGGTCACTACCCAAAATTCAATGACAAGCTCAGACATGAAATATAACAACGAAACAACAGTGCAAAAGAAAATTCTAGAATAAGGACTTGACTGTACCCCTATTAGCCATGAGAGGCATCTCATCAAACATGTCACAAATATGTAATCTACAGGTTTAAATAACATTTCTGAACATAGGGGTCTCATACTTATCTCATAATCGCTAAGAAGCATTGTTCCCTTTCATCATTACTGCAATATCATCTATTAGGTCATATATACATTGTTTACTCATTTACAAGTAAAAACATGAGGAGATCCATACATCATCACTATTAGAATACATGCTCATAACCAACAAAATGAAAACATAAAAATTAGGGATACATCAGCCATAGGATCCATATATAAACCAATACATTTACACATAAAATTCCAAGGAAATGAACTTCTCATTAATGAATGTAAAAACCAACCGAAGATGGGACTACCACGTTCCACCTGACCATAGATTGGCTGAGCCAAATCTCTCTTTATCCAATCACCCCTGTGCCATATTCCAAGCATGAATGTGGGACTCATAACCAACCAAAAATACCAAACAAGCATGGATGCTACCAAAGTTCTCCACCTACACCGTGAGGAATTTTACTTCCTCCTAGTCTCTCAGGCTTTACCGCAATCCACAGTATGATATATGGATTACTAGACCCTACACCAAGACCCACTCTCTAGGATTTACCTTACATCCCATCCCGGGACCACTGGTCCCAACAGAGAGAAATCAACCTCTTGTATTTACCGTATATCTCGCCATTCACCAATAAGGATTCCTAGGCCCACCGAGGCACACAATCCTGGATTTACTAAAACCCACAGTCTAGTTCAGGGGTCACTAGGCCAGTTGCTTTTACATGATCCAAAATCTGGTTTAGGGATCACTAAGCCATGTGTTTTTCCTTTCAAAGATCCATCTCACTCAAATTTGAATCCATTCGTTAATCCAGCTCAACCAAAACATGAGAATCCATCACATCAAGGCTATCCGTAAATGGAAATCTAGGCTAAAAACACTGTCACACCTAGAAGAACCCATTCCATGATAGAAAATAACCACATACAATACCATACATTCTAAATATAGCAAGTAAATCACACATGCAAATCAATACCTACAAATAATATTGTTGTAGTTTCTTGATCGTGCTTTTCCTTGCTTGCTCCTTTCCTCTTGCCTTATTTGCCTTTCTTGTTCCAATGCCAAAGTGCTCCTAGAAAATTATAAGTGGCCAAGAGTGAGAGAGAGAGAGAGAGAATAATGAGAGAGCTCCAAAACTTAACTAACAAAGCTTTGAGCAAAATCTTTCCAATTGATCCTCAAAATCCTTTTTATCACCGAGGCCTCTATTTTCTTCATTTTCACCCTCACATGCAACTTGTGACCTTTCACCTTCCTTTTCTCTTATTTTCCATTATTTTCATAAAAAAATGCCAAATAATGCCTCTTGACTTTCAAAATCCTTTGCCATTTCCTTTCCCAATTTCCTTTAGCCATAATAAACTAACGAACACCCTCACTAGGATTTTTTTCCCATCATTCAACTTGGAATAAGTATCCTGAGGGTCTTTACAAATCCATAGATCATTTATGCCCCAAATAGTTTACATTAGAGGATTGACATTTATTTATCTTGATTTTTAGCCTTGTCCTTACAAATATGTATCCTCTATAAACCTATCTTTTCACCTTATTTATTGGATTTAGCAAATCTCTCATAGGTGACATACTATAGGGAAGCCTCCATAGTGGTGGAAATCCAAAAAAGAAAAGAATGCAGTAGCTTTGGTGACAATAAAACAATCCTCATTATTTTCACTTAGTCTATTTTTTGTCTTGTGAGATCTCCTCACAAGACCTGCTAAATTTTGGGGAAACATTTTTAGTTCCATTTTTAGGGAGGATTCACCATGGTGACTCCATATTGGAAAATTATGAAAATTTTGTGGGATGAGAATTGTTTGTTCAAGAATTACATGAAATATTCTCACTTTGGATGTCAAGGAAGATGGAATGAATGAAACCCATTATCACATTGTTAAGCTTAGGGCATAGGTTAAGTAAAACCACTATGTCTAGGAAACTCCTAGATATCCAAATGACTGGGGTACAAGCATTACAACTAATGTCCCAACTTTTTATGGTAATCCATTGTCAACAATTAATTACGTAGCAAGGATCATTATATATGCTTCAAAATCTAATGCCGATTATCAAAATTTTATTTTAAGTTTATTCATTTATTCATCTGGACTGGTTAACTTGATTGGCCTAAATATTCATTTAATCACAGAAGCATCAATTCCTTTCAAGTTTTTGTTGAAAATTTTATTCAGTATTGAGTGCTAAGTTTTCTAAGTGATGAAGATGTTCATTAGCATTTTTCCATAGCCATAAAAAAGGAGTACCATATTCATCTCTCTAAAGACATAACAAAAAAAGAATATCATTTCCCAACAAAATAAAATTAGGGTTGTGATGAAGAAGAATACAATGAGAAAAAGGAAGTCTTAGTTGATATTCGACATGATGCCAAGAAAAGGGTGAAGCCTTGAATCAAGAAAACTTCCAAAACCTTCAAGAAAATGTTATTTAATATACAAAGTGTTGTGGGAAGTTGACTAAGGATTTCCTTGATGTGAACCTCCTATTTAACCTGTGTATTGAGAGAAGGAAGGAGTTTGATGAAGTGTTGCATGAGTATGAAGAAAATCCTACAAATATCCTCCTTTTAGAACTCACAAGTACTATGAAATGAAGATTTGATGTGATTTTTTCTAGGAAAAACATTACAATGCTCAACAGGGTAGCAAACAACTTTACACCATTCCCAAAGAAATTTTAGAGCTTGATATACTAGAAGAGGTTTGGGGTGATCCTGAAGAAGCCAAAAAATTGGAAGATCATTGTCCCCTGGATAGTAAAGAAATTATGAATCTATGGAGAAATTTTGGGATGTATATTGGGGGATTGATGTGACTATGAATAAAGTACCATAGGATCCCCGAATAAAAATGAGCATTTTGATCAAAATGAGGTAATACTATGTGCACAAAATCACGATTATGACCCTAATGAACAAGAGGGCTTCTTCTACATGTTTCACTATCATTATTTTTATCCTATTAGGAAAGGTGTCATAAATTCCCAGGAGGATTTTGAGGCCCATCTAGAAGAGTCTCTTGGTAGCCATGATATAGTAAAAATTTAAGAGTATTATTAACACTATGACACCTTTTAAAAGGAGTTTTTTTTCATGTTTTACCAAGAAATCCCTAGATGTAGCATTCAGGATAACGGTGGAGGAAAAGAGGCATGTGTTTTTGTTGCTTCTCATAAATAATACCATCAGCTTGATTAAAAGAAAAATATAAATCTTCACTTGAAGACAAGGGAATATGGTTCTTGCCAGGGTATGTTGATTTCCCCATGCCCTACACCTCTTATGATAGTTAGGGAGATATGCTTATTGAGGTGTTAGAGCCATCCCTTGATCTTCCTTTTGCTGTCCCTCAATCATATTCAGGTCATAAATTTTGTACATAATGAGCTAGCATTGGTTAACCTTTTTGAGTTTGATTGTAGAGACAAGTTTCCTAGTTGTTAAAATATTGTCCCCCAACCATCTATCTCGTATTTCCACTTGCAACATGTCCCTAGGGTCATAAGTGACAATTATATGCCTGATGTAGCTCTTGAGTGAAAATTCTTGAGCTTGGTAAGTGGTCATTGATTACTCCATACTTAGGTTGCAAGATAATTGTAGTGCCCTACTCTAGTTGCCTGACAGTGATATGAATTTTAACTTAATATATCCCTAAGGCCCGCACTTTATTATTTGAGGACCTTAGGTTGAGGATCCAGACACATGACTCTATTTTTAGTGCATTTGATGGTTATGTGTGTTCTTTATTGATACTATGATGATGATAGCATTAATGGTTATGTACATTATCTATTGATATGATTGTAGCATTAATGGATATGCATGTTCTCTTTTGATATCACGATGATGATAGATTTTATGGATAGATATGTTTTATATTGATGTTATGATGATGATGTCTTTGATGAATATGTTAGTTTCCCATTGATGTTATGATTATGATAACCATGATGGATGTGTCCCCTATGTTAGCTACTTACATTACTTCTGATTCAAAATGAACAATGATGTGAATGACTAGGTCATGTTGATGTTGCTATTATGGTAATGACTAACACTGATAAAATGTGTTACTGATGATTATTTAGTATGACAGGAAACCACCAGAGGCACTCGCATATGATGGTGTGTTTCTGGTTTGATAGAAATTAACATTTTATCTTTAAAATTCTAAGTCCAGTTTGAAACTTTATATATATATATATATATATATATATACTCTGATGATATGTCAGTGGTTGTAGGAACATGTTAGTTGCTTTGCCGAATGACTCACATATGGTTGATGGGGTTATACAATTGGATGGAACAACATGGGAGGGGTGGGACGGTGTCCTTGATCTCACCTGCTAGCACTCCCACCATGAATTATGATGGAATTGTCAAAACACCTTCGCCTTGAAGATCATGATGTTGTGAGGATAGGTCCCAAATTTGGGTCGCTCATGAGGATTTTCTGGGGGGCGCGCATCAAGGCGGATTCCTTAATCCCCATCACCATCAATCTCACTATAGCAGGGGGCATTCAAGATGATAACGATCTCTGTCATTGTACCTATAATTTCCTCTCGTAGCTACTAGATGCTTGAAGGTAAATTTGCGTGGCACCCTTGGAACTTCAAGAGAAATTATTGAAGAGAATGACTGAATTGGTACCCTTGGCATAAAAAATAAACGGTTAGGCATGGCACCCTTGGAACTTCGAAGGGAAGTTCTTGTAGGGCATGACCAACTTGACACCCTCGGAATCATTAAAGAAACTAATAAATATAATCAATATATGAAAATCATATTAATTCACATCAAGTGATATATGATGTTAGAACCAAGAAAATTAAATCAATAATAATACTTATGGTAAGGGAAGAATAGGGATAAATAAAATAATTTACCCTGAGAACTCTACCCCTTTCCATGTCGAAATATATATATATATATATATATATATAGTAAAATAAAAATAATATTAAGTGGATAATATACAAAAGTAACTTAATTAGGAAAAAGGGGGAAAGAGGTACATAGAGTTAAGTATAAAGGTTAATCATAAAATAGTTAAAAAATTCACTAAGAGAAGAGGGTGGTGAATTAGATTAAGATTAATAAATTAAAATTGGAGAAAATCAGAGAACCTCCATGTGGCAAGAGCCAACATAAGAATATTCATCTAAGAGGCAAATTGAGTTAAATTAGGAGGTAGTTAGGGGACCAAATCTGAGACTTATCAGTTAACTTCAGTAATAAACACAAATTAAGGAGTAGGAAAGGGGGGATCAAGAGACAACTAGGAGAAGAAATAGGAAGTCTTGTTGGGGTGAGGAAAATACTATTTTAAATTAATAATTAAGTAAATTATTTTTGGAGAGTGTTGATGGGAGGGTGACACATGGGTGGGTGAATAGTCAAATTTTGGGTTAATAAAAAAATAATTATTTATGCATGAAATTACAAGTGTCACCTATGAAACCTTCTATAAAAGAAGGGGAAATCCAAAGGAAAGGGAATTTTTTCTTACCCTATTTTTGGATGGAGGAGATTATGTTGTTGTTAGTGGTTACGAGCTATAGTGGAGTTTGGTGAGGTAGAGGACTTTAGAGAGGGGACTCTTGCCGAAGAGTGCTCACCTCTATCAGCCAGTGCATTTCTTCATTGTACCAACCCATTGTGGCTCTGGGGTCCGCGGGGAAGGAGAGTATCCAAGGAGTAGGCCGGGAGGTCAACCGGTGGGTCATTATATTCGGATTAAGCACGAAAACATTCATGCTTGGAAGTAGATGACAACAAAGGAGTTCAAGTAACAAGAAGTCAAATTTGAATCTCGTCTCTGGGTGAACGGTACCTGTGTCATTTATAATGTTTTTTTTATGTCATCATTGTGCCTATAATTAACATGTAAATTATATGTATGCGTTATGAAATTAAATTCATGGATGTTTGATATAAGTGATTTAATTTTTATGAGTTTCCAACTTGTATGCTTATGGTTTAATTCCTAGTTTACTGTATTATCTAAAAATAAAAATAAAAAATTAAAGCATAGTGTTCATCATGCTACAGTATCGGGCTAGTCCCTACAATAATATCCAATGGTTTGGGAATAAGTCCTATTTTCCCTCTTCATCAGTGAACCCTCTTCACGATGCATATTTTATTTTCCAACCTTCATCCCATGTGATTCAATCTGTGAACATTATGATGTAGATGATTGTGATGCTTTCTTGTTCTACTCCATAATTAGTCATAGGGGTAAGAGGTGTGGATTTTATCTAATGATATGTTGGTTGCATTGGTTTATGCCATATACTTAGGTCATGCATTGTATGCTATAATAATTTAGGGTAGTTGCATTTCATATTGTATTATCATGCTAAAATCTTGCATTCTCATATCATGTTTCATTATAGATTAAATTGCATTTAGCTTAAACTTTATTTTATGTACAAATTTATATCACATAAAAAGGGGGTGATACCCTACATCCAATGGACATGCTCCCAAACAAGTTGATTTGGAATGTGCAAGTTATAGGTCTATGAGCCCAAGGATCACTAAAGTTCTCATGAAATCCCTGTTTGAACTATTATATCATGCACTCTATGGTGAGATAATTTCCTTGAGTTAGAGCTAGATGTTACCAACCAAAATGGGTAACCTGATAGGAGAAATGTTTTTTCCTACCTTTGATAGCCAACCAATAAGAAAAAAAACCAACCACCGTTAGATGATGATATGCCATGTGCCTCCACCACTTGCATCGACCATGTGCTTCTCACTCATCTAGCATTCACACTTGGCTAAAGGTGGATTTCCATTCAAAAGGTACTTTGATAATTTTGAAATTGAGTTCTTATACTTGTTTTATTTTGGGAATTTAGTATGCATAATGGGGTGATTTGGAAGATTGATAGACCTTGATCATATTATTTTTCTCTCACCTCCCCAAGGGGGTTTAATTTTTTACCCTAGTCCAGTGGGACCGCCTTTAAGGCCCTTTGGGTTATAGGAGGGGCACTACATAGGAAGCCATGCTTGAGATAACATGTTCCATTTTCACTACATCATGCTTAACACCTTCCATCCACATTACAAGCCCTATATATCACCTCCATTCTTTGGGTACAGCTTGTCATTGGTTCATTGAGATTTGGAACTCATATATTCACATACCTTAGGAATGGCCCATTTTATTTTTCTTGGGAGGTTGATGTAACTAAAATAAATAGAAAGAGCATATCATGGTCACAAAAAAACAAAGAAAGCAAATAAAAAATGCAAAATATATTTAGGAACTAAGAATAAACACATGGGAAAATTCCTAGCATGAGCTCTACCTACCTCATATGGCCATCACCCAGTTCCTAAGCACATGCTACTCCATTACATAAAAGAAGGAACACTTGCATGCCCCAAACCTAATGAGTGATAAAATGACACATATTAAAGGGGTGATGAAACTATGGCATCATACAAAGCAAGATCTGACCCTTGAGCTATAAGCAGTAATCCAAATAAAAATCAAGAAGAGATAAAAGGGGTAGAAGAGGGGTGGAAAAACAAAGGTCGAGCTAGTAAATCATGCATCCATGAATGCTCCCTCCTTACATCTATACACTCAGGATGTTAATTGTCCCTTTGGCCATGGTACTTGGCCATGAAGTGTTCTCCCCTCCATTGCCATAATTAATATTAACTAACACCTATCAATTGAAGGGTGAATCAATGCAATGCTACTTCCCCTTAGTTTGAAATTTATAACACTATTGCAAGTACGGGTTATTATTCACCTATATTTTAAAATATTATTTTTCTTTAGTAATTTATTTACAGTAAATAATGAATAAAAAACTACTGAAACTTCACCAAAATTAAATCATAGGAATTGAGAAAATATCACACACAAAAAATAATAGACACCAATATTTTTGGACAAATAATCCATGGAAAAAACCTAGCGTGGGGAAATAGTTCTATAAATTAGGGGTTTATTATTGTTCAACAAATCAAGAATTACATTAACTTCTTTCCTGACATTGACAATGCTCCAAAAATATTTTTACTTCATTTCTAATGGCGAAATCAAATTGGAAAATACATGATTCTCGCATACAAACCAACTCAGCCCTTGTTTTGCAACTCACACTTCATCCAAAAATTCACACTAGCTATTCAAAATGTGCACCGTTTCTCTCGAAAGCCTTCACTTCCTTCAGAAAATCACTTCAATGAATTTTCTTGCCTCTAGAATTTCTAGAAACCCACTCACTCTACTTCCAGCAAATTTTTTTGGCTACTGGAAATAAAATTGAGCCTCCAACAACTCACATTAAATAAACTGGAAATTTGTAGTGACATAATCAACCTCCCTCTTGAAGAATAATTCAGCCTCCTTCATTCTCTCAAAAAACTGGAATCTCTGTGAAGAATTTCTCTAGAATTTCTCTTCTCAATTTCTCCTGCTGAAACCTCATTGGTGGTGTCCTCCATGCTATATATGTGTCCTTGCTATCACTATACTTTTTTTTGTTCGAATGATCTACAAAAGCCCATCTATATCCTCTTATAATATCTCTTTGAGCATTCAACAACCACGATCTAACTCCAATCGATGTCTAAGATCATCACAAATTCTAAAAATAATTTTTGTAGAAGTCACTAGAGACAAATTTATTTGTCTCAATTAATCCTAATTAATTAACCATTTTTCCTAAGTTAGGAAAATAATTAAACTAGCTAATTAAATCTAATTAAGAAAATTTTCCTTAGAATTTTTTTTGTGGGAATTGGATATCATTAATCCACTATGTTCCTTAGTCTCATAGACACTACTTGAGACTAGAACACTTGTTCAAGCAACAAAAACTAAGACACCCTCTTAGTAAGTAAGGTATTTTGCATAACACCCAACTTATCTTCGAAGAAAATGAATCATTCCTTCCCTAAGGCCTTCATTAGAATGTTTTCTACCTGTTTATCTATAGGTATATACTGTAGCTGAAAAATACTACACTGTACTCAATCCTTGATGAATTGATACCTAGTCTCTATATGCTTAAACTTGTCATGTAACACCATATTCTCTAATAATCTGATGTAACTTTGATTGTTGCAGTGTATCATTTTTGCCTCAATCCTTTGAAAAAATAAGGCTACTAGTAGTTTCTAAAGCTATATGGCCTCACATGTCTCCATGCTAGTTGCTGTGTATTTTACCTCTGCAAAAATCTGTGCCACAGACTTTTGCTTCCTACTATACCAAGAGACAATTCCTGATCCCATGCTGAAGAAACACCATGAAGTGTTTTTCGTGTCCACTATATTTCCCGCCTATTGACAATGTTGGATGCCACCAATAGTAAGGGGTTCTCCTCAACATGAAGTCCCAATTAGACTTCACACCATTTGGAGTAGGAGCCCCAGTCGGAAAATAAGGTCGGTTTCCATTATCTTAAGATTTTCCTTGCCTGTAATAAATGACATAAGAGAAAGACATTCCCTTTCAAGATAAACAAGTAAGTTAGCCTTATGATGTATTCAATTGCAAATTTTATAATGGTTCTTTCACGAAAAGGAAAATAAAGTGAGTCTTTAAGAGAAAAGTAATAGTACTATCCTAATAAATACACACACATATATTTGAAAGAATCATTAGTAATATTGTGAAATAGTTCACAAAGAAATAATTATCATGAAAAGTAAAAGACACAAGGTTCAAAGATGCATAATAAGGCCAATGGAGTAGTTCATAATGATACAACATGAGTTCCAATCATGGAATGTTAAGCAACTTCTTGCTTCTCAAAAGACTATTCTTCTCTCATATGCGTAACTTGAGAAACCGGGATGAAAATTACTTTGCTTGAGCTATGAGGCTATATATATATAAAATGAGGTGACTATCCACCTCCCTTGTGAATCTTGAGCTCCTCTCATGACTCTTGAACTCCTATGTGAATTTTGGAATTCCTATGAGACACTTGAGCTTCTACATGACTCTTCAAATTTTGTGTGTGACCCTTGGTATTCAAAACATTTTACATTTTCTCATTTCTAAAATTACATAATTACATCCAAAAATGATGTGGCATAATAAAATGACACTTAAGACTGTTATGGTGACACTTGGACAAGCCATGACTTGGAAATGATGACATGGGACTTCATTGTAGAGTGCCTATGCCAATATTCTCTCCTTGCTGCCATCTTTGTATCTTCATGATGTATCTTTCATGTACTTCATATTCATTCTCCAAGAGGTTGGGATGATATGGATTCTTCCATGTGATCTTGATCTTCCTTCTTCTTTCCTGATCTAGTGTTCCTTCATCTCTTTGCCTGATGATATCTTCATGATTTTTAGCTTCACAAGTGTCTTCTTGCATCATCTCCTTGGAATCCTTCTTGAGAATCATCCTTCCATGTAAATATAACAACACCCACAAATATAATTTAATCATGATAAGATGTCATTAGTCCCAAAATATCCTAGTCTATATTATTCCTCATGCAACATACTTATTGAGCCAAGGAAATGTGAAAGTTTGAGTAGAAGGCTCAAGGATTTCACAGTGTGCAGGAACAAGAGACATGGGTGAGGGTCTAGGATCTAGGACTATGTAGTGTGCAGTGATTGAAGGCCAAGGAGGCAAGGTTGCACAGTTGAGGGAGTTATTGATCTAGTGAGGTAGGCCTACTCACTGTGATTGTGAAATGCACAGTTTTTGGAGGACTGAGACATAGGATTGTGCAATTGATCAAGTCAAGGAATGAAACATGGCCTAATGACTGACTGATAATGTGCAGTGAGTAATGAAGGCCTTACTAGGCAATGATTTCACAATGAGAAAGAACAAGAGGTAGGTATTGTGCACTAAGATTACGCTATGCAAAGTTCTTGGAGGCAATTATTGTGCATTGCGAAATTCAAGGAGGCAAGGATGACTAACTAAGCCTTGAGATTGCACAATGCACAATTCAAGAAGGAAATATGATGAGTGGTTTCTTGTGTCAGTTGCGAAAGTTAGAAAACTTCAGAAATTGACTAAGCATGGGATCAATGAGACATAAATACATAACCAAAACATGTAATGAGGCTTGAACATGATCACACACTCATAAATGATCAACCCCATGAAAATGAAACACACAAAACCCAAGATCAACACACATCCATTGAAATGACAACAAAATGGAACTTACCTCCAAGTGCGACACTTAAGATACACTTTGCAACACAAGTGTCGACTGCGAAAAGAAGGCGCACAATAATTTGAAAATGATTCCAATTCATATCCCTATGACAGATATAATCCACTAGTACAAGAGAAATAACCAAAGATTCCTATTAAAAGTGCGACATGACTCCCTTTTGCAAAGAGTGAAACTTCCCTTAACAAAAGACGACACTTGGAATTTCTCCACAAAGATACTTGGATACTTAGAAAAAAAGTGTGGAATGTATTTAATAACTAGAAATGATAGTTCACATGGTAATTTTAGGCTCCACAGTTTGAATATAGGCCAAAATTTGGAGGGTGTTGTAGCAATGACAATACTGCCAAGTTTGCATCAATATTTCCCACCAATATGATACCATCACCTATAGTATATTTAATTACATGCTCAATTGTACCACACAAATATTGTAGCATATGCTATTCCATTGTCTAATTCACTCTCCTCAGCTCAACCATGAACTTTATGAGAGATTATACCACAAAGGATATGTTTTTCCTGGTGTTGAACAAATACATGAGATAGCCAATAAACTAGCTATATAAGGTGGGTTCTATTGGGTGTGTGTTATATTCTTTCCATCTGTCATGGGGTCCAGGACAGTGCCCCGAAAAAAAATAAATTTATAGGGACCCAATAATAGTTGGTTAGACCCAAGGATGGGAGGAAGACCCAAAGATGGTGGGTAGAACTACTCATGGTTTTGTGCGTGGTTTTTTCACATGGTTTTGGGCATGATGATTTTCTTCCCATGGTATTTTGTAGATACGGTTAAGGGAACTAAAATTATATTCTAATCCAAGGTTAGTGGATTGGGGTTTATGAAGGCTTCAACATGTATATATATTTATTGTAACATTGAATGTAATATAATGCAAAATCAATCTAGTATCCCTAGTTTTGGGATCCAAGGGAAAATATCTATGTATATTTGTTTTATGTTCTCACCATTGTATTTTTCTTTGTTTTAATAATTCATTTGTAGGTAATTTATGTACAAATTTAAAACCTTCGTTTGGTATCAGAGTTGTTTCAACTTCAAGGGAATTCCTTTGTTGTTGAGGGGTTTTTCTTGGGCTTGTGGTAGATCCTATTAGAGTGAGAGATCTGCGAGATCAATTCTTCCAGTGAAAGAAGATGGAAAACAATGGAAAGATAAAGATCAATAAATTCAATGGATAGAGTTTTGAGTTGTGGAAGCTCAATATGGAGGATTTGTTGGTGGATAGAGGCTAGTGGATCATTGTAGATCCAAATACGATAGTAACATGAATGTCGAAAAAGGAATGGGAGAAGTTAGATCAGAAGGTGAAGAGAACAATATGATTGTATCTCTCATATTCAATATTGTTGAATGTATCAGGGGAAGCTAGGACAAATTATTTGTGGGAAAAATTAGGGACTTTGTATTAATTTAAGTCTTTGGTGAGAAAATTGTTCCCACGGAAAAAAATATCTAACCTGAGAATGAAGGATTGAGACTCAATGACAAAGCATCTAAACGCCTTTAACATTATGGTAAGCCAATTTTTATCTGTTGATATAAAATTTCATACAAATATAAGTGCATCAGTCTATTGTGTTCTCTACCAAATATGTGGGAAAGTTTGGTTGTTGCTATATGTAGCAATACAAATACCTTGAAGTTAAATGAAATATTCTCATCCTTGTTGTCGAAGGAGATGAGATGGAAAAATATTGAGAGATAGAACGGATATGACTTGTCTGTGAGAGGATGGTACTAGAACAAAAATATGTGAGATATAAATCTCACATATTCCTGATCTAAATATAGAGCGAGATCTAAATCTCTAGGAGAATATGTGAAGGTATGATGGAAATGAGGAAAGTAAGGGCACTACAAAAAGGATCGTAGATATAAATTTCCTGAGAAAAGAAAGGGATCTGATGATGCTCCTTTTGCATAGGCAAAATCCACCTCATATGAAGGTGGGGATGTGTACTTTTCTTCTTCTTCAACTAGTGGATCTTTGTAGATCCAAATACGATAGCAACATGAATGTCGAAAAAGGAATGGGTGAAGTTAGATCAGAAGGTGAAGAGAACAATATGATTGTATCTCTCATATTAAATATTGTTGAATGTATCAGGGGAATCTAGGACAAATGATTTGTGGGAAAAATTAGGGCTTTGTATTAATTTAAGTCTTTGGTGAGAAAATTGTTCCCACAGAGAAAAATATGTAACCTGAGAATGAAGGATTGAGACTCAATGACAAAGCATATAAACGCCTTTAACATTATGGTAAGCCAATTTTTATCTGATGATATAAAAGTTCATACAAATATAAGTGCATTAGTCTGTTGTGTTCTCTACCAAATACGTGGGAAATTTTGGTTGTTGCTATATGTAGCAATACAAATACCTTGAAGTTCGATGAAATAGTCTCATCCTTGTTGTCGAAGGAGATGAGATGGAAAAATATTGAGAAATAGAAGGGATATGACTTGTATGTGAGAGGATGGTACCAGAATAAAAATATGTGAGATCTAAATCTCACATATTCTTGATCTAAATATAGAGCGAGATCTAAATCTCCAGGAGAATATGTGAAGGTATGATGGAAATGAGGAAAGTAAGGGCACTACAAAAAGGATCATAGATATAAATTTCCTGAGAAAGGAAAGGGATCTGATGATGCTCCTTTTGCATAGGAAAAATCCACCTCATATGAAGGTGGGGATGTGTATTTTTCTTCTTCTTCAAGTACACATGTAGATCACAAGGCATGGTTGATTGACTCAGGTGTATCCTTTCACTTTACTCCTCACAGGGAGTGGTTTTATGAGTATGAGAAATATGATGGTGGTGATGTCTTCCTAGGTGATGATAGGAAGGCCACAATCATGGGACGCGAAAGATTCAGATTGAAGTTGTAAGGTGGAAGGATTAGAACACTTCCTGGTATTCTTCATATTCTTTCATTGGCCAAAAATTAGAGTTATGCAAGCAATATGGATGAATTAGGGGCATAAACAATGGCCAAGAAAGATATCTACAAGATGGTTCATGGAGCATTGGTATTTATGCATGGAGTTTTAAATGGAACTCTATACAAGCTTTTGGGTAGCATTGTTACTGAAGGGTGCAAAAATTCTATGGTTCCTGAAAGTGGAGTTGGAAATCTAGTGGTATCTGGAAAAAATACCATGTTATGGAATTAAAGACTTGGATATATTAGAGAGAATGGCCTTCAAATACTGCATGGTAATGGTATGGTAGAAATTATGTCAAATTTCTATCTATATATCGATTTCTGTGAACATTATTTATATGGGAAGCATAATTGGACGAGTTCCCCTCTGGTTCCAAGAGGGCGAAAATGATATTAGAGATTGTGTACAATGATGTTTAGACCTGTTTCGGTTCCATATTTGGGTAAGTCTGTGTACTATATCTCATTTATAGATGACTTATCAAGGAATACATGGATGGATTTCCTCAGGAAGAAATATAGTGTCTTTGAAAGGTTAAATAATTTAAGGCTTCAGTGGAAAATTAGATAGAGAAGAAGATTAAGGTGTTGAGGACATATAATGGTGGAGATTTTTGCAAGAAGATATTTGAAGGGTTCTGTAAGAATTATGGTATAGCACAAAAAAATACTACTCCATACACACCTCAACAAAATGGAATTTTAGAACTAATGAACATGACGTTGATGGAAAAGGCAAGAAGCATGCTTAGTGGCATTGGATTAGGGCATAAATTCTAGGCAGAGGTAATGGATACTGCATGTTACCTGCTTAACAGATCACCTTCATCAGCGTTAGGATAAGGCTCCACATGAGGTATGGATTGGTAATAAATCCTCTCTTTCACATCTGAGGGTATTTGCATGTGATGCATATGTACACGTTCCAAAGAAGAAAAGCTCCAAGTTGAATAGTAAATCTGGAAGGTGCATCTTTATTGGGTATAACGATTTTTTAAAAGGTTATAAGATTTAGAACCAAAAAAAAAGGAAGGTTATGTACAACCAATATGTGGTGTTTATAGAGGTGAAATACGTTATTAAACATGAATTCCTACCAAAGGAACCTAATAAGGTATATTTTTTACTAAAGGAGGAAAAATCAGACTCTACAACATAACAAGAATGAGAAGAGGAAGAGCCACACACTCCATTTTTGATAATATTATTTTGAGAGAGAAGGAATATAGAGAAGTATAGTCCATCTTCTTTTTGTTCAATTTTTTCTTTATCTATTACCGATGATGACCATAACTGTCAGGGAGGTAGTGGATTCAAAAGATGAAAAACTCTGGAAGGAGGCCATGGTTGATGAAATGGAACCTTTGGATAAAAATGAGGCTTGGGATCTGGTGGATTTTCCAGCTTGAAGGAAACCCATTTGTAGAAAATGGGTGTTTAAGAAGAAGATGAATGCAGAAGGCAAGGTGGAGAAATACAAAGCTTTGTTGGTAGAAAAATTTTATTCCTAAATATCAGGAATTTATTTTGGTGATATTTTTTATCCTGTTGCCAAGTTAGCTTCTATTAGATTACTTTTATTTCTTTTTGTTGCTTTTAATTTTTAGGTAGAACAGATGTATTTGAAGACAACATTTATTCACAGGGATCTGGAATAAGAGATATACATGATGTTAATTTTTTGAAAGTAGATTCAAATTCCACATTAGAAATCTCAGATAGTTAATATTATAATTTCATTAGATTCCTCTTTTCGAGAGGACCAAAATAAACCTAGATATTGCCCCAATCAGTTAAGAATAAGTTAAGTTATGAATTATTTTATTATTTTATGGGTCGACCTAAAATCATGTGGATTCAGTCAAAGCCCCAAGCGGTCCCTCACAAAGTTATAAATAAAATCAACCCCAAGTTCATTTGAAAACATTCGCTCATGGGATCGTCTTCATGCTCTCTTGGTATTGTTTCATATTTTCTATTTTTGGCTCGCACAGGCACGTTAGGAGAATCTTACGCTAAGGATCAGGATCACAGGTAGGGTCTTGCATCCAATCTGGATGTTCTGGGCCATAACCATGGGCAGGTAGTGGTTGAGATTATACAGAACCGCGGGAAGGTCATGTCAAGGCCACGGTTTAGTTGGTAAAGCTGCGGGTAGATAGTCTTCAGGGTGTGGCTATGGTTCCAACATTATCAGACGCTCAGATGTGGGTACAAAACACTCAAGTCACAGTTATGGGTGCTTTAGCCATGGACAGACCGTATTAAGGTCATGGTTAAGATATTTATCGAGAAGATCTCATTTGGATCATAGTCAGTTGCTTGCATAACGTCATCATTCATCCATCACGTAGTCACAGTCGCTTCAGAATAGTCGTTGACAAGAGTCTGGATCTAGATCTAGAACTGGGCATATGAGATCACTTGGTTTTGGTGATTCATTGGATCCATGCTTTTGATATTGTACATCTGTAGATATATAAAAATAATCTGTTTATTTCCACCGCATATATGTATTGGGTTCATTTTAATCTTTGCTGAAATTTTTTTATGGCGATCTATTGAAGAAGAATATTTGAAAGGGTTTCCCTCACAGTGGGTTTTTTCCCTGGTCTTGGACAAATCTTCTATCTCTTATGGTTGTGATATTTTCTTCTCTGTCACTGCATGCATTTTTCAATATTTAGTTATTTTTTATGTTTATTTACACAAATATTATTTGAATGTAGTGTTAATGAAAATTAATTTGGGCTAAAGTAATTGATTCAACATAGAAAAATATTGAAAAATTAACATGGTATTAGAGCTAAGGTGATGGACTAGGCCAAGAGAATACAAGAAGTGAAGCCCTCATTATCAGAAAATAGATCTACCAGTCTATTATAAAGAAAATCTACAAGGCAAGGTAAATATGTCTTCCTCTACCTTCAAGGAGCACGAGAAACTGGGTGATGCATATAACTTTGTTGCATGGAAAGTCAGATTGGATGTCATTGCTGACAACAATGATGTGTTGGAATACATTCAAGGAAGGATGCTCGAGCCTTCAGAATATTCCTCTGCCACCGTCAAGAAAAAATATAAGAAAGGTGAGTCCAAAGAAAATCAAATCATAGCTGATGGTTTACAAGATCATTTACTCACATATGTTGGGGATTTAAGAAAATATAAAGACATGTATGACAAGATATCCGACATGTATGAAGTGAAAAATCTAAATGAGATAATCACCTTGAAATATCAACTCAAGGAATTGAAGATGAATAAAGGTGAAACTATTCAGTCTTACATTATGAGGATCTCTCGTCTTAAAGATAAACTGTAGAGGGTTGGAGAGAATGTCACTGACAATGAGCTGGTTGTCGTGATTCTTAGAGGACTTCCTTCTATTTGGGAAACATTCATCACTACTATTAGTAATAGCAAAATTATTCTATAATTTGATGAGATAGTTAGAAAGCTCACTCAAGAAGAATCGAGAATGATAGAAAGAGGGAGGATTCATACGCATGAAGAAGGAGATCTTGTTTCATATGTCACCCATAACAAAATAAAGAGATCAAAAGGATGCGCTTCAAGAATACCTCCTAATCAAAGCTCCAAAGGAAGGAATGACAGGTCACTAGCCCATATTGAATGCTACAACTGCCACAAGAAAGGTCACTATGTACGTGAATGTCCCGATAAGAGAAAGAGACCACGATAACTCCAGAAGCAACTTCAATGATAAAAGAAAAAGAGACAATAAAAGGAACAACCATGATAGGAAATATGAAAGGAGAAGAGATTATTCAAACGATCACGAAGAAGAACATCAGTCTCACAAGAAGTCAAGGGCTCCCAGGTATGAAATTAATGTTGTGAATAAAATTGAATACATTATGATTTATGCACTTAGTATTTCATCTCCACCGGATTCTCGGGATAGTTGGTTGGTTGAAAACGGGGCCACTCATCACTTCTCTAGATATAAATAAGTCCTCTATAATCTAGTAGATAGGGATACCAAGTTGAAAATTATTCTTGGAGATAACTCCACTCATCTTGTTAAAGGATTTGGATCTGTCAAGTTTTAGTTGAACTCCAGGAAATCAATATTGTTGCATGATGTTATGTATGTGGCAGCACTTACGAAGAATTTTATTTCTATATCTGAATTAGAAGATAAAGGGATGAGGGTTTCCTTCATCAATGGAAATGTATTATATTGGCTTTCTGATTCACATATGAAAGATGAATTCACATTCGGAATGATACCTAAGGGACTCTACAAAGTCATAGGACGACCACTTCTAACATTGGTTCACAATACCAATAATCTCAGAGAATTATGGAACCATAGGATGGCTCATCTGCACTATGATGCTCTTCAAAAATTTAATATACTTGTATTAGGTATTCCCGATGTTCAAGATCAACATGATGGGGTTTTTCAAGGTTGCACAAGTGGAAATAAAATAAGGTGACCATTCCCCTCTAGTAATAACAAAATAAATGACTTCCTCCAACTTATTCATTCAGATATTTGTGGTATGATGCCTATACACTAGGTTGGTTGTCATCTCTATTACATCACCTTCATTGAATATTTCTCGAGAAAGACATGGTTGTACTTCCTCAAGAACAAGGATGAAGCCTTCGAAATATTCCAAGAATTCAAGGCTTTGGTTGAAAATCAGTCAAGGAAAAGAATCAAAGTTTTCAAGTCTTACAATGGAGGATAATTCATTTCAAAAGAATTCATAGCATTCTGCAAGAAGGAAGGGATCATAAAAGAAAATATTGTGCCTTATACACCTGAACGAAATGGATTATTTGAAAGGAAGAATAGGTCAATAATGGAAGCTGCTCGTGCCATGCTTCATGATTAGAAGCTACCAAAGTTTCTATGGGATGAAGCCACACATCTTTCCGTGAAGGTTCAAAACTGGGTGCCTCTTCAAGCATTGAGAAAAATGACTACAGAAGAAATTTTTACATGTAACAAACCCAACATCAGTCATCTTCCCATATTTGGATGTCATGTATTATTTCATGTGCCAAAATAAATAATAAATAAGGTCGAAGCTACAGGTAGAAAATGTATGTTTATGGGTTACTATGAAAAATATAAGGCTTAAAAAATATACATTCCTGGACAAAGGAAGGTTGAAATTAGTTGGGATGTAACCTTTGATGAAAATGCGACACTCAGTAAAGCAATAGACCTTCCTCCACCTCCCAAGGAAGATGATGATAGCAAGGACATTCTAGATGGTCCTTCTATGCCAGAGTCAAATGATATTGATACTCCTATGAAGCATATGGATCTTATATATCCACCTCCAGGGGAATTTTGAGGTCTAAAATGGGCCTCCTAAGGAAGTTATAAAATAATAGTGGAAATAATAAAATAATATTTGATTACATCATCAAATTTTAGAAGGAAAAAAGAAAAACTAGTTTTTCAACTTATCTCCCAAAGTTTTTACTCAAATCCAACGAGTACGATTTTAATTCCTCATCCATGGTGTACCCATGTTTCATACATTCGATGGATCCTGCTACATGAAAAATGAAAATACATGAAAACCGTTATTGCAATAATGTTTTTTCATGTATTTCTCATTTTTCGTGTAGTAGGGTCTATCAAAAGTATGCAACATGGGTACTCCTTGGATGATGAATTAAATTTTGCATCCAACGAGTACTCCTGCTCAAAATTTGAGTAAAACATTTGGGAGATAAGTTGAAGATGCAAGTTTAAAAAGTAGTTTTATTATTTTATTATTTTTTAATCTTTTTACCCTTTTACTTAAAAAATGGAAAATCATCCCCCATGGTTGACGTCATCATCTTGAATCCTATTGGTTCTTATAGAGTTTATTTTGGCTGTACATTTTTCTTATGTGGCCCATTTCAGACCTCAAAATTCCCCTAATTGAATGATCCTCCTACAAGGA
This sequence comes from Pinus albicaulis, assembly GCA_034641835.2. NCBI lineage: Eukaryota > Viridiplantae > Streptophyta > Pinopsida > Pinales > Pinaceae > Pinus > Pinus albicaulis. Next base: position 1,151,351,628 of record CM076579.1, on the reverse strand, counting down.
AAAGACTGATGTGGCTTCATGACACTTTACAGGATAATGAAATAAGTATTCCCATTCACCGATCGTTCAGAGAAAGGAAGGAACCTTGCAGGCATCAGGGATATTTAGCTACTATGAGAACCATGATTCAAGAAAAACCATCCTATTTTGAAGAAGAAGCCAAAGAAGAAGTTTGGAAGGATGTTATGGTGAGGAATACAAATCTATTGCGAAAAATGATGTATGGGGTGTTGTGCCAAGACTGTATGGGAAGCGTGTTGTGACTTTGAAATGATTATTTAAGATTGAGCATGGAATCTATGGCAACATTGAGAAATAAAAAGTGAGGCTTGTAGCTTGTGGTTTCTCTCAAAAAGAGGGAAAAGATTACAATGACATATTTTCTCCTGTGGCTCATTATACAACTATCCGTTTGACAGTTTCACCATTAGGGGAATTTTGAGGTCTAAAATGGGCCTCCTAAGGAAATTATAAAATAGTAGTGGGAATAATAAAATAATATTAGATTACATCATCAAATTTTAGAGGGAGAAAATAAAAAACTATTTTTTCAACTCATATTTTTAATTTATCTCCCTATAGGGTTTTACTCGAATTTTGAGTGGGAACACTCGTTGGATGCAGAATTTGATTCCTCATCCAACGAGTACCCATGTTTCATACTTTAGATGCATATTACTACACACAAAATGAGAAATATATGAAAAACGTGATTGCAATCATGTGTTTTCATGTTTTTCTCATTTTTCATGTAGCAGGGTCCATCGAAAGTATGCAACATGGGTACTCCTTGGATGAGAAATTAAAATTTTCATCCAATGAGTACTCTCGCTCGAAATTTGAGTAAAATCTTAGGGAGATAAGTTGAAAAAGTATTTTTATTATTTTATTATTTTTAATCATTTTACTTTTTTACCCGAAAAATGGTGAATCATCCCCCATGGTTGACATCATCATCTTGAATCCTATTTGTTCTTATAAAGTTTATTTTGGTTTTAAATTTTTCTTAGGAGGCCCATTTTAGACCTCAAAAGTTCTCTAATTCTTTCTTCTAGTCAAGGATGGACCATTCATCATATGGATGTAAATACCACTTTCATCCATGGTATGTTACATGAAGAAGTGTATGTGGAACAGCCACAGGGATTTGAAGTGTAAGATCATAGAACGCATGTTTGCAGGTTGAAGAAAGCACTGTATGGATTGAAGAAAGCTCCCTGAGCTTGGTATGCTTGTATTGACAACTATCTAATGAAATTGGATTTCACAAGAAGAAATTCTGTTCCCAACCTCTATTTTAAGGTTGTCCAAGGTTTTCCACTAATATTGGTTCTATATGTTGATGATTTATTATTAACAGGAAGTGAACCGCTGATGATCGAATGTAAGAGGAAGTTAGCCTCTAGATTTATATGAAGTACCTCTATCTCATGCATTATTTTTTGGGGCTTGAGGTATGGAAAATATCTGGTGAGATATTTCTCTCACAGGAAAATTATGTAGTGAAGCTGATGGAAAGGTTTGGTATGACTGAGTGAAAATCGATGACTACTCCGATGGAGATGAACTTCAAGAAGCTATGTAGAAAAGTAGTTGGGACTAATATGGAACATCCATCCTAGTATCGACAACTAATTGGGGCTCTGATGTTCCTAGTGAACACCCATCCAGATATATGTTATGTAGTTAACACGTTGATTCAATTCATGATTGATCCCTTTCATGCGCACTGGATTGTGGCCAAACATGTATTGAGATACTTACAAGGATCGATCACACTTGGTTTGAGATATTCTGCTAGAGATATCCAACTTCATGGATACACTGATGTTGACTAGGTAGGTAATGTCACCGACAGGAGAAGTACATCTCGATGTTGTTTCAGTCTTGGTTCTGCCATGATATCCATGATGAGCAGGAAGAAAAATTCATTAGCTTTGAGCACCACACATTGTTTCTAGCACGACTAGTTGTTAAGATGTGTGGTTAAGGAAGCTCTTAGGTGAGCTCTTTGGTCAAGTCTTTGATACCAAAGTGATATACTGTGACAACAAGAGAAAGATCTGCTTGGAAGAGAATCCTTTATTTCATGCAAATTCCAAGAATATCGAGATCTTATATCACTTCTTTCATGACATGTTGCATAAAGGATTTTTTAGACTCCACCACATATGGACTAACGAACATATAACATATATTATCACCAAGGCACTTCCAAAAATAAATTTCCCAGTCTTCAGAGAACAACTTGGATTGATGGATGTAGCCCCTCAGGATAAGGGGAAACAATGATCAAGAAAAATGAGCAAGCTCTTCCTACCCCACTTGAGCTCTAAGGGTGAGAAATTGAGATGAAGGGTTCCTAGGGTTGAGGGATCTTTGGAAAATATGGAATTTTCCTATTTGTTACCCAGTGTTGAGATGATTCTCCCCTATCCTCATAGGGTCAGATATTTTGCTCCCATATTTCATCTATGCAGAGTATACCCCATTTTGAATCATACCCTCAAGCAAGGCTTGATGGGGAATACCGCTCCTTGTTTGGAAAATGAGTTGAGAGTGTACTTGGGGTGTAAAACCAAAGTTGATTATGATGCAGGTGTTCTACCACTTGACTAATGATATTCATTTATGGTAATATCAGTAGGCAATAGGATTGGGTTGATATTTTCTCCCCTTTCATGATTTCGGGTTGAGACTGAGCTCCCCAATGAGGACCCAGGGTCGGAGATGTGCTCCCCTATGTTGGATTATCCTGTTGCTAAGTAGGGGTGGAAGCTATTTCTCCCCAATTATTCATCTTCTAGACTCGATAAATTTTTAGCAGATGGAGTTGAGCCGTGATGACACTTTGATGTAAATATCTACAAGAAAATATTACCAAGTGGAATTATTCCTAGTTGAGAGGGATTGCTAATTTTTGGAAACTAGATTCAAATTCCATATTGGATAGATCATATGGTTTGTATTATAATTTTATTAGATTCCCATTTTCGATAGGACCAAAATCGACATATGGATCGCCCCAATCGGTTAAGTATAAGTTAAGTTATGAATTATTTTATTATTTTATGGGTTGGCCTAAACTCATGTGGATTCGGTTAAAGCACCAAGTGGTCCATTACAAAGTTATAAATAGAAGCGACCCCAAGTTCATTTGCACACATTCACTCATGAGATCGTCTTCATTCTCTCTTGGTATTGGTTCCTATTTTCTGTTTTTTTCTCGCACGGGTACGTTAGGAGAAGTTGGCGCTAAGGATCGGGATCACAGGCAAGGTCTCCCATCTGATTTGGGTGTTCTGGGCCATAACTGTGGGCAGGCCATGTCAAGGTTACAGTTTAGCTAATAAATCCACAGGTAGACAGTCTTCAGGGCGTGGCTAGGGTTCCAGGTTGATCAGACCCTCAGCCGTAGGCATAAAATGCTCAGGTCATAGTTATGGGTGCTTCAACTGCAGGCATACCATCTTAAGGCTGCAGTTAAGAGATTTACTGGGTAGATCTGATTTGGATCACAATAATTTTCTTGTGCAATGTCATCATTCATCTATCACATAGTCACAGTCGCTTCAGAACAATCATTGACAACAACCTAAATCTAGATATAAAACTGGGCATTTGAGATCACTTGGTTTTGGTGATTCATCAAATCCATGCTTTTGATATTGTAGAACTGATCTATTTATTTCTGCTGCATATATGTATTGGGCTCATCGTACTCTTTGTTGAAATTTTTTTATGATGATATATATTGAAGAAGATTTGATATGGTTTCTCCCACAGTGGGGTTTTCCCCTGGTCTTGGACCAATCTGTTGTCTCTTATGGTTTTATTTTAAATTAATTGGTGACCATGTTATTTATTTGGTATTTTTTGTGCATGATATGTTTTTGATTGGAAATGACAAAGAAATTATCCAGGATCTGAATACCCAGTTGTCGTTTACATTTGACATGAAGGATCTTGGCGCTGCAAACTATATTTTGGGCATGGAAATTAAACAAGATCAGGAAAAGTTGAAGATCTTGTTAAACCAGAGGAATTATGTCGAGAAAATATTGTAGAGGTTTAATATGAAATATATAAAACCAGTGAAGGTTCCTATTCTTGTCGGTGTAAAGTTGTTTGTTGAATAGTGTCCCAAGACACAACAAGAGAAAGATGACATGTCTTGTGTTCCATATGCAAGTGCAATTGGTAGCCTAATGTATGAAATGGTTTATAACATACTAGACATTGCACATATAATGGGAGTATTGATCAGGTTTATGTGAAAACTCTGGGAAGGAGCATTGGACAACAATAAAGTGGGTTTTTAGGTATTTGCATGGCACTAGTGATTATGGTCAGTTCTACCAAGGAATACTAGGATTTGACAAAATTTTGGACATGCATGACTTTGTTGATGCAGACTAGGATGGAGATCTAGATCAAAGAAGAACTAAAAGTGTGTATCTGTTTAAACTATTTGGAGGATCGGTTAGTTGGATGAGCAAGAGATATTATGTAGTGGAACTTTCAACTACAGAGGTTGAATACATGAAAACCACTCATGCAAGCAAGGAAGCAATTTTGGTTTCAGATATTGTGTTCAAGTACGGGGTTGGTACTGTTGGAAACCTATAAAATTTGTTCTATCAAAAGGTGGCCAAAACATTGTTTAGCCTTCAAGGAACAGTTTCATTGCAGAAATATTATCTCTTGAAGCCTCTGCAAGACATCATCTCCTCTATCCAAAATCTTCACTGTTGTTTCCCTTCAGAACTCAGAAATTTTGCTAAAATTCCATGAGAAAGACTGCTGCAAAATCCCCTTTTCTCCCCTTCCTTCACTCAGAATGCCCCATTTTAACCCTTTTTTCCCCCTTGTCAAAATTCCCCTCTTACCCTCTAAATCCTCCCAAAATCCCCTATAAATCCTACACATACCCCTTGTTTAGCCTATTTTCCCCTTTTTTCCCTCTATCATTTCCCATTTCTGGCCTCGAATTGCATAGAAAAAGGTTGAAAAACCCACATTTGGAAATATATGGGTCTTAGCCCCCTTCGGCCAGCTCCCTTGACCTTTTCCCCACTTGATCGGGTGTTGAAACCAGGCGCTAGCCCGAAAAGCGCTTAGCACGTTTGGTTATCGGGAACGTTTCTAACCGTTGATTTCCTGGCCATCCGACAGCCTTCGAAATCCCATCGCGCCCATGGTCCCCACTCCTTTTCACTGCCTAATCACATCATAGCCATCCATTTAACCCGCAGATCTGACAGTCCATTTTCATCCGCCCGGTGGTCCTCGCGCCACAGTCACTGTGCAGAAACCTGCGGTATCCATCGCACCGCCTTCAAGCGGAGGGCAGTTTTTTCCCGATCGGCAGTGATTCCATTCACCAGTTGACGCGTGGCCTGAGAACTATTCACAAAACTGCCTCTCATCGCGCATTAAAGTTCGGACGTGGACTCAGAGCGATATTGTTGCATGTCGTCCGATCTCGGGCTGCTCATCGGACGGTGATCGCTCGCTGAAGATGCCCACACGATAACTCAGGGTACGGTGTGGTCTTTGAATGATCTCTATCGTCGATCTGATTTGCAGATCGACGACCCATGCTCCATCTCTCGGTCCCCTCGTCCATGGCACCGCCCGGTGGTCCCAACACCACATCGGCATCCACGGGGCACATTTTTGGGGCGGATCTCCATGGCTTCTCGTCCAGTCAGCAAATTCAAGTATTTTTCTAAGGTTTATCGGTGCCTGATCTCCACCATTGATCGCTTGGGCCGACCTCATCCGAAGGCCCACGATCGTCCCAATTCCCGATCTTGATTCTTGACCATTTTTTGCCCAAAACAAAGGTTTTTATGCATTTTTTTCCATTTTTCCCAAAAATGACTTATCCGATTTGACTTTCCGCCTCCACTCCTGACCGTCGATCTTTGCACGATCGACGGCTCTGATTTAATTTTCTCTTCCGCCTTGCCTTTGACTTCTCTCAATCAATCTTGACCGTTGGATGATGCCATCCAACGGCCATGCTCCCTCCACGTACCTTCTGAAGCAGCAAACCTATATATGCAGGATTTTTATAACATTTGTTTGTATTTTTGCAGGGTTAAATGGTTTTTTTCGCCATGCTGAAGAAAATTCACAGGCCGAGGGTGACGATCCTCCCACCTGCGATTCACCACAAAAATCATTCGCAGGGTTTAAAATTCACATTTTATCAATGATTCATGAGGCATTGATGCCATTCGACCCTTGTACAAACCTTCACACCAAAAAATACAGTTAATCAAGCACCGATCAAAGAGTATCAGTGTCAAAGACAGAACACACCAGAAACAGGAGATTGAAGACCTAAAACACAAATCTCAAGTAAATTAAAGGTGTTTAAGGAAATACAAAGACATTTGTCGAGCCGAGAAATCCTCCACCACCATAAGCAGAGGAAAATTGAACCCTCTCCAAATCCTAAAGACACCTGCAGCCTCGCAGAAATCAAAGAAAGCTTAGTCATTACCCGAACAAGAGGTGTTTACCTGAAGACAACTTAACAATTAATACAAATCAAAAATCTTATCTCTAATTATCGACAAAACCATTTTAGAATATTAAGAATAGTCCAGAAGCAGATATTTTCGATCATTAGGCCTCGAAAGGCAGGAACAGATTTATGAAGCAGAGTTAGAAATGATTACATAATTAATGATACTTGACCCCTGGGAAATCCTCCCACCTCCTCATTTCTCTATAAATACCTCTGTAGAAGATGAGAAAATGTTGGTCTCTCGACATCTGAATGCATGTAATAGTTTTCTAAAGCTACTGATGCCCTGTGTGCAATTTGAAGACAAATAAGTTGATATGAGAAGTTTGAAGTTGTAGAGACCCACAGGGCTTGCTGATTGTAACTAGTTTGAACATCAAATACAAGTTGTTGATTTATGGGATCCTGATTTGTGTCAATGGTGATGTGTTCCTCACTGTCAATTGTTATTTTCTTTAATGTTTTCACTCTGTTCACTTTCTCTGATAAGTAAAAACAAACATAGAGCTAGGAATTACTCTCAGTAGTACCCTACTCTTACTGAAAGCTTTATTTTCTATGTTTTTCTTTGTTAATACTGAGTATATTAAAGCAGGTTGGTTTCAAAGTACTAGCCTGATCTAGATTTCTCATTGTGATTATCATCAGTGTTTTCCTTTAGAATATGCTGAAAGCAGTTTGGTTTCGAAGTACTCACTTGATCTTAAGCTGTTCTAACTGTTTTTAAATGTTTTTTAACTAAAAGTACTTCAATGCAGGCTAGTTTAAAAGCACTTACCTGATCTCAGAATGATTTTATGTTTTGTTTCTCTAAAATGAAAGTACTTCAATGCAGGCTAGTTTAAAAGCACTTACCTGATCTCAGAATTCTTTTATGTTTTGTCTCTCTAAGCACATGTTGAAGCAAGATAGTTTAAAAGCACTTAATTGATCTTAGACTATGCACTGCTCTTCATTTTGTTTTGTTCTCCACTTCCTATCTGTTTCACTCCATAAATCACCTTAAGATATCCTTTGACATAAGTGACTTGCCCCATGGATCCTTCTTGAACCTTGCTATCCAATTAAAATCCTCCTATGACTCCATAGCCCAATGGGTTAAAACTATCTTTGCCTTTTCTGTCAGCCGAATCATTCCTTCACTTGCAAACACCTTCACCCTTCATTTTGAATTGCCTTCACCTTCATCATGTATTTTCCAAACCAAAACAAACAAACAAAAAACCCATGTTCTTCACAACTAGCCTAATATCACATTTCAGGCTTTAAAGATCACATATTTAAACTCATTTATAGAGAGATCCCTCTCTGGATTCAGGAGGGCTAGATCCTTGAATCCCAAAGCAGTTTGATGTTACCCCTACAGTTGGAATTTTTCCAATCTTGCTAATTATAGGGTGCTAACATAATGGCGACTCCGCTGGGGAATTTTTGAGTTCATAGTTGCTTGGCCAGATTTTATAAACTCTTTAGTTTTCCATACAACCATAGAAACTCAGAGAATCCAAAATTTTTCGGATTGTTATTCAATAAACATGGTAGTGGACCATTAAACCTTTTACCTCTAAAAGAGCTAAAAACTTCCACTTGGCGACTCCACAATCCTAAAAAGACCTTAAGACTCCACTGGGAAGAACTCTAATCATTATAAAACCATTCAAACTCAGTAAGAGGGCTTTAGGATTAAAGTTCTCTTAGCAAAAGATCAGTTAAACCGCTCACGGATTGTCATATCTAGTTAACACTCTTCTTGTTTAGTTAGGTCTAAAAACTACAACATATTGGCTCCTACAAAAATTCACACTAGAGCCTATCCTAACCCTGATCCACCTAAGATAATTGATAACCCAGAAAGTATCCTTACGAAGTCTCCTAGGATTAAATTATCAACTATTTTCAGATCACCCTTGAGGGCTAATTCAGTCCCTGAAAATCTTTCAGCTCTACAACAATCACAAGATGACTTAATAAATCCATTTAGAACTAGGTCTCTTGGTGACTTAGGTCATTTAGATTATGAGTCTTCACTTTCATCTCCTTAAACAAGTGAACATCCCGGTAACAAAGAAACAACACCTCCTGATTCACATTTTCTTCACAACTTAGGTGTCTCTCATCCAAGATCAGCTCAACAATCTATTCCTGGTCCATCCATTTCTGCTCACCCTACATCTACTGTTCAAACCACCCCACTTCAGCCCACTTTCCTTCCTGTGAATCCACCTCCACCACATGTCATGGCAGCATGGTATGCTCCCTTAGTCCTTCTTGTACCATTAGTCAATCTTCCACAGGACTATCAATCCAAAATTCCATTGTATGATGCTAGCAATGCTACAAATGCATTAAAACATGTGGATAAGATGAATGACTACTTTGACAGAAATGAAATTGATAATGATTATTTCAAGCTTAGATTATTTTCTCAAAGCTTAGGGGGAGAAGTAAGAAAATGGTTCAAAGGTTTAACCCCCCATAGTATTAATGATCTCCAAGCCTTCCATCAAACATTCTTAAACAAATGGGAAGTAAATAAAAACCATCTCCAAGTCCTTTCTGACTATAAGAACCTCCATAGAGACATTGGGGAAAGTGTGCAAGATTATTGCACTAGATTTAACAGTGTGTATAATGCACTTTCCCCGGAACTAAAACCTCCACAAGGCTTAGCTTTAAACAAGTTTCCTGAAGGGTTTGACCCTGAGATGGCCTATCAGCTGAGAGAGAGAGATTTTGCAACTCTTGAAGATATGCAAAAGGGTGCTCTTTCTGTGGAAGTCAACTTGATGGATAAGAGAGCAAGAATGAAAAATGAAAAGAGAGTGTGCTTTAGAGAGGAAAATTCACCTTTTACTTCCAACTCAAAGATGGAAAGAATGATGGAGGAGATGATGAAGAAAATGAGCATCCTTGAGAGAGCACAAGCAATTCAAAACCAAAATACTCCTCAAAACAAAAACCAGAACCAGATTTAGAATTTTAGAAGGAACCAACCTCTAAACAGACCTAGGGAAGATGATCAACAGATCACTCCTTCTTTTCATCAAAAATATATAAGTGAGGTTGAGGAAACAGATGAGATAACAGAGGAAGCTGATATCAACATGTTGGGAGTAGATAACGATGACTTTGAGATTCATTATGATAGAAAACAAGGTCTTCATACCCCTTATGATGACAATAGGGATGATGATGAAAGTTATTTTCAAGACATGGAAAATGTCCTCATAGAGTCCCAAAAAGAATATGACCTTAGAAGCAAAACCAGTCAACAAACTCCCAACACCAAAACCTCTGACAAATCTTCACAAAACAGCACTACAACCAAGCCTAAAATTGTCAAACAAAAGGATAAAACAGTGGCTGTAAATTCTGATAAAGGTAGAGAAAAGGGCACTCAAAACAATGAAAAATAGAGTGTAGACATTAGTATTACTACCACTTCATCTAGTACTCCTGTTAAGACCATTTTGTCAGATACGAATAGACCAAATCAGAAAGCTGATGTTGCTGATAGACTGGGAGCTAGTAAGGTTGAGACAAGTTCTTCGAAGAGCCAAATTCCTTTCAGCCTAGAGCAGGAAATTTCAAAAATCAGAATCTTTGTTCCACTGACTGAGTTAGCTGCCCAGAATGTATATAGGACCCAAATTTTGAAGGCTTTAAATATTGAGGATAATAATGACACAGTCAATCTTAATGATGACCAACCAGAGCTCATTTTTGGTCCTAAGATTGAAGGTATATATCAAGAGGGACCTGTACCTCCCTTTTATGTGAGTTTAAATGTTCATGACAAGATCCTGCATAATGCTATGCATGACTCTGGAGCCTCGCACAACCTTATGCCAAAGGTGATAATGGAAAGGCTAGGACTAGAAATAACCAGACCTTACAAGGATTTATATTCTTTTGATTCTAGCAGAGTGAAGTGCCTTGGTCTAATCAAAGACCTTTGTGTGAGTTTGACCCAAATCCCAGCCAAGTGCATGGTGATGGATGTTGGGTGGCTGATGTGCCTCCTAAGTATGGCATGTTGTTGTAAAGATCATGGGGTTCCAAGCTGCAAGGTACCATACAAATGGATGGGACATATGCCACTATCCCTGTTTTAGCCAGCTTAGAAGACTATACAGAGAGGCACACATGAAATTCATGGTCAGTAGCCCAGAAAAGCCTGAAAATTATCCCATTTACTCTGTCCATACTGACCTGGATTCGTTCATATTTTACAATAATGAATCCACAAAAGAGTTAGAGCCAGAGCACAGTGACTCAGATAACTAGTTAGAGGCCCCTAATCTAGAAATGATGACAGTTCTAGATATGGAAGAAAACGAGAGAGAAAATTCTGAACAGTGCGTTGAAAAAACAAACCACAGTGAAAAAAGCCAAGGTGGAAAACAACGGAACACCCCTCACACTCAACTCTATGAAAACCCTGAAGAATGAGACCCAGCACAACATGTTGCAGATCCCAGAATAGAACATAATGATGAACAAGGCAATAGGTATGAAAACGATGTTAACCCTACAAGCAATCCCTTATGGGTCATGAAATTTGACGGGTCTTGCACTAAAAAGAGTGCAGGAGCTGGGGTATGGTTGGTCGACACTAAAAAAAATCACTCTGAAAGCCATGCTTTCAAGCTAGATTTCAAATTCACTAAAAACATCGCCAAATATGAGGCTCTCATCCTAGGATTGCGTCTATTAAAGGAACTGGGAGCCAAGAAGATAACTGTTCAGGGAGACTCAGAATTAGTCATCAAACAACTAAATGGAGAGTATGTCATTAAGCATCCTAGACTAAGGGTATACCGAAACCATGTCATAGATTTCCTGAACACGTTTACAAAATATGAGCTCGTGTTTGTCCCTAGGAGTCAAAACATAATTGCAAACGGGCTGGCCTGCGCTGCTAGTTCATGCCAAGAATCACCTGGTGATAAACAGATCATCATTCAAACAAAATGTAGACCTACAGTGCCAGGTAATGAAAAATATTGGCAGGTCTTTGAGGGCGACAAGCAGATAGAGGATTTCCTGCTTGGCATGAACGAGTTTGAATTATCTAATTCAGATTCTAAATCCGATGAAAATTGCTTAAACAAAAAGCCCCCTGAAGAAGAAAAACCATCTGGTCCCGTAAAAATCAACATGTTAACTAAAAAACTTGAAACTCATACTGAAGAATACAAGGACACAGAAAATGAAGACATGAAGGTTTTGTTGTCAAAGGATAAGAACATACCTTGGGGGTTAGCACCTTTAGAAGACTTTTTTGATTTTAACGACGTAGCAAAGAAACCCACTGTAGAATACACAGAGTTTGATGTCGAGGAATGCAACATAGGCACCAAATATCAGCCTAAAATGATTAAATTAGTTGGCTCCTTGCCAACAGACGTGAAAAAGAAATACATTGACTTATTTAAAGAGTTTGTTGATGTGTTTGCCTGGAGCTATGAAGAATTAAAAGCCTATGATACACAAATCATCCAACACAAGATCCCATTGAAAGAAAACCAAAAACCCTTTAGGCAAAAACTGCGTCGGATTAATCCAATACAACTGCCTCTAGTAGAAAAGGAAATCAAGAAAATGTATGAGGTAGGTATCATAGTACCTGTGAGGTTTTCATATTGGGTTTCTAACCTTGTAGCTGTGAGGAAAAAGACAGGAGAAATCATATTGTGCATTGATTTCAGAAAGCTTAACAGAGCCTCCCTAAAAGAGAATTACCCTTTACCCAAAATGGAACACATTCTACAAAGGGTAGTTGGTTCAAAGAGGATTTCTCTGTTAGATGGTTTTTCAGGGTATAACCAAGTTTTAGTACTCCTAGAAGACCAACTCAAGACAACTTTCACCGCTCCTTGGGGCACTTTCATGTATGTGAAAATTCCTTTTGGATTAATGAATGCTGGGGCCACTTTCCAAAGTGCCATGGACATTTCATTTTCAGAGGAGATAGGGCACTTCATTGTAATTTACCTTGATGACATAAAAATTTATTCCAAATCTGATGAAGAGCACTTGAAACATCTAAGAAAGGTCCTTGAAAAGTGCAGAAGGTTTGGATTATCTTTAAATCCCAAAGAGACAGTGTTTGGCCTACAGGAAGGTAAACTCCTTAGCCATATCATATCAGAAGAAGGGATTAAAATAGATCCAAAAAGAGTTGAGGGAATACTAAATATTAGCCAACCAAGGAACATAAAAGAATTACAGTCCTTTATTGGAAAGATTAACTTCTTAAGGAGGTTCATTCCCAACTTAGCAGAGCTCTTGAGAAAAATGACTAATATGCTCAAGAAAGAAGTAGGAGTGAAGTGGACTGTAGAAGCCAAAATATCCTTCGAATTGGTAAAATATGCACTCACCCGGGCACCAGTCCTAATCAGCCCGGACTTTTCAAAAGAGTTCCTTATTTTTTCCTTTGCCTCAGAGAATACTGTGGTTGCTGTCCTATTGCAGAAAAACCCAGAGGGACAGGAACAACCTATTGATTTTTTCAGTAAGGCTTTAAGGGATGCACCCTTGAAATATAACATAATGGAAAAATGGGCCTATGCTTTGGTAAAGGACTTAAAGGACTTTAGGGTGTATATTCTACATTCCCACATCATTTCTTATGTGCCTAACATAGTGGTAAAAAACATCTTGTCACAAGACCCAGATGGAAAGAGGGGCAAATGGATTGCAACAATACTAGAGTATGATTTGGAAATCAAACCCACCAAACTCATTAAAGGTCGGGGCTTAGCTCAATTAATGGCTCAATCTAATTTACAAGCCCTTGACATTAACATGGTAGATGCCTTGGATGAACAGGAAGAGTTACCTGCTCCCACTGTGGAAGAGCAGTTTCGAATCTCACCTTGGTACACTGATATCTTGTATGTGCTTACAAATCTTAATGCTCCTCCTGATTTATCAAAAACAAAGGCAAGGTTTTTAAAGTTGAAAGCTAGGAATTATTGCATTTTGAATGAATGTTTATATTGGAAAATGCTAATGGTTTATTGCTTAAATGTTTGCAGGAAGTTGATGCAGAGAAGATCAAGCATGAATTCCATGAAGGAGAGTGTGGAGGTCATCTCTATTGGAAAACCACAACCAATAAAATCCTTAGAGCTGGCTATTACTGGCCCACCATCTTCCAAGATGTCCATAAAATGATAGTATCTTGCCACAAGTGCCAAGTTTTTGAGGGCAAAAGAAAACTCCTTCCTTTACCATTACAACCTATCACTGTTGAAGCTCCTTTTCAACAATGCCACCTAGATTTCATAGGAGAAATCCATCCTACTTCATTTGCCCTGTTAGCCCCCCCTATAAATTTTTGACAAGCAAACGGGGAGCTAAAATGTTTCTGAGCCTTCAAGGAATGCATTTCCTCAGAAAACACATCATCCCTGAAGCCTCCTTGTGCCTTTGGTCCTTTGCTAAAATCCCCTCTGCTGATTCCCATTATAAAACCTCTCTGTTTGTGAAGAAATGTCCCAAAAGGCTTCCTCTTTCCCTTTATTTCATCCCTTCTAAACCTCTATTCCATTCCCATGTCTCCCCTTATAATTCCCCCTTAGTCCTCTTAAATCTCCCTAAAATCCCCTTCAAATTCTACCCTCACCCCTTGTTGGATCAAATTCCCCTTTTCCCCTTTAAACCACTTCCCCGACCATACCCCTTAGAACTTTATAATAAACGAATGTTAAAGTTTATTATAAGTCCCGCCCTTTATAACCACTTCCCCTTTCCATCCCCGCTGTGTATTGCAATAAAAAATTATTATAAAGTTTATATTATATATAACCCACCACTTTTCAAATCGCAATCACAATTTCTTTTCAATCGCAAACTTTCCCAAATCGCATGTTCTATTGTGAATGCTCCGATCACTCATCGCAAATATTTGCGATGCGGTTGATTGCGACTTAACTCCGATCGCACCTTCCGCCCGATCGAATAATCGCAAGTCCATTCCTCTGATCGACCCGATCGCATCCTTCCTCCGATTGACCTGATCGCATCCCGTCTTCCGATTGATATAACCGCAATTCATCCTCCGATCGCATCGCAACTTCCGCTCCTCCCAATTATGACTTTCCGATCTCCTCCTAACCGTCCATCTCCCCGTTGATCCAACGGCTATCGCATGCCCCGCCCATTCGCAATCGAAACTTCCAGTCGCCGCCACTATCCGCCTTGTGCGATTGCGATTCCCCGATTACATCCTACACCGTTGATCTTCCCGCCAGATCAGACGGCCTGGCGCTAATCGCATCCCCTTTCCCAATCGCAATTGGAACTTATGTAAATGTGTCACCCCTGCCCCTTCCGATTGCAGTTCTCTGACTTAATCCCGACCATCCGTCGGATCTAAGATTTAATGGTCCTAATCTAATTGCCTTTCGCCCTTCCCAATCGCATCAGAAATTTTATATGCACCACTCCGGCTCACTCCCAAATTCGATTTCTGATTGCGATTCGTACCGCCGGGTCCCACATCCAAAGGCTCTGCTCCATTGTTTTTCCGTGTTTTCCCTTTGTAATTCACCCAAATGATAACCTTTGGGCTTTACCCGGTGAAATCGTTCTCCGCCACTTTTAATTGATTCTACTGTTTCTCCACTGCCCCGCCACCACTTCTCTGGCCTCCGCAGCATTTCTCCACTACCACTGCCTGGGTTTGCAACAAGTTTATTTTATTATGCAGATAGCACAGAGATGGCCATTTCAGCATTCATCAGCGGACCAGTAGAAGAGATTCAAAGGGGGTTAATGCCTGTGATGGATGTAATTAATGTTTAACCCCGCATTCAAAGGAAAGGACGTAGTCGAATACCAGAGTACGCAAAGGGTCATATCCGCGTTTAATACAACATAATGCATTCCTCCAGGAAGGACATTTATCTATAGCATTCTTCATATCTCCTCGAGCCCGAAACAGATGAAAGGACATTGAAGGAAGCCTTTTAAAATACTGTCAGGTCGCAGTTATGGAGTATGGGGTGGCCTGCGGATCCTTCCATCCAGTTCACTTATTTTAGAAGGCTACGCAAAGTTCCAGACACCTGAAAAGACTCCAAAGAAATAGCAGAGGTCAATCTTGGCCCGACAGAGTCTCCCAGAATAGCCTACAGAGTACAGCACAATGCCATTAAGCAGAATGCGCTCGGACTCCTCCACCACTCTGCCTTAATTGACTCATTTAATTTGTATCTACTCATGCTTTTATTCATTCTCCTATAAGAAATCCATGAGAACAGATTGAAAAGGTTGTTGTTCGGCTGCTGCCATTGCAGTTAGAAGGGATTCAGTTCTGACTGTTAGAACAGTCTTGGGAGGGATTAGCAGAGTAGTTGCTATGTAGTAGGCTGGGAGGAGAAGTTTGGATTGTAACAGCTATTGAGCTCGGTGTATGTGACTGGTTTTGCATCAATTAATCAAAGCACATTTCACAGGATCCTAGTCTATTACTTTGGTGATGTTTTCTAACTCTGTATTTTACATTTTCATGCTGTTTCATTTTTTGCTGGCTTGCATAAGAAATATGGCATAGGATTTACCCTTGATAGGTACCCTATGTCTCTGCTCTCCTTGCCTTCAATTTTTTCTGCTAAATGTGTTATCTAAGGGTTGATTTCAGTTAATTTAACCAGTGTAGTAGTTCCTTATGCTGCTAGCTGATGTATGAATTGAATGGATCAGCTCTTAGATGCTCTTGTTTGGTTTAAGCTGAAAGATTTGGGAACACTGGGGATTAGAGTCAGCCCTGTCCACTAGGATCCTTGTGCGTCCATCTGACCCTTCTAAGATCTCTTGTTGAACTTATCTCTATTTTCCCTGGAGAATGCTAAAGCTGACTTGGAGTTAAATGACCTCTGGTCCGATCTATAAGCTGCCCCTTCGTCCCTCCTTTGAGAGTTGCCTATGAGTATGTCCAAGAAGTTCTGGAGTTAAATGACCTCTGATCTGATCTATAGACAGAAATTAGGTTTCTTTCCTTCTTTCACTTTCTTTCCTAAATTTTCCATCCCACCATCTATCTAAAAAAATCCTTTAGTGTAGATGACTTTCCCTCTGAAAGCCTTGGATAGTTGTTGCGAGTAATTATCCTTTCATGACTTCATAGCCCAATGGATGGCACTTTCTTAACCTATCCCCTTTGCTGAAACATCCTATTGCTTTGTTCCTTTCCTCCCATTACTTTCTCAGTCTATGATCTCATGACCAACCCAACAACTCACCAACCAAATCATTTAAAACCCCCCTTTTTGTGCTTCATACCTAGCCTAACATATCATTTGAGCTTTCAAAGATATATCATTCTTTGTTTTATCGGAGAGATCCCTCTCCGGGTCTAGAAGGGCTAGATCCTAGGGCCCCAAAGTGGTTTGATGTTGTCTTATCTTTTGGTATAGCCAAATCTGCCAAAACATAGGAAACCCAACATAATGGCGGTTATGCTGGGGAGAGATTGGTCAACCTTGATTTGGTAAACCACTATGGTGGAAAACAAAATCTTAAATCATCCACCTGGTGACTCCACAGTTCTTGAATGATTAACAGACTCCACTAGGAGACCAGCCTTCATAACAACATCAGCCGTGCTAAAGATCCAGTCACTTCACTAATGGAAAACTCTGAAAAATTTGCAGAAATGCATCCGAGCCTCATAGCAGAGTTTCAGTATGGAGTAGCAAGTGTACTGGCAGAAATTGAATGGGAGGACCTTCCAAAGATTATCCTTCCAAAGAATGTTTCTGGACTTGGTGGTTGAGAGATATGAATTTGAGATCGAGATTTTGAACTCGCAGGAAAGATCATATCGGTTCAGAGACCCCAGAGCATTTTTGGAAAGTCTCCCGCCCCATAAAAATGAAGAAATTCCATTGCTTTTCAACGCGCAAGAAGAAGATGGCCCGGTTCTCAAGAGCCATACTGAAGATGTAGTGGAAGACGCAATAATCGAAGCTTCCCAGAGCGTAGACATCCTACCAGTCATGGAAGGTCTAAAGGAGGAAAGCTTACATCATATGTTCTTCGATCCTGTGGCAGAATACATGGAGGCCCTGATTAGCTCAAATTCACCAGCACTGATCCTTAGCTCGGGCCAGATTCATCGGGAATGGTCACTACTGATGGTGACCTCAGTTTTGAAGAACCACATGCAGAGCACCCTGTGGTTATCTCTGACAGGCAGTCAGTTCTCATATCCTTTTCTATTATTGCTTGACTGGCTACATTGGAATTATTGTATCACCTAGAACATCAAAGATTTCCAGTTAGAGTAGGGTAGGTAGGAAGTCTGAAATAAAGCTCAGCCTATGACCCTGTAGTTAGTTGTTTTAATTTCTGCACAAGTCCAGCAAGCCAGACAGTCTAATCTTGGCTTGACTGTTTTTCAATTTCTGTCTTAGAAGGTAGAGAAGAAATCTACTAGAGAGTGTAATCCTAGCAGGTATTAGATTAGGTAGAGAACACTATGAGGCCAACAGTCTGATCTAGCCTCATGGAGTAATAAGGGTAGAAGTAGAATAGGTTGATTTTCCCTATTTGTAAAAATTGATGATGTAAAGGGTCTGCAGGTCCAAATGCACCTAGAAGAAAAATGTTAGGACTGTAGTGTGGGTAGGTAGTTGTCTAGGAGAAATTTTGCTGTTGATATGATGTCTTCATAATTTGTGGCAGCTGATCAAAGAAAGAAATGAATGAGTCAAGCACCAGGCATCTGGCCTACACCAAAGATTTACTTTCTGAATTCTTGACTCCTTCAAGAATAAGCCATCCCCATGTGGAGCCACTATTAGCCCCCCCTATAAATTTTTGGCAAGCAAACGGGGGGCTAAAATGTTTCTGAGCCTTCAAGGAATGCATTTCCTCTGAAAACACATCATCCTTGAAGCCTCCTTGTGCCTTTAGTCCTTTGATAAAATCCCCTCTACTGATTCCCATTATAAAACCTCTCTGTTTGTGAAGAAATGTCCCAAAAGGCCTCCTCTTTCCCTTTATTTCATCCCTTCTAAACCTCTATTCCATTCCCATGTCTCCCCTTATAATTCCCCCTTAGTCCTCTTAAATCTCCCTAAAATCCCCTTCAAATTCTACCCTCACCCCTTGTTGGGTCAAATTCCCCTTTTCCCCTTTAAACCACTTCCCCGACCATACCCCTTAGAACTTTATAATAAAAAAATGTTAAAGTTTATTATAAGTCCCGCCCTTTATAACCACTTCCCCTTTCCATCCCCGCCGTGTATTGCAATAAAAATTTATTATAAATTTTATATTATATATAACCCACCACTTTTTAAATCGCAATCGCAATTTATTTTCAATCGCAAACTTTCCCAAATCGCATGTTCTATTGTGAATGCTTCGATCACTCATCGAAAATATTTGCGATGCGGTTGATCGCGACTTAACTCTGATTGCACCTTCCGCCCGATTGCATAATTGCAAGTCCATTCCTCCGATCGACCCGATCGCATCCTTCCTCCGATTGACCCGATCACATCCCGTCTTCCGATTGATCCGATCGCAAGTCCTCCTCCGATCGCATCGCAACTTACGCTCCTCCCGATTATGACTTTCCGATCTCATCCTAGTCGTCCATCTCCCCGTTGATACAACGACTATCGCGCGCCCCGCCCAATTGCAATCAAAACTTCCAGTCGCCGCCACTATTCACCCTATGCGATTGCGATTCCCTGATTACATCCTCCACCGTTGATCTTCCCACCAGATCAGATGGCCTGACGCTAATCGCATCCCCCTTCCCAATCGCAATTGGAACTTATGTAAATGTGTCACCCCTGCCCCTTCCGATTGCGATTCTCCGACTTAATCCCGACCGTCCGTCAGATCTAAGATTTAACGGTCCTGATCTAATCGCCTTCCGCCCTTCCCAATCGCATTAGAAATTTTATATGCACCACTCCGCCTCACTCCCGACTCTGATTTCTGATTGCGATTTGTACCACCGGGTCCCACATCCAAAGGCTCCGCTCTATTGTTTTTCTGTGTTTTCCCTTTGCAATTCACCAAAACGATAACCTTTGGGCTTTACCCGGTGCGATCATTCTCTGCCACTTTTCATTGATTCTACTGTTTCTCCACTGCCCCGCCACCACTCCTCCGGCCTCCACAGCATTTCTCCACTACCACTGCCTGGGTTTGCTACATGTTTATTTTATTATGCAGATAGCACAAAGATGGCCATTTCAGCATTCGTCAGCGGACCAGCAGAAGAGATTCAAAGGGGGTTAATGCCTGTGATGGATGTAATTAATGTTTAACCCCGCATTCAAAGGAAAGGACGTAGTCGAATACCAGAGCATGCAAAGGGTCATATCTGTGTTTAATATCAGTAGAATGCATTCCTCGAGGAAGGAAATTTATCTACAGCATTCTTCATATCTCCTCGAGCCCGAAACAGATGAAAGGACACTGACGGAAGCTTCTTAAAAGACTGTCAGGTCGCAGTTATGAAGTATGGGGTGGCCTACGGATCCTTCCATCTAGTTCACTTATTTTAGAAGGCTGCACAAAGTTCCAGACACCTGAAAAGACTCCAAAGAAACAACAGAGGTCAATCTTGGCCTGACGGAGTCTCCCAGAACAGCCTACAGAGTACATCACAACTCCATTAAGCAAAATGGTCTCGGACTCCTCCACCACTCTGCCTTAATTGACTCATTTAATTTGTATCTACTCATGATGTTATTCATTGTCCTATAAGAAATCCCCGAGAACAGATTGAAAAGGTTGTTGTTCGGCTGTTGCCATTACAGTTAGAAGGGATTTAGTTCTTACTGTTAAAACAGTCTTGGGAGCAATTAGCAGAGTAGTTGCTATGTAGTAGGCTGGGAGGAGAAGTTTGGATTGTAACAGCTATTGAGCTCAGTGTATGTGACTGGTTTTGCATCAATTAATCAAAGTACATTTCACAGGATCCTGGTCTATTACTTTGGTGATGTTTTCTAACTCTGTATTTTACATTTTCACGTTGTTTCATTTTTTGCTAGCTTGCATTAGAAATATGGCATAGGATTTACCCTTGTTAGGTACCCTATGTCTCTGCTCTCCTTGCCTTCAATGTTTTCTGCTAAATGTTTTATCTAAGGGTTGATTTTAGTTAATTTAACCAGTGTAGTATTTCCTTATGCTGCTAGCTGATGTATGAATTGAATGGATCAGCTCTTAGATGTTCTTGTTTGGTTTAAGTTGGAAGATTTGGGAACACTGGGGATTAGATTCAGCCCTGTCCACTAGGATCCTTATGCGACCAGCTGACCCTTCTAAGATCTCTTGTTGAACTTATCTCTGTTTTCCCTAGAGCATGCTAAAGCTGACCTGGAGTTAAATGGCCTCTGGTCTGATCTATAAGCTGCCCCTTCGTCCCTCCTTTGAGAGTTTACTATGAGTATGTCCAAGCAGGTCTAGAGTTAAATGACCTCTGACCTGATCTATAGACAGAAATTAGGTTGCTTTCCTTCTTTCACTTTCTTTCCTAAATGTTCCATCCCACCATCTATCTAAAAATATCCTTTAGTGTAGATGACTTTCCCTCTGAAAGCCTTGGATAGTTGTTGCGAGTAATTCTCCTTTCATGACTCCATAGCCCAATGGATGGAACTTTCTTGACCTATCCCCTTTGCTGAAACACCTTGCTGCTTTTCTCCTTTCCTCCCATTACTTTCTCAGTCTATGATCTCATGACCAACCCAGCAACTCACCAACCAAATCATTTTAAACCCCCATTTTTGTGCTTCATACCTAGGCTAACATCTCATTTGAGCTTTCAAAGATATATCATTCTTTGTTTTATCAGAGAGATCCCTCTCCGCGTCTAGGAGAGCTAGATCCTAGGGCCCCAAAGTGGTTTGATGGTGTCTTATCTTTTGGTATAGCCAAATCTGCAAAAACATAGGAACCCCAACATGCCCAACACAAATGGATTTTCATAGCCATTGACTACTTCACAAAGTGGATAGAGGCCATCCCTTCTAGGAATGCCACAGATTATGTCATTAAAAAATTCCTTGAAGACTATATCTTGTCTGGATTCGGTTGCCCCAGGAAGATTATTACTAATAATGCTTCTACTTTTGCTTCCAAAAATTTGATTGATTTTTGTCACAGGTATCAGATTACGCTTGGTCATTCTACTGCTTATTACCCTGAAGGTAATGGGTTAGCTGAATCATCAAATAAAATTTTGGTGACCATCATCAAGAAGCTGCTTGAAGAGAATAAAAAATCATGGCATAACAAGTTGGTGCATGCTTTGTGGGCAGACAGGTTGACCACAAAGAATTCCATTGGAATGTCCCCTTACCAACTTGTTTATGGAGCAGATGCAGTGTTTCCTACCAGCCTAGGTGTACCAGTGATAAAATTAGCCCAATAAATATAGTCAGAAGAGGACAACATGATAAGGAGGATCAATCAGAAAATACATCTCTAGCAGATAAGGGAAAAGGTTTACAATAGGGCTCAGAAGGTGTAAGAGAACATAAAGAAGTTGTTTGACAAGAGAACAAAGGCTTGTGATTTAAACATTGGAGACAAGGTATTCAAGTGGGACTCTATAAGAGAGGATAAGGGTAAACATGGCAAATTTTACTATTTATGGCAAGGGCCTTACATTATTCAGTCCACCATTGGTCCAAATGCCTTCTTTCTGCAAGAGTTAGATGGCATAGATCTGTTTGGGGGTCTTGTCAATTGCAGGGTGCTTAAGCATTACTACTGTTGAGTTCAATTTTAAAAAGCTTTCATTTTCCACTATAAATACCATTGCTTTGTTCAGTTTCACAAAAGAAAAATACAAAAACAATAAAAAATAGGAGAAAAGAGGGGATATTGTAAAAAAAAAAAAACAATAAAGGTATAGCCCCATACCAAAAAAGAGAAACAAATCTGAAAGTGTGCAAGCTCAAATGCCACTCCTGAACACACTCCTAGTTAGTCAAACAACCTAATCTTGACTAATTAGTTTTAAATTTACTGCTGATAGGATAGTGAATTTGATTTGAGAAACTGTTTAATCTTGGCTTGTCACTAGATAGATTAGGTTAGAAATTAAAGGTTCAAACATGCTCAAAACTTGAACCTAAGTTTCCAAGCAAGAATTGACTCAAATCTATGTTTAATTCTGAGTCAAAATAGAGGTAAATCTGGTTCTAATTAGCTCAAAATCTGAACCAGAGAAAAAGAAAGAACAGCTCAATCAAGAGGCAAACAAAGCTGTAAAAAGGTGAAGGAAGTGCATGAACTTTCAGATCTTAAGCCTTCATTTTGATTTAAATTTTTCTGCAAAATAAATATCTGTGTGCAGCTTGTTTTTTATGCCATAGATCACAGCAAGTCAAACTGCTTAATCTTGACTTGACTGTTTTTAAATTTCTATTGTAGAATTTATAGAATAAAATCTGTTGGACAGTTTACTCCCAACAGATAGTAGATTAGGTAGAGAATCATATGGGCTCAACTGTTTAACCTGAGTCCATGGAGAAATAAGGAGTAGAAATAGATTAGATTCCTTGTTTACAAAAGAAATAAAATGTTGTAAAGAGTTTGCCAGTCCAAGTGCACTCTAAAAGAAGAAAAAATGTTAGATCAGTAGGATTGGGTAGGTAGAAAGCTTGTTGATGAAGATCCATTGTTTTCCATGGCTGCTAATATGTTTTCAGGAAAAAGAAGAGCATCCAAGCAAAGAAGGCAGCCCAATGGATGAAGCACTGATCAGCCCCCCAAAGAATGCAAGTCTGAATTTCTTGATGCCTTCAAGAAGGCACCATCCCCAAGTGGAGCCACTGTTGGCCACCTATAAAATTTGTTCTATCAAAAGGTGGCCAAAACATTGTTTAACCTTCAAGGAAAAGTTTCATTGCAGAAATGTTATCTCTTGAAGCCTCTGCAAGACATCATCTCCTCTATCCAAAATCTTCACTGTTGTTTCCCTTCAGAACTCAGAAATTCTGCTAAAATTCCATGAGAAAGACTGCTGCAAAATCCCCTTTTCTCCCCTTCCTTCACTCAGAATGCCCCATTTTAACCATTTTTCCCCCTTGTAAAAATTCCCCTCTTACCCTCTAAATCCTCCCAAAATCCCCTATAAATCCTACACATACCCCTTGTTTAGCCTATTTTCCCCTTTTTTCCCTCTATCGTTGCCCATTTCTGGCCTCATATTGCATAGAAAAAGGTTGAAAAACCCACATTTGGACATATATGGGTCTTAGCCCCCTTGGGCTAGCTCCCTTGACCTTTTCCCCACGTGACCGGGCGCCGAAACCAGGCGCTAGCCTGAAAAGCGCTTAGCGTTTTTGGTTATCGAGAACGTTTCTAACCGTTGATTTCCTGGCCATCTGACGGTCTTCGCAATCCCATCGCGCCCATGGTCCCCACTCCTTTTCACCACCCGATCGCATCACAGCCGTCCATTTAACTCGTAGATCCGACAGTCCATTTTCATTTTCCCGGTGGTCCCCGCGCCACGGTCACTGTTCAGAAACCGGCAGTATCCATCGCACCGCCTTCAAGCAGAGGGCGGTTTTTTCCCGATCGGCAGCGATTCCATTCACCGGTTGACGCGTGGCCTGAGCACTATTCACAAAACCACCGCTCATCGTGCATTAAAGTTCGGACGTGGACCCGGAGTGATATTGATGCACGTCGTCCGATCTGGGGCCGCTCATCGGACGGTGGTCGCTCGCTGAAGATGCCCGCGCGATAACTCAGGGTATGGTGTGGTCTTTGAATGATCTCCGTCGTCGATCTGATTTGAAGATCGACGGCCGATGCTCCATCGCCTAGTCCCCTCGTCCATGGCATTGCCCGGTGGTCCCACCGCCACATCGGCATCCATGTGGTACATTTTTGGGGCAGATCTCCATGGCTTCTCGTCCAGTCAACAAATCCGGGTATTTTTCTAAGGTTTATCGGCGCCTGATCTCCGCCGTTGATCGCTTGGGTCGATCTCATCCAACAGCCCACGATCGTCCCGATTCCCGATCTCGATTCTTGACCATTCTTTGCCTGAAACAAAGGTTTTTATCCATTTTTTTCCATTTTTCCAAAAAATGACTTATCCGCTTTGACTTTCCGCCTCCGCTCCTGACTGTCAATCTTTGCGCGATCGATGGCTTTGATTTAATTTTCTCTTCCGCCTTGCCTTTGACTTCTCTCGATCAATCTCGACCATTGGATGATGCCATCCAATGGCCATGCTCCCTCCACGTACCTTCTGAAGTAGCAAACCTATATATGCAGGATTTTTATAACATTTGTTTGTATTTTTGCAAGGTTAAATGGCTTTTTTTTCCATGCTGAAGAAAATTCACAGGCTGAGGGTGACGATCCTCCCACCTGTGATTCACCACAAAAATCATCTGCAGGGTTTAAAATTCACATTTTATCAATGATTCATGAGGCATTGATGCCATTCGACCCCTGTACAGCCCTGCACACCAAAAAACACAATTAATCAAGCATCGATCAAAGAGTATCAGTGTCGAAGACAAAACACACCAGAAACAAGAGATTGAAGACCTAAAACATAGATATCAAGTAAATTAAAGGTGTTTAAGGAAAGAAAAAGACATCTGTCGAGCCGAGAAAGCCTCCACCGCCATAAGCAGAGGCCAATTGAACCCTCTCCAACTCCTAAAGACACCTGCAGCCTCACAGAAATCAAAGAAAGCTTAGTCATTACCTGAACAAGAGGTGTTTACCTGAAGACACCTGAACAATTAATACAAATCAAAGATATTATCTTTAATTGTCAGCAAAACCATTTTAGAAGATTAAGAACAGTCCAGAAGAAGATATTTTCGATCATTAGGCCTCGAAAGGAAGGAACATAGTTATGAATCAGAGTTACAAATGATTACATAATTAATGATACTTGACCCCTGGGAAATCCTCCCACCTCCTCATTTCTCTATAAATACCTCTGTAGAAGATGAGAAAATGTTGGTCTCTTGACATCTGAATGCATGTAATATTTTTCTGAAGCTACTGATGCCCTGTGTGCAATTTGAAGACAAATAAGATGATATGAGAAGTTTGAAGTTGTAGACACCCACTGGGCTTGCTGATTGTAACTAGTTTGAGCATCAAATACAAGCTGCTGATTTATGGGATCCTGATTTGCGTCAATGGTGATGTGTTACTCACTGCAATTGTTATTTTCTTTAATATTTTCACTCTGTTCACTTTCTCTGATAAGGAACAACAAACATAGAGCTAGGACTTACTCTCAGTAGTACCCTACTCTTACTGAAAGCTTTATTTTCTATGTTTTTCTTTGTTAATACTGAGTATATTAAAGCAGGTTGGTTTCAAAGTACTAGCCTGATCTAGATTTCTCATTGTGATGATCATCAGTGTTTTCCTTTAGAATATGCTGAAAGAAGGTTGGTTTCGAAGTACTCACTTGATCTTAAGCTATTCTAACTATTTTAAAATGTTTTTTAACTAAAAGTAATTCAATGTAGGCTAGTTTAAAAGCACTTAAATGATCTCAGAATGCTTTTATGTTTTTTTTCTCTAAACTGAAATTAATTCAATGCAGGCTATTTTAAAAGCACTTACCGATCTCAGAATGCTTTTATGTTTTGTCTCTCTAAGCACTTACTTGATCTTAGACTATGCACTGTTCTTCATTTTGTTTTGTTCTCCACTTCCTATCTGTTTCAATCCATAAATCACCTTAAGAGATCCTTTGACATAAGTGACTTGCCCCATGGATCCTTCTTGAACCTTTCTATCCAATTAAAATCCTCCTATGACTCCATAGCCCAATGGGTTAAAACTATCTTTGCCTTTTCTGTCAGTCGAATCATTCCTTCACTTTCAGACACCTTCACCCTTCATTTTGAACTGCCTTCACCTTCATCATGTATTTTCCCAACCAAAAAAAACAAAACAAAACCCATGCTCTTCAAAACTAGCCTAATATCACATTTCAGGCTTTAAAGATCACATCTTTAAACTCATTTATAGAGAGATCTCTCTTTGGATTCAGGAGCGCTAGATCCTTGAATCCCAAAGCGGTTTGATGTTACCCCTGCAGTTGGAATTTTTCCAATCTTGCTAATTATAGGGTGCTAACAAGTACAATGAGCTATAAGGATAGAATGTGACAACCAAAGTGAAATTTTATTCAGAAAGAACGCTTCTTATCATTTGAAGATAAAGCACATTGATTTTCATTATCATTTTGTGAGGCTTATGGTTGAAGACAAAAAGGTGTTGTTGGTAAAGGTGGACACTTTGAAGAATGTTGCAGATGCATTGACAAAGTATGTGAGCATTAAGAATTTTTCTTGGTGTAGAGAAACAATTGGCATTGTAGCAATGATCCAATGACTAAGCCCTCTTGCGACCCCCTTTTTGGAAAGAAAACAACAAGTGGGAGAACGTTGGGTGTGTGTTATATATTCTTTCTATGTCTCATGGGTTCTGAGGCAGTGCCCTAGAAAAAAAAATTATTTTATGGGGACCCAATAATTGTTGGGTGGACCCAAAGATGGGGGGAAGACCCAAAGATGTTGGGTGGATCTACCCATGGTTTTGTGCATGATTTTTGGACATGATTTTGGGAATGATGGTTTTCTTCCCGTGGTATTTTGTAGATCTAGTAAAGGGAACTATAGTTATATACTAATATAGGGTTAGTGGATTGAGGTTTATGAATGCTTCAACATGTATATATATGCATTGTAACATTAAAAGGAAAATAATGAAAAATCAATCTGGTATTCTTGGTTTTTGGATCAAGGGGAAATATTTGTGTGTATTTTTTTATGTTCTTTCAATTGTATATTTTTATATTTTAAGAATTTGTTTGTGAGTAATTTTTGTACAGGGTTAAAACCTTAAAGATCTACATCCTTCTCCATGGATGCGTCTACCTTCCTCTAACTCATGATCATGGGTGTAGACATGGTTCTGCAATCCTCCATCCCAAACCTCCTCAGGGTCTCGATGTATCATTTTCCTTGCTCAAGATAAATATCTCGATATGTCTGCTACACTTCCATGCCTAGAATGTAGTGCATTAGCCCCAAATATTTCATCTTGAACTCTATTGCAAGGTTCCTATTGCACTATTTGTTGGGATAGGGTCTCCTCAGGTTAAGTTTTTGGGTACAATTTTGGTTAAATTTTTTCAATACACGCTGCGTGCAGAATTCAAGGGGCTTTGGGGCAGGTCAAATCTCCTTAATAATTGTAATGGGTGAAAATGGAAACCATGAGTCTCAAACCATGTTTTGATACCATGGTATGTGTTTGTTCGATTCATATAAATATGTAAGAGTTAAGTCGAGTAAAGAAATCATTGATCTTTATGTTGTTTATGAATGTTTTGATCTAAGTTTTGTGCTAGTTTGTGTTCAGTCTGGGTAGAAAGGATTCTGTTGGATGTGTGCGCAGAGACTTAGTCCCGAGCTGTGTGCGAGGACTTTGCTGCTCTGTACGCAAATGGAAATGATTGTATTGAATTGAAGAACTATTAATAAAGAATAATATTGGGTGAACTCTGTTGCATTGCGATTTCTGTGTTTATGCATGAATATGTGGTTTAATTAGCTATTGATTACTGCAAGTTATAGATCTGTTTATGTTTCGGATTGAATGTGCATTTATCTTAGTTAAGTATATGTGAAAGACATATATGTTCACACAAGGATTGAATCTGTGTTAAGGTTTTATAGAATAATTGTGCAAGTGTTATTTCCACTCTGATAAGCTAGATCTGATTGAAGCATAATAATATGTTTTACACATATCTATTAAGGGTTTTATCTGCAATTAGATCTGGGATTCTGTGAGGTCTTGCATAGAAGATAAGAATTAGATCTGATAAGTAGGGTTAAGAACCACATCATATGCTCCCTCCGGGTGAAAAAACCCGGTTCCAGCACCCCCATACTACTTCACGTGAGACTTTGGTCTGCACAAGCAGATCACTGCTGAAAGGGCCAGTGGTTGGAGGGTTTTTTTGGTTACACAGAACACTCTGAACCTGGGTGAAGACCCCTAAAGCCAACAAAAGGTTCTGTTTCCAGGACATGGATTTTTTTGAGGGAGATGTGATGTTATGGCATCCGATGGAGAATGAATTGCAATATTGACTTGATAAGAAGGTGCGTGAATTTGAAATCCAAGAAAACTGTAACCCTAAGTTATCTATTGAGGATTGGGAGAAAAGGTACATCTATAAAAATATTTGTGAAATTTTATTTACTTCCTTTGCGATCGAGTTACAAGAGTGGTTATCTCATCTTGTTAAGTTTCAGACTTGTTCAAAGGATGTCGCGATCACTAGGTGGACTCCTGAGCTGGTCCAACCGTTGGAGAAACCTAGCAATAAAATTACCCGCGTAGTAGATTATTGGATTGATAAAATTTTGAGAGGGTTTGTGAATAAATTTTATATTGATACTTTAGTGTTTTATTATGTATCCAAAAGGATATTTTTCAAAGGCCCTAGAGGTAAGCTTCTACGCTTGTTGAAACTATGGATTAAAATGATTTTATGTGAAAAGGGTACTTCGTGAAACCACATTAAGTGAATTTCTTGAAGAGGCATGTATAGATCCACGTGCATAGGTCCTGGTAGTACTATGTGCAATGGGAAAACTTACAAAGTAGATGTAGAAGGAGATTTTATCTACAACCCTCTCAAAGGTAAATCTGACAATGACGAGGAATTTGAAACAGGTAGCTCTGGTGAAGAAGAGAACCTAATCATAGTTTAGATCCCATCCACTCCACATCCAAAATCATATAACACCAAAAATTCATCCACTCCACCTCCACCTCTACCACTAGGAGTCGATATGGCTACTTCCATAAAGCCACAAAATTTCAAAGGTGTTGGTAATGAAGATGTTGACCAATTATGGTTTGTCGTAGATGTTGTGTGGACAACACACCAGATTAATAATGATAATGTTAAGAAAGTGTATCTTGCTACTGCATTTCAATAACATGCATTGGATTGGTACATGAGGCATATGGCTACAAACCCTAATTCAACAATTGATGAGCTTAAATCTGCACTAAAGGAGTAGTTCAAAAAGCCAAAATCATATGCTCAATTTGTGACTGAATTAAAGGAGATCCACCAAGAAGTGAATGAATCTGTATGGGAGGCAGATCAACGGTTAAAGTGCACCATCAAGGATGGGGGATTTTCTATAGATGACACACAACATATAGAATGGTTCATTGCTATGATGTTGCTGCATCTGCGCCAATCCTTAAACTAGTAGAAGATTGCGACACACGCTGAAGTTGTGGAGATCACCATGAAGTTAGAAGCCTCACCTATACCAGCTACACAAGTTGGGGTTAGAAAATCCAAAGCTAGTTATCTGCATTAAACTTAGGGATACAAACTCTACGAAAAGAGAAATAAATGGATGTGTGTGTAGGAGTATGGTGCACACGCTGTAAAATTGAAGGGAATCATAGGGATCAATGTCACGTATATAATAACTATCTAGAAGTTGGAGGATCAAGTTTTATTAAAAGTGGGGTAGGGCCTACTGAAGTTCCCACCCTATGGTGTGCGATTTCTCAAGAAAATGGAATGCACATGAAATACTTCTTCCCTAGGATTGGTAAATATATTCCAAATCTCAAGCAACCTTGCTGCACATTTTTCCTATTTTTGGGACATGATGAGAAAAACTATCGTAGCTTTGATCTAATGATTGAGAAGATTGCTTTGTATAGACTACATGCTAAAGGTAGAGGACCAAATTCACCTTCATCACCATCTAGGTGTTGGCTTGGGGGGTCATGACCTAGGTTCATATTTATCGTGCAACCAACAAACCCTCCAACTACTCGCCCTTTCAGCAATGACCTGCTTGTGCAGATCAAAGTCTCACCTGAAGCGGTATGGGGGGGTGCTAGAACCGGGTTTGTGCACCCTGAGGAATAATTTAATGTGGTGGCCCTAAACATACTTGTAACATAACTATAACAGATGATATACAGATGCACACATCAATAGATCAATAGAACAATAGGTTAATTCTTCGCAGATGATCACAAAATGCTTCAATATGTATTCACACACAACAGAAAAATAGACTTCAATAAAACCTATTTGTCAACTAATATTCACACATAATATACTTTGTTCATTCGCACAGATGCAATTAACCATAAACATAAGTAAATAAACAGATTCATATCTTAACGCAATTAACAAATAAATAACACATCAATCGCATAACAAATTCAAGTTCGCCAAAAAAATATTCTTTATTAAGAGATCCAAGATTTCTAGCACATTCAGTCCTTCAATTCAATCTATCCTTCTGCGCACACAACTAGTGGAGTCCACATACAGCCAGGACTTAGGTCTCCGCGCACACAGCCAAAAAGAGCCTTTCTATGTTGGGAAAAACACTGAGGGGGGGGGGGGGGGGTGAATCAGTATTTAGTGTAGATTGAAAACTCTTTACTTTTTCTTTCTATAAAACCCATACGCTACTTTAATGAACCCAAATCGCGTATACATGTGGATATCCTTAATAAAACTTGCGTATTACCAGAGATCTCATTATGTAGATAATTATTTACTTAGATCATTGCATCATTCATTCATTAGATGTTTAGTAAGCAGTAAAATTGTGCAGTAAGAGCAGAATAAATCATCACACATAAGCAACACACATGAACACCAGGATTTAAGGTGGAAACCCAATTCGGGAGAAAACCACTGCTGTCGTCGTATCCGTCTTCAATATTTATTATAAAGAAAAATTCTTACAACCATGTACTGGCGTAGACTCATACCAGCACGCAGGCACCCACCTGCAGAAGGCTACAACCTTCTCTCATTTACCAGCCTCTCCTGGAAGGGAGCTACAACCCCCTGCTCTTGTTTACCAGCCTCTCCTGGAAGACTGCTCTCGTTGCGACTCTCCTGGAAGGCTTCTACCCTGCTCTCATTTGGCTACCCGCTGGAGGGGCTACGACCGTCCGAAGGCTACAACCCTCGGCACCACCATGGACCACGTTTCATCAATTTTCATACTGGATCCAATAGCTTCAATAGATCACAACTTGCAGGCCACTTTTCATCATATTTTCAGACTGGACCCACTCCACACATTTAAGCTCAATCATACATCAAACTAAAACTTATAGCCCCATCAATTCATTCATTGAATCATCAACCAATCAGCCAACAACTTGATCTTTAATCAACATAATCAACAACATAATCAATATTCAAACAACCCAGACCTGTGTGAATACATCATTGACAGATAGTAGTAAAACAACAATTTCATTCTACATACTTCAGCAAAACCCTAGATTCCATACGTGCTTTTACTTCACTGAACCTTCATATATACGCGCTTTCATAGAGACAAACCTGCGTATACTTCTGCACATATTTCAGAGCTGATCTCACATTCCATACGCGATTTTGCTGAAGCCAACCCGCGTATATATGCGCTTTCTATACCACAAACCTACGTATAGATCTTCAAACATTGTAGGGCTGTGCAACTTCTTTAGAACAGATAAATAGCTCAAATCTTACCCTTCACTTCAGAAAATATTCGCCTCATCTCAGATCTAAACATTCCATAAACAGATCTAGAAAATACATAGCCATTTCAGATCTATAGATCCCTCTTCATCATTTTCTTCATAGGTGCATTATTAATTCAGATCAATCAATACATTGTTACCCATTCCATGCAGATATATTTCAGAGTGAAGTATTCATTAAAACCCAGACTTATGCACACATTTGCACTATGATCTTCTTCTCCTTATATAGATTTAGCCTTTGTCAATACCATGAGCCAAAAACACACAACTTCCAATGGTATTCTTGGACGGGATCAAATAGATAATCCAGCACTCAATACTATGGGCCAATACCATGGTTATGTCCCCTGGTTTTATTAATTTAGAGCGCAAATAGGCATACACTACTTGGTACGTACTTTTCCACGTACATACGCTACTTCGCCTTTACAAACCCGCATATGCTTTGTGACATACCATTTTAATCATTTCTCTGGCCCTTACTGGAATTTCTTTCTCTCGCTACTCTCGAGTCGCTTGTAGATACCGATTTACATCATTAATAAACTCATCAAGTCGCCCATCAAGGACAACTTCATCAAGTAGGTTTCCATCAAGGACAACACATTGCATCATATTGCCAACAATCTCCCCCTTTGGACTTGATGGCAACCATGATGGTGTTTGAGCACCATAACAGATAGATACATTGAATATAACCATTATGCAAACACCATGATACTCTCCCCCTATTCAAACACCATGATACTCTCCCCCTTTGACATCAAGGGGAAAGGGCGGATCAAAACCAAAACAAGGTTTTTCTTCTCATGTAGAAGGAAGAGCTCTGTAGATCTGATGTGCACTAAAGTTACCATGCTCCCCCTGAGTTCATGTTGAATCTTCAAACATATTTTTCAATGAAGTACATGACTCTATGACCTTTCCTATCACCAAGGACTCATACTTTCATCAAAGATCCAGCCAAGTGGATTTACATATATGACTCAAGTACCCAACCAAGTGGGTTTACACAATTTGACTCAACTCCTTACATGACTGAAAATTACAATTTTACATCATAGATATCAACATGATCTTTTCATCAAATTACAACAATGACCTTTCGTAACAAATACCAAAAAGACCTCAAGAGAGAAATCATACTTCAGAACCATAATAATGCCAACAATGCATTAATCTCAACAAGCATAATGCCCCTTAGCTAGACATCCTAACACTTCCAACAACAAGTCATCAAGGTACTTTCATCAACATGAGAATAAAACACAAATATGAGAGTTGAAACATCACTCGAGATACCAAACAGCACTGCAACTGTGCTGAAAAATTCTGACCTAGAAAAATTTTGTCAGAAAACACCCATACGCAGTTTTTTTGTGTATAAACGCGCGTATATACGCGATTGTTCTTCAGGAAATCCACG
Organism: Pinus albicaulis; assembly: GCA_034641835.2. Classification (NCBI taxonomy): domain Eukaryota; kingdom Viridiplantae; phylum Streptophyta; class Pinopsida; order Pinales; family Pinaceae; genus Pinus; species Pinus albicaulis. The sequence continues at coordinate 1,151,318,053 of CM076579.1, read as the reverse complement.
TATCCAACTTAATCTTCTGATTTTAAGCAGATTTGATCTTCTGAAAGGTAGAGACAACTCCCAGCTTCTGTCTGAGATATTCGAATGCTTCCCCGGAATATATGAGAGAAGAAAGATAGAACAATGTAACTGTGTTTTCAAGTGTCGTGAAATAGTTGTAGCATAAACACATCAGTAACCAAGTCTTCAGGCTCTTTGCAGCATCAACATATTCTTCTCAAGAGGAATTATCATACCAGAACAACTTCAAGCAATTATCAATGTGATCTGATATCACCAAGATCTTCATGATTCATAATCATGATGTAACATGTGTAGAAATTATGTATAAAAGGTCTCAACCGTGATAAAATTCATCAGCAAAAAACTCTGTATGATCTAACCTTATCTCTGAATCATAAGACTTCCATCTCATCCAGGTGTGAAAATAAAAGATACTCTTCAGCAAAAAGCAATCAGGGCTCATCCATAATCTCATCATAAGAAACCATGTATCATGTCACCATCATTTGAGCATGAGTATTACGAGAACTAAGGAATAAGCAGATACAATTCCAAAAATGCAATCATTAGTAGTTAGACTGATGCTCCCCCTGAACCTGTGCTCTTGATATTTAGCTGAATCACTGTTTTTCTTATCAGAAAAGCATACGCTTCTGTCTCCAGCAGAACTCGCGTGTATACATGGCTTTATTTCATGAAACCCGCGTATGGACAGTGAAATACTGAAATTTTAATAGCTCCATCTCCCCCTGAACTTATGCCACCTGTACCTATCTTCTTCACATTAGATGCACTGTCAGAAATAAACATAACCAGAATTACCAAAACAACCATGAGAATCACCATACATTGCTCCCCCTGTGATGATACATTACTAATCCCTAGAATGTATCTCACATCACTCCTACAGTCATTATGATAAGTAAAATTTTTAAAAACATATGACTGCAGTAGGGTCAATATTCCCTACGTTTCTGACCGGTCCTCCTTCTTTTTCCTGTTTTTCTTGAAATCTCTTATTGTGTGCTGGAAATTATCTAATTTCTCAGATCTATTCATCCTGCATTCTTTTTCTACATGTCCATACTTGTTACAACCATAACATTCAGGTAGGACCAGAAAAGTAAGCATACGGATCATAATGTGTTTTTCTATTCTTTCTTCTATTGCAATCAGCTGCTTTATGACCAAAATTGTTGCTTGAAAAACAATATCCCTTAAAGAAACCTGAGTACCTTTCTATGTAGAATCTATTTGTTTGTGACTGAAACAATCTGGTTCTGCAATTGGCTACAACATGCCCATAATTATGACATTTACAGCATTCAACATTGTTTATCAAAGGAGGGAATGAATTCTTTTGAGAGTTCATGATTGTCGATTGACCTTCTTTTTCTTTCAACACTTCAGATTTTGCATTGATATCCTTTAAATCTTTAGCACTTCCTTGTGAACTAGATTCTCCTTTAACAGTTTCATGAAAACCAAGACCAAATTTAACAGAGGGAGACCTTTGAATACTAAGAATATTGTCCAAAATCTTAGTACTATCTTGAAACCTCAAGAGTTTATATTTTTCTTCTAATTTACCTTTCAAAATATTTACCTCAACCTCCAATATTTGGCATTGATTCTTCATGCTTTCTTCTTTCCTTCTTCCTTCTTCTACTTGATCATTCAATTTTAGAATCTCTTCTTTCAACCCATTTTCTTGTTCTTCAAATGTTTGTAGAAGTTCTTCATTTTTCTTATTTTATTTTTCCTAGGAGAGATGATTGCCCAAGTCTTTTCACTTCATTTGCTATTTTATCCCGCAAATTCTTGATATATTTCTATCTGTCCATTCATTCTAGAGATCATATCTTGGTAGATAGATTCCTTCCTTTCAAATGGATCTTCATCATTGATTTTGAGATTTTCTTCTAGAATCATATTGTTACTTTCACTATCTTCACCATTGCATGCACAAGAAAGTGAATCACAAGAACAACAATCAATACCTATTTCATCTTCTTCATTTTTTGGTGCACATGTTTTCTGAGGTATCTCCTTTCTTTGAGTAGCTTTCTTCTTTTGCTTCCTTGCCATGAACACTTGCAGATAAGAATATTCTTCATCCTCATTTGACATATCATTATCTTCATTTGTATAATAACTCTTTCCCTTTTCAAATTGTTTCCCTTTGAATCTTCCAGTACCTGGTTGGAGTCTTCTCACAAAATTTGCTTCTTCTTCTTCTGATATATAACTTGATTTTTTCTTTTCTTTTCCTTTTGCACATGCCTTAAAGGCAACTTCTCTAATTTGAGAGGGACCTTCTTTTCTCATTTCAAAAGTGGTTAGAATACCATGTAGTTGAACAATAGCAAGAGTTTGAAGATCTTCCCTTTCTTCAATAGCTGATACTTTGGACTCAAATTTTGAAGTCAAAGATCTTAAGACTTTTTCAACCAGAGTAGTATCGGTTATGGTTTCACCCAAATTTCTCATACGATTTACAATATCATATAGATGTAAAAAGAAACTGGCAGTACTCTCATCACTATGCATCTTTAAATTTCCATATTCAATTCTGAGAGTTTGGAGTTTTGCACTTTTTACCTTTGTATCTCCTTCATAGCTTTGAATGATTTTGTCCCATATTTATTTTGCTGAATTTAGCTGCATCACTTTAGCAAGTTCTGATTCAGACATGCTTCCTAATAAAACATTGACTTCTTTGGCATTGATTTCATATTTCTTCCTTTCTGCTACATTAGTAGGAATAATTTCCAGATACTGATAACCTTCTTCCACGATTTCCCATACTTCTGCACCAAGACTTTGAAAATATGCTTTTGTTCGTATCTTCCAGAATAACAGATTACTTCCATTGAATAGAGGTGGCTTTATAGAAATTACTCCTTCATGACTTCCCATTGTGATAGATCTCCTTCAAGCAATCAAATCTCTGCAGAAGAACCTGCTCTGATTCCAATTGTTGGGAAAAATACTGAGAGGGGCGAGTGAATCAGTATTTAGAGCTGACTAAAAACATTTTACTTTTTCTTTCTCCTAAAACCCATACGCTACTTTACTGAACCCAACTCGCGTATACATGTGGATATCCTTAATAAAACTTGTGTATTACTAGAGATCTCATTATGCAGATAATTATTTACTTAGATCGTTGCATCATTCATTCACTAGATGTTTAGTAAGCAGTAAGCATGTGCAGTAAGAATAGAATAAATCATCACATATAAGAAACACACATGAACACCAGGATTTAAGGTGGAAACCCAATTCAGAGAAAACCACCGTTGCCGTATATGTCTTCAATATTTATTATAAAGAAAACTTCTTACAACCATGTACTGGTGCAGACTCATACCAGCACGCAGACACCCACCTGCAGAAGGCTACAAACTTCTCTCGTTTACCAGCCTCTCCTGGAAGGGAGCTACAACCCCCTGCTCTCGTTTACCAGTTACCACTGGAAGGGAGCTACTACCCCCTCACTCTCGTTTACCAGCCTCTCCTGGAAGGGAGCTACTACCCCCTGCTCTTGTTTACCAACTACCACTGGAAGGGAGCTACAACCCCCTCACTGAAGGCTTCGACCCTCAGCACCACCATGGACCACGTTTCATCAATTTTCAAACTAGATCAAACAGCTTCCATACAACACACCTTGTAGGCCACTTTTCATCAGAATTTCAGACTGGACTCACTCCACACATTTAAGCTTAATCATACATCAAACTGAAACTTATAACCCCGTCAATTCATTCATTAAATCATCAACCAATCAACCAACAACTTTATCTTTAATCAACATAATTAGCAACTTAATCAATATTCAAACAACCCAGATCTGTGTGAATACATCATTGACAGATAGTAGTAAAACAACAAAACAGATCAGACATTTCATTCTACATACTTCAGCAAAACCCTAGATTCCAGACGCGCTTTTACTTCACTGAACCTGCGTATATACGCGCTTTCATAGAGAAAAACCTACGTATACTTCTACACATATTTCAGAGCTGAGCTCACATTCCATACGCGCTTTTGTTGAAGCCAACCCACGTATATACGCGCTTTCTCTACCACGAACCTACGTATAGATCTTCAAAAATTGTAGGGCTGTGCAACTTCTTCAAAACAGATAAATAGTTTAGAACTTACCCTTCACTTCAGAAAATATTCGCCTCATCTCAGATCTAAACATTCCATAAATAGATTTAGAAAATACATAGTCATTTCAGATCTGGAGATCCCTCTTCATAATTTTCTTCATAGGTGCATTATTAATTCAGATCAATCAATACATTGTTACCCATTCCATGCTGATATACTTTAGAGTTAAGTATTCATTAAAACCCAGACTTATGAACACCTTGCACTATTATTCTCTTCTCCTTATATAGATTTAGCCTTTATCAATACCATGAGTCAAAACCACTCAACCACTCATGGTATTCCTGGACGGGTTCAAATAGATAATCCAGCGCTCAAAACTATGGGCCAATACCATGGTTATGTCCCCTGGGTTTATAAATTTAGAGCGCAAATAGGCATACGCTACTTTTCACGTACATTTCCGCGTACATACGCTACTTCTTCTTTACAAACCCACGTATGCTTTGTGATATATCATATTTATCATCTTTCTGGCACTTACTGAAATTTCTTTCTCTGCTACTTCTGAGTTGCTTGTAGATACATCAGATTTACATCATTAATAAACTCATCAAGTCAGTTTCCATCAAGGAAAACTTCATCAAGTAGGTTGCCATCAAGGACAACACATTGCATCATATTGCCAACATTCTACTCAAAACCCTAGACTTGCACCGAAATCCTTAAGCAATAACCATAAGATAACAGAGATATATCCTTTCATGACTCAATCTTTACATATTTATACTAACTGAGACACCTAGATACCATGGTCTCAAATCGTGGTTTGAGACTCATGGTTTTCCCTTCAATCCCATTACATTGAATAAGGGACTTTGACCCACCCCAAATCCCCTTTTACTCTTTTGCAATGCACACAAAAAAATATAGATAAAACTTTACCAAAATTATACCCCAGGCGACATTCTCCAACAGGCCCCCAACACAAAATCGTGACTTGTCCCGAGTCACTGTGGGTTGGTATCCTTCATCTTTTCTTTGAGTCCTTTGACAGATCTCTTTAGCGACAAGACCACTTCGACGCTTTTTTGCATAAGGTAGAGTAAAAAAGCACCCAGAAAATCTTGTTTTCTATGAATCTTGTTGGAAGCTTAGAGTTCCACAATGTAGCGTAACACGTGACTTCACACTTTTCTGGTTTGATCTCAGGGAACTGCATTTCTTCAGGGGCCTTCCAGTCGATGAGCATGATGAGGAGAATGATCCAGGTGTAATAAAAGTGTTTCCCCTCCTCCTACACCTCGCACACAATTTCCAGAAACTTGGTGCACATATATTGTGCCCAGTTGTAATGGACACCCTTCTCGCACTACCCTGCGAGTGCAATAACATGCGTGGGGACTTCCTTGGGTCTACACTTTCTCATTATTTTACATGCTAAGACAATTATGCTAAACTGAACCACATGCTCACTTATTTCGTCGACAAGGAAGCCTTGGGTGATGTGCGATACCTTGTAATATTTCTTTACCTTGTTAGCAACCTTGTTTTTTTTTCCTTTTCCTCTGAATGCTGCTACAGGGTCCACAACCTGGTCAAGAAATCTGGTGATCGAATGGATCAATGTGAAATCGATTGGTATGGGCTCCCTGAGCCACAAAAAATCATCATGAATCAACATGAGGAGTTTTCGCACACAAATATCATTGATTAGGTTGCACCCGAAGTGTGGGATCTACAAAAGATTTGAAAACCCTGATTTGTGCGATCCCAACACCTAGGGCATTGGCTCAACCTTTACTACGCCATCATCATAGAGGATGTGCTCTAGATACATATCAAACGTGAGCTCAGGAAAATTTTCTTGATCTGCAAGGTCCCAATCCTCCTTCTTGAGCAGTGGAATTTTAGCAAAGATATTGCCCTCCACAGGTACGTTCTCCAACACCAAAGGCATGTTAATATAAGAGCACACTTTATCAAGATCATTCAATATCTTCACCGAAGCTTTGCGTGGTGCAACATAGGAAGACAACCGCGTGATAGGATTATAAATCCCTACCACATCCTCTTCCTCCATTAGAGTCTTTGGAAACTCTGCCATTGGCGTCTTTTGGTGCTCTGCTGCAGTGGATCACATCTTAGGAGTTTTTTCTCGAGGTGAATTTCGGGACCTTGAGGTTTGTCCCTTCTTAGTTTGGGATGGTGTTGGGGTCTCAACGGCCTGCGTAGTGGGTTCCTTTCCTAGCTTGGTGGCAGTCATGCTGGAAAGTATTAAGTGACCTAAACCTCTATGGCGTAGCTCCTCCTCCAACAAGGAATTAATACCAAACATAGACTTCATACAAACGCTAGAAATCAGAGAGCTTAGTTCGCAAAAATCACACAGAATGCAAAGATAACTAATGTGACCCTTTCATTCATATTTTTAGCATAGGCACGTCTTAAACGGTCTCTTGTGAATTTTTTAGCTTCATAAATGATAAAACGACTCCAAATATGGCATAATATCCTCATTAATTTCAACTTAGATGCTCCTCCAAATGGTAAGAATAATTTATTGTCCAGATTTACTGTTCCAATGGTGTTATTCTTGTACCTCTACGACCTAGTCAACCTCCACGCACAGTTGTTGTGTGCTCATCACACATGTCTGCGTAGATCCATATTTCCAATCATATAGTCATTTGGTGTGCGCAGGGAGAGGGTCATCCCTGTAATTCTTCAATCGAATTATGTTGACATACCCAGGAAGATTTTCTTTGCTTAATGTGTCCAAACGCACTGTACCTCCGTCAGTGATCTCCTTAACAACATATGGTCCTAGCCAATGCATCTTGAACTTCCTTGGGTGGCACACATACTTTATGTCGTACAACAAGACCAAATATTCTTCCTTAAACAACTTTTGTCTAATATTCCTATCATGCCAAGCATTTTCATGTGCCTTCTGCACTTGCTGATGGAAATTTGCAATAAAATGATCCTGTTCTAGTGTGGCGAATTACAACAACCATTATTCCATTATATATTTCTCTGCCATATTAGTGAATGTTGCAATGCAAACTTAGAACAATTTACTCCATTAGCATAACAACTTCCTACCCATACACCATCTTGAATGGTGCCTTCCCTGTCAACTTCTTGCACGTGGTTTTATATGCCCAAATAACCACAGGTATGCATACATCCCAATCATTCTTGTTATCATTGCAAACCTTAGTTAGTGTAGTCTCCAATATATTATTGAAATATTCTACCACACTATTCGCTTGTGGGTGATATGGAGTACACTCCTGATGATGAATCCAAAATTCTTCTGTTAGAGCTTCAATACTTTCATTCACAAAGTGCATACCTCAATCACTCAGCATAATCTTAGGGCACCCAAACTGAGTTAATATGATCTCAAAGATGAATTGCGCAATTGTGTTTAAAATAAAATCCTTCACCGGATTAGCTTCAGCCCATTTGGTCACATAATATGTCGCAGTGATTATGTAACATGCACCGGTCTTCTTTCCTGGAGGGTCAATAGGTCCAACAAAATAAATGGCCCATTTTTCAAAATCTTGAAACGCAATCTGTGAGTGCAAGGGCATCTCATCTCTATGCAGTCTCTTTCATGTCCTTTGGCATACATCACATGTGTGACAATGTGCATATGCATCATTTTGCAACGTGGGCCACCATAAACCATCTCATAGGATATTCTACGCAGTTTCTTTCCCTGAATAATGACCTCTAACAACCCCTCCATGAGCTTCAACTAAGATATCTCATCTCTCAAATTCTAACACATACCTTCGCAAGATCTCATCTGCACCCATCTTGTACAACTGACCGGAAGTTAGATTAAAGTCAGCTATGCGCGAAACTAATTCTTTCTTATGTTGCAATGTATACTCCTCGGGCGCACGTCTAGTAGTCAAGAAATGAATGATATCAACAAAATGATCATCAACAACATTTATAGAAAATAACTGTGCATCTGGTAACCCATCGTCCAAGCTAGTCAACTCTTCTCCATTTTTAATGCACGAAAAATGATCTAGCTCAACATTTAGTCTTCCAGACTTCACAATGACTTCAAAATCATACTCCTGAAACAACAACCATTAGGGGAATTTTGAGTTCTAAAATGGGCCTCCTAAGAAAAATGTACATCCAAAATAAAATTTATAAGAACCAATAGGATTCAAGATGATGATGTCAACCATGGGGGATGATTCACCATTTTTTAAGTAAAAAGGTAAAAAGATTAAAAAATAATAAAATAATAAAACTACTTTTTTAACTCGTATTTTCAACTTATCTCCCAAATTTTTTACTCAAATTTTGAGCGAGAGTACTCATTAGATGCAAAATTTAATTCCTCATCCAAGGATTACCCATGTTGCATACTTCCGATGGACCCTGCTACACGAAAAATGAGAAATACATGAAAACACATGATTTCAATCACATTTTTCATGTATTTCAATTTTTTCATGTAGTAGGGTCTATCAAAAGTATGTAACATGGGTACTCCTTGGATGAGGAATTAAATTTTGCATCCAACGAGTACTCTGGCTCAAAATTTGAGAAATTTTTTTTGGAGATAAGTTGAAAATACAAGTTGAAAAAGTAGTTTTTCTTTTTTCCCTCTAAAATTTGATGATGCAATCTAATATTATTTTATTATTTCCACTATTATTTTACAATTTCCTTAGGAGGCCCATTTTAGATTTCAAAGTTCCCCTAATGAACCATATGTAGATCTTCCCCCCCAACACATGATTATTGACCACGTAATTCAAAGCAGAGTGGTCAGTAAACATCTTAAAGTGGCCTCCTAACAGGTAGTGGCGGAGTTTCTGCAGCGCATAAACCATAGCCAATCCTTCCCTATCCATAGTTGAATAATTATGCTCCGTGCTTGATAGCTTCATACTTGCAAATGCAATAGGGTGATCGATATCCATGGATCCTGGCTGTGCCAAAATAGGTCCGAGTGCAATGTAGGTAGCATCAACATGGACATGGAATACCCTCGACCAATCTGGAAAGACCAATATGGGCGCAGTGACCATCTTCTCCTTCAGAAATTCAAAACTCTTTTGAAATTATTCATCCCACCAGAATGATGCATCCTTCTTGAGCAATTTATCCATGGGTGCAATGATCAACGCATAACCTTGAATGAAATTTCGGTAATATCAAGTATGCCCTAAAATTGAGTGCAACTATTTGACATTTTTAGGAACTTCTAGATGAACAATCACTATGATCTTCGTAGGATACACCATCAATCCTTGCTAGTAGACAATATGACCCATCAATATCTCGAATGGCACACAAAATATGCACTTCTTCAAATTAATTGAGATATGATACTTCCTACAAGTATCCAACATTAGGTGTATACCTCATACATGCTTATTTAACAACCCAAAGATATTCCAATCATCAAATTAGACTTCTAAGAACTTGTCGATGTATTCCTTGAATGCAGCTACTAATACATGTGAGAATAAAGCAAGCACATTATTCAATCCAAATGGAATAACTGTATACTGAAAGGATCCCCATTCTATTGCAAAGGTTGTCTTACTCCTATCCTCTAGCACAATTTTGATCTGATGATATCTTGAGAACCCATCTGTAAATGAATAAGCCTCCTGTCCTCCTACATTGTCCAGAATCTCATCAGAAAATGGGGTCAAGAATGGATCATGTATGTAGGCATCATTCAGTTTATGCAGATCCACAAAAATACCTATTTCTCATTTAGTATTCTTATCCTGCACTACCATGGGACTCACCCAATCAGACTCCTCCACTGGTTCTATAATTCCTACAAAAACCATTTTATCTAATTATTCTTTGAATTTATTCTTGTATTTTGGGTTCAATCTATATGGGTGCTACTTCATAGGTTGCACATCTAGTTTCAAAATTATCTTCATGACCCCCATATCTCCTATTATTGCCTTTAGTTCAGAAAAATTTGTAGGAAACAGGTCCTGATACTCATTCAACAGCTCCGTGACCTTCCCTACCATATCATCATCCCAATAATCCCCAATATTTGCTAGTTTCATTTGTTCTTCAGAGCCAATGTTTACTTATCAAATATTTAGAGGCTTAGTTACATCCAATGACTCAATTGAAGGCCCAAAAACTACGCGTTTTCCTTTAGATTCAGGGATTGTGATATTCCTTAGGTTTTCTTCATTTTCTTCAACTGTCATATTTCTGCAATTGAAAATATCCCTCATCTGTGCATCCCATGCTGGCGAGAAGCACTCTACGTTCAGACTTGAGGTGTCAAAGATGACCTCCTAAATACCTTTCAGTGCTTTACCCAAGCAATCAAACCCACTCTCAAAGCTGAAGGTTAAAATGAAACTTTCAGTCAGCACAGACCATTCATTGGTTCCTTGACGCAGCTCCGTTTCTAGGTACCAATCAATAGGTACCTTACCCAATGTGTGGATGAACATGTGCACCCATTCTAGTCTCAACTTTGTGCTCTATACTTCAGTTCATTTAGCCAGATTTCTGTGTGGATCACATTTTCTAGAATATGTCTCTTCCATTCTGGTTGTTGGACATTCAAAGCACAGTCTCATCATTCGGGTACATTCTTCCTAGTTACCCAAGTTTCCTTTGTGACTTTCCCACCAGCGTGCTGGGGTAGAGCGCAGTGCTATATCTAATGCATGGAATAGTTGTGATTCTGGAACAATCCTTTCAATTTCCCCTAAAAAAATGTTCACATTAGTTAAACCATCATAATATAGAAATTCTTGTACCTCTGATGATATGCAGTGAAGGGATCTAGTCACTCGATTATAGCGCAACGTAGATACTTCATGTAGCCGGTTCTACCAGTTTTCTAGATCTTCATATAAATCTGAGAAGAAAGAACTTTCTTTTTCCCAATTAATTCTTCCATCAGTTGTTGGGTTGATCCAATCATTATCTTGCGCAGTCAACTTGTAGATATGGTCGACATCATCATCTGCGCGCACCAGCTCTGTATATCGTGCACCTTTTGCAGGGTCTAGGGGAACTACGAATTTGGTTCCATTATTCTCAAATACCATACTTCTCATCTTAATATTAATGATTCCATCCGTATCAAAAGCCCAATATAAACCCAACAACGTTGGATAAGGATCAGTATCATCCAAAATTTGTATGACTTCAAAATATGCAAGCACCTTTACTCCTTCAATAGTAGACCAATCCAACTTAGGCTCTCCCATGCACTTCCAAGTTTTCTTAGATAAGACATTTTCATCAGATCCTAGATCCAGAATGACCCGATCCATCTCATAGGAACCAATTTGAGCATTCAAGCGCATCTCTCACCTAGTTCTTCTTTTGTTCTTATAGATCTTGTTGACATATTTCTGTTCCATCCAACACTGTTGTTTTTCTGTACAATTATCTATCAATGCTTGAAGGTTCTTAGCTACCTTTTTATTGTGCAATAGCTTGATACAAGCCTGTAAAAATGGCTTTATTTCCTCATCTACTCCAGCCACATCCCTAGGTTTACTTGATGTTGATGGGCTTTCTTCTGCAAACCCCTTCTTTTCTTCTACAAAAGTGTATTTTTTGTGTTGTAAATTGAATCCATCCTTTTTCTCAGGTGATTTTTGGATCTAGAGATCAGTATCCAACTTCATTCCTTTGTCCTCACTAGTGGCTGCACCACTTCTAGTGACAACATTCACGTTAGGCTCCTCTTTGCGTAGCTCCACTCTGACCATCTGAATATTCTGCATCAGATTCTGCATTTTCTTTTCCTACATCTTAGTAATTAAAATAGGACAATATTCAATTACATGATCAAACAACCTACAATACCTGCAATACTGTCGTGTTGGATTTGGAAAGCCACACACATTATTGCTAACATCTCCATAATTATAGTAGGTGAGTTTTCCCCTTTCTCCGCCAACTCCTCCTCCTCTTCCTCGTCCTCTATTCTGGAATCCACCACACCCATAAGGATATGCTGGTGAGGTAGGTTCAACATGAATTTTATACAACTCACCTTTGTCCATCATCAAATCAAAACTGCGACAATGTTGTTCATCATGTCCCAGTGATGAGAAGAACTTGCAAAAAGGCTGCTTTAGCTCAGGAATATATTTTCCAATCTACGGGTAGTAATCAGTTGCATGCATACCCATAGCCTAACAAATTATGCACCATAATGCATGTGTCCCACTTGACCTAGTTGCGCTCTTCAACGGAATAGGTTATCCAGCTTGCGGATAATCATTGAATATAGGGCATTGATCCTTATGATGCACGACAGCTTTGCATCATATGCACCATACATCTACACATATCTCCTTTCCCTTATCTTTGTGAAAATTTTGAATTTCCAAATGCATCACTTCTAAATAACTTTGAATCCGTTGGGCCCCGATCTGTGCAACTGGTATCAACGAAGCTTCCAACTTCATTACAATTTATATGGCCTTAGCCTACGTAGCAATCTTGTATTTACTAAAGGGTTGACATAGATGTGGGAGTAGCATAGTAATAAACCATTCCTTGTGTTGGGTATCATTGATAGTGAATCCACCATTTATGATAGTGCACTTTAACCTCTAATCCAAATCCCATACATATTCATTCAACTCTTGAAGAATCTCTTTTAACTCAGTGACACATTGTGAAAATGACTTCGGCCTATTAAATTGGTCTTTTAGCACCATCTTAAAATCATAAATAGTAGCATTAGGATTCACTGATACATACCTTATATACGAGTCTAGCGTGCAATCTTGAAAAGAAGTGGCTAACTGTGCTTTCTTAACATCATCATTGTTCACCTGTTGTGCTCTCCATACAACACAAGTGAAAACCAAATTGTTTTGTATCTTCATTCCCAACACCAAGGAAAGTAGGAAAATTCATAGACGTGGCCATATCTGTGCCTGGTGGTGGCGGTGGAGGTGGAGGTGGAGTGAATGACTTGTGAGATGAGTTTAGAAGTGGGTTGGATGGGATTTGAACTATGGCCAATGCTCCAAGATTATTCTGATCTTGCGAGACTTATTATTCTTCAGAGTGCATAGTTTCATGAGAGCTACTAATCTTTGATTCTTCATCACTATCAGATCTACCTTTGAGAGGACTGTAAATAAACCCTTCTTCTGGATCTGCGTGGTAAGTTCTTCCACTGCGCGTAGTCGGCCCTCTTCGATATATTCACTCAATATGATTACACAGAGTACCCTGTTCACACAATAGCATCTTAATCCATAGCTTCAAAGAGCACATGATCTTACCTATGGGACCCTTGAAAAATATTCTTTTCGCTTCAGAATAAGACACAAACTGATCATTAACAAACTTAGTTACAAATCCTCCCAGAACACGATCAATCCAATTATCTATCGTGTGTGTAATCTTATTGCTATTTTTTTCTAACTATTGCACCAATTCTAGAGTCCACTGAGTGATTGCATCGTCCTTTGTGCAGGTATTAAATTGAGTTAATCGAGACAACCACTCATGCAACTCAGTTGTGAAGGAAGCAAATAAAATCTCTTGGAATTTTGTATAAATATACTTTTGACCCAATATTCAACAGATAATTTGGAACTTATATTCTCTTGGATCGCAAATTCAAGGATATTTTTATCAAGCCAATCCTGTAATTCATTCTACGTAGGATGCCACAACATTAATTCTCCCTCAAAATGATCTCGGTCCCGAAAAAAAAACCATTTTTTGGCTTAAGGTGTGCTGACCCAGGTTTGGATTTATCGTGCAACCAACAAACCCTCCAACTAATGGCCCTTTTGGCAATGGCCTTCTTGCGTAGATCAAAGTCTCACCCGAAGTAGAATGGGGGGGTGCTGGAACCAGGTTTCCGCACCCTGAGGAAGAATTTAATGTAGTGTCCCTAAACATACATGTAACTGAACTATAAAAAATGATATACAGATGCACACATCAACAAATCAATATAACAATGGGTCAATTCTTTGCAGATGATCACAAAATGCTTCAATATGTATTTGTGCACAACAAACAAATAGACTTCAATCATACCTATTCATCAACTATTATTCACACATAATATACTTTGTTCATTCTCGCAGATGCAATTAACCTTAAACATAAATAAATAAACAGATTCAGATCTTAACTCAATTAACATATAAATAACACATCAATCACATAACAGATTCAAGTTCACCAAAATAGTCTTCTTTATTAAGAGATCCAACAGTTCTAATACATTCAGTCCTTCAATACAATCTATCCTTCTACGCACACAACTAGCAGAGTCCACACACAACCAGGACTTAGGTCTCTGTGCACACAGCCAATAGGAGCCTTTCTACTAAAAAACCCAGAATTAGACCGAAATCCTTAAGCAATAACCATAATATAATAGAGATATATCCTTTCATGACTCAATATTTACATATTTATACTAACTTAGACGCGCAGATACCATGGTCTCAAACTGTGGTTTGAGACTCATGGTTTTCTCTTTATACCCATTACATTGAGTAAGGGACTTTGATCTACACCAAAGCCCCTTTGAATCTTTTACACTACGCAAACAACAAAAATAGAAAAAAATTTACCAAAATTGTACCCCAGGGGACCCTGCTCGAACATTGGGTGAGGTGTATTTCAAGGTAGGGGACGAGGAAGAGGAGGAGGAGGATTTGTTCAAGGAAGGGGAAAACTGATTTGTTATAACTGTGGAGAGTTTGGCCATTATGCGTGTAACTTTTTGAACCTAAAAAAACAATTTTGCAGGTATTGTAGATAGTTTGATCATGTTATTGAATATTTCCCTGTGTTGTTTGCAAGATCCTGACACATCTACCTCTAAAATATCAGGAAAGCCTACCATGGATACCGTCTAAGGGGCCGAGCCTACAGAGATAAAACTAGTTTTTTAGGCCTATATCAAGCTTCTGTGCAATAAGAAGGCAGTTGAGAATCTTCAAGCTTTGATTGATAGTTGTGCCGAGAAAGAGAATCCTCAGATGGAGCAAAAGGATGTCAATAAAATTTACAAGAACAAGAGAAGAACTGGCCGAGAGATGCACCTGGCTGCTTAGATAGGTGAGTTTGAAATGGACTAGGCAATTTTGGATTTGGGGTCTAATGCAGATGTACTACCAAAGAGGACTTGGCAGAAAATGGGAGAACCTAAGCTGGAATGACATGCAATACAGCCGCACATGGAAAATCAACAGAATGTTATCCTAGTGGGTAGACTTTTTGGGGTGATAGTTGATATTGAAGGAGTTAAGGCAATGGATGACTTTGAAGTTATTCAATTTTTTGATGATTCAGATCCATACCCTGTGTTTTTTGGTATGGATTGGGCTATCGACATGGATGTTATCATCAACCTCAAGCGCAGAAGTATGGTGTTTTAAAACAATGGAATCAGGGTCATGGTCCCTCTGGACCCTGCAGAAGGAGAGAGATACATAGAGCCGGTGTGCGCAAAAGAGTATGTCGATCATATCTACAAGCTAACTGCGAGGGATGAGGATTGGATCAATATTGCAATAGATGATAGGCTTAGCTAGGATAGGGATAGTTCATGCCACTCAGACTCAGATGAGGAGTTGGAGAATT
Source organism: Pinus albicaulis (assembly GCA_034641835.2). NCBI lineage: Eukaryota > Viridiplantae > Streptophyta > Pinopsida > Pinales > Pinaceae > Pinus > Pinus albicaulis. The sequence goes on along the minus strand of CM076579.1, from coordinate 1,151,302,294 downwards.
GGCACAACCATTTCCATGAAGTCTCTACACTGCGCTGCAACCGAGTAACCAGATGTAATATCCCAAAATTGGGATGCATAAATATATGAACACAATAATGAAATAGAAGTGATACATCAACACATAAATGTAAGAATATCCAAATAGCCATCATATTAATCTCATAGCAGAAAATGTATACAAATCCTTGAGGAAATAGTCACTCAATCTAGACAAAACAAACCTCAAGAGAACATGTACAAGAAAATGAAGATCACTGCTACACAAAAAATGCCCAAGGCTCTGATAGCATAGTTTTGTTAAGTATAAATGCTTCTGGGAAGTTTCAATACACAAATATGAAAATATATATCTCATACAATGTTGGGAGTGAAGATCTAGACTCCCAAACACAATTTCAAGACAATCCGGAAAGGATTTCCTGAAATATGAAAAAAGTGCAAAATGTCAGAATGTAGTCCAAGGACTGAATAGCACCTGCAACTCAAAATATGGATGAGTATGGTTGTAAATGATACATGTGATGAATTAATCTCATCCAATGGATCCTTCAGGTGAAAGGCTGATCCAATCACTGAAGGTCTCACCCTCCAATAAATCACTGCAAACACTCACTGCAAATACTCACTGAAATAGTGTAGTCAAGGAGAGGGACTGTGTTGTAGGAGATGGAAAATAGGTTGTCCAAGTTCCAAGATCCAAAATCAGCTCCAAAGTATTCCTCATTGATCTTCCAAAGGAATGGAAGCTCCCTCCTCTGAAAAACAGGCTACGGAAGTGGTGTTCTCAACCCTCCACTGCAACACCCTGCAACACAACCCAACTCTAAATAGAAACTGTGTTGTAGCTAAAGGAGGTAGCTTGGCCTCAAGCATGGATGTGGAGAAATGAATTAAAATCTCCCTCAATAGGACTCTCAAGAAAGGAGAAGGAATTCCTAAATAGGAATGCCTTGTGTTAAGCAACACAACTATCTCAACTAAACAGTTGAAGAATGCACCATAGTCATGCAGACCACAAAATCAATAATCCATATCATGTCTTTCTATGGCTACCTTGCCCTCCTTTTATACAAATGGAATCCCTCTCACCTTGGGTCCCACTCATTAGGGTTTCCTCCACCAAGGAATCTTCCTCCCACTATCACTACGTTGTCTCCAAAGATGATCTCCTCTTATCTTAGTGCTGTTGACTTGGTCAAACTTGACCTTGTCCACATGAAAATGTCCCTTTTCACACATAAGGGTGTGAAATCCAGCCATAATAATGATCCCTTTTCTCATCATAAGGGATTTTATTCCTATTTCTGAAACGTATGGGCCTCCTTACCCCTTTATTCATCTCCTAGGTGTAAAAATAAAAAATCAATATTCCAATTAGTTGTATGCTAAATTTGGAATATTACAGTCCTCCCCTCCCAAATGTTGCTTGTCCTCAAGAAACTACAAGGATGGAACTGAAGAGCCTCTCTTCTCCCCCTGTAGCATCCTCATATGATAAAATCCTCCAAGGATCAAGATGCTATCTCATCAATACATCTCCAAGTTGCCCCTCCTAAGTATGCAAGCTAGATTTTGGTGAGCATCCCAAATAACTATCATCATGTAAAAGTAAAACATCCATGGAGGCAACAATGGGCTGTTTAAAGGCCTTCTTAAGGAATTATATCTGATATATATTGGTATCTATCATCCCCATATGAGTCTCCCATCCCCAACCTATCATCCATACAAGATGAGTCACCTCCCAACATGGCAACTCCTGAAAATTCTCCTCCACCTTTGGCTCCTACAATGTAGGTGAGATGAATAATTGAACATGGTAGAAAAATATCCTACCCTTCATTGTCCCTCTCTCCACTTATGATAATTTTAGAGTAGCTTATGATATTGGGCTGCAATAATGTTGCCCTCAAGTGGCAAGAAGAAGATTGAATCTCCAAAGACCTTTTCTCCAACGTTGTGAATCATGCTGGCCCAAACCATCCCATATATGATGAATAAGAAATCACCACCATACGACATCCAAATGAGAGGAATACTAAATTTTTTAGGTAGTGCTAGAAGGTACCAACAGTTTCCTAAGTGGTCACAACATTGTTTTCCTAACTGCTGCTTTAGAAAATAGCATGGCAAGTTGTTTCTTGACAAATTGATAGTTATGTATGTCATCACATCTACTAGTGAATAGTAAATGACTTGGTACATAAACTGAGCATACATGAAATAATATAACACTTTCCCAAGGCCACACAAAATATGGTTGTCTTCATCATATAATTTGGCCCAAAATTGACCCTAGAGCCCAATGAGAATCTTGCCCTCTTGTGGAGCAATGCACTGTATATAAATGGTAAGAGTATGAAAATATTGTGTTACATTAATAAATAAAAAATAAAAGTTATTACCATGTACTAGAAGTAAGATGATATATATATCCATGAATAATTCCTTCATAGTGGTATGAAATACTCCCATGAAGAGGAATGATTCATATGCTGCATGAAGATCACCCTTCTTATGCTTGGAAATCCAAGTTAAGAAGATCCAATATCGGTAATAGATGTTTCCATACACTACTCTATCACTCTCACCTCCTCCTTGTTCACCAAGTGCATCAAATGTGAAGTGATCCTGGGGATACTCCATCAATAATCCCAAGCTCCAAAGTGAAAACGTTGTTGGCCTATGTAAATATGCTCTTGCCATCTCATAGCTCCATTCTTTGGCATGTCCATTGTCAAAGACATCTCCCACAATGCTAATACATATAGGAAATTCCTTCCAGGGTGGAAGTTACTCCTGATCATCCAAGGCTAAGGAGTAGCCCCTTTGCACCATGATAGTGCCATCTCCTACTCCTGCAACATCATGCCAATCATGGGAGAAAATCTGCCCATGCTCTCCCAAGAACAACCAAAGAAACAATAGTTTTTGTTGCTTCCTCATACCTCCATCATACAAATCATGTGGTGAAAACATAGTGATTGATATGAAGAATGTCATATCAACACAATGCATCCATAATCCTTGCTGCCCTATGATGAAAATATCCTGCCAAACTTTCTCCACCCACATACCCTTTGAAAGAGGATATGTCACATGATGGCCAAACTCCTTTAAGAGTAGCCAACGCAGCCAAGCCTCCTGCTGCCCAGTGTCGTAAATTTGCAAGTAGATCTCCAGCCTCTTTCTCACCATCCACACCCATTCATCCAAATGAGGGTGCCTCCCATCATGCTCTACCTTTTTACTCTTCCAATGAATACTACCATCCTCCCAAATCAGATTTCTCCTTTTTCATTTCACGGGATGTTGAAATGAAACCCCTCAAAAATCTCATAAAGAAGATCTCACACCAATGACCCTCTCGAATCCATAAGGATCTAAGTGTGTTGGAGGAAAAACCTCCTCACCGCTACTTAATGACAATGTTGCTAATCTCCTCAATGGTGTATTTGGTGTCTCATGCTCCAACTCAATGCTAAACATATAGTACGGCATTGGATTATTTAGGACAAAACTCACCCCATCCTTCAAAAATCCACATCCCAACTTCAATTGTTGTGTGCAGCTCCACAATGGTACATTAGGATGATGATTCATCCCTTCCTTGAAAAATTAAAGGTTATAGAGCGCAGTGCAATTATGTTTCTCCACATTAGCAGTATGAAATGGTATACCTCCCTCCATAGGATTTGCAGAAACAATAGGAATTGGAAACTTAAGCATACCTTGGTGAAATTTTGGAAAATCTTGTAAGGTTGCAAGGGTTCCTTCCTCCAATGCGTTGGCTCCCAAAAACTACTGAAGATGATGGCTTCTCCTCCATATGTGTATCAGCACTGGTACATGCCTCCTCCAATGGTGATGAGGGCTTCTCCTCCTCTAATTTCTCCTCGCCAATTTTTCTAATCAAACTTGGAGTAAAATTAGCAAAAGTAGTCACCCTTGCATGACTCAAATGGCTGAACCACTAGATGTTTTCTTCACCCTCAAGGTGCAATGCTACAATCTCTACAACCTCTCTTTATACCACTGGATGTAGTAGGAAGAATGCATCTATTTTTCTCGCCCAATCTCTTGTTGTAGATGACCCATAAAAAGTAGACAATAGAAACCTATTGCCCTTGATTCTCCTTGTGCTGCAAGGTCTCCTTTCTTCCTCCAACTAAATGTATTGTGGGAAAGCTAGAGTCTCATTGAAGGCTCTAGGTTGAGATTTGTACTCAACAAGGTATTCACTTAGAATCTTGTGATCCAAGTGTCCTCCATATTTCTGTAATTTGTCCTCTTTTTCAAAAGTAATGGGCATAGTCCCACTGCTTCTTTCTTCTCTTCTTTTCTTGACCTCCTTGTTGAGGTCCTTCTTGATTCTGAAAAGAGATGAGATAAAGCTCATTCTCTACATCATTTTGATCTTTCTCTTCTTCTTCTTATTCTCCTGATAGCATAATGGCTGAGATTCCACAAGTTGAGCCAAGATTATGCTCTGATACCACTGTAATATCCCAAAATGGGGATGTAGCAATATATGAACACAATAATGAAATAGTAGTGATACATCAACAAATAAAATGTAAGAAGATCCAAATAGCCATCATATTAATCTCATAGCAGAAAATGTCTACAAATCCTTGAGTAAATAATCACTCAAACTAGACATAACAAGCCTCATGAGAAAATTTACAAGAAAATGAAGATCACTGCTACACAGAAAATGCCCAAGGCTATGGCAGCATAGTTTTATTAAGTATAACTGATGCTGGGAAGTGTAAATACACAAATATGAAAATATAGAGTTGATACAATGTTGGGAGTGAAGATCTAGACTCCCAAACACAATTTCAAGACAATCCGGAAAGGATTTCCTGAAATATGAAAAAAGTGAAAAATGTTGGAATGCAGTCCAAGGACTGAATAGCACCTGCAACTTAAAATATGGATGAAGATGGTTATAGATGATACATGTGATGAATGAATCTCATCCAATGGATCCTTTAGGTGAAAGGTTGATCCAATAACTGAAGGTCTCACCCTCCAATAAATCACTGGAAAGGAAAGGGTATATTTTGATTACACTTACAAGAATATTTAGGAAAGGGCATGAGGTTGTTGATGTGATTACATTTTTCAGAGTATATTTTCTATTTAGACATATATCATTCTCCTTGTTGTTTAACAGAGAATATTGTTATTTAGCACAAGGATTTCATGTTTAGGGATCCCATCTCTTTCCTTGAGAGGCCTCTTGGAAGAGCTTTGCATTTCTTGTCCACTATCAGGCTGAAGGCAAAGCTTCTACTTCCAACTACAACATAGATCCTGTTGAGGGTTTGGTTGTCTTTGTAATCTGTAGCAAGTGGAGGCTAGATCTACTCAGATCTAGACCATTCTAGTGCCTCTATTCAGTGGGAAAGTATTATATTCCATTGGAAAGAGAGTATTGGATCATTGGAGCATCAGATCCACATCTTGGCATCAGACCAAACTTATCTTAAACCCTACTGTACAGTTTTACTTCCAGATCTACATTTTTCTATAGATGTTATTGCAGGTACTTTTGGCATAACATTTTGGAGGAGTTTTTTTCATGTGTTGGGATCTGCCCTTCACCTTTGAGATCCACTGAAGAGGATCATATTATTGTATGCATAATCCAAATCATAATAAGGGTAATATTGATGGAGTAAGGCTATCATAATGTGCCCTGCGCTATGAGCTCTGATGGTAAGGCCTTAATTTTAATGTTCCCAATTTTTGCAGCTAATGGGAACATTGAATTTTAATTTCAATTTGCTTTATTCATGAATAAAAGTGTGTGAAGGAGGTTTATTAAACTCCTAAGTTGAGAATAAACACATGCCCAATATGAAAAGGGATAAATCTAGGCTATTATATTGAACACCCCTAAGTGTGAAAAGGGGAAATTCATTTGAATGGGTAAATCTTGGCCCCACCTATAGCACAGATTGGAAGGAAGCTTATCCATAAAGCACAACGTACTTCTAGAAGAGGATCTCTTGTGTGAAAGAGGATAAGTTGAAGAAGATGGTTTAGGTTTTTTGCAAGCCCCCATGTTATAAAAAGAAGGAGAGGCAACAAGCAAAGGTTGTTGAAGAATTTTAGAGGTAGTCTCTTGGCTATTTAGCCCAAGGAAAGAGGATTCCTGTTTAGGTATTCTCTCTCCTTCCATGGAGTATCTCTTTGGAGGAGATTGTGATGCATCTCTCCACTATCCGGCATTATGGCCAAGCTTCATCTCTAAAACAACATTGTTCCTATTGAGGGTTTTGCAGTTGCTTGTGAGTTGCAGTGAGTTGGTGAAATAGATCTACAAGATCTAGTTGTTTAGAGGAGATTTCTCTCAGGGAGGGTGTCTTGTGACCACCCAGAAGAGGATCTCACTCTCATTTTACTTTCAGATCTATAATTCTTATCTGCTGTAACATTTCATTCAAGCTACTGTGCTGTCTCCTTAGGGAACTGCGTTATTTTCATGTACATGTTTCACTGTTGTTTAGATTTCTCATTGTACTTGCTTCTTGGTGATTGAGGCTTGCCTCTCACTTTGAAGATTTGTAAATTAGTTTGATGATCTATTCATATTCAGATCTGATATATAATGTAATGAAATCATCTTCAGAAATCTCTGAATTTTTCTGTAGTTCAGTGTATTAAAAGCTAGATCTACACTTTATTATGCAATATTTTGATTAAACTCCAAGGGGATCTTGTTAAGAAGGCTAAGTAGTTTCCAGATTTGGTATGGATCTGATGTTTCAGCCATATATCAGTTGTAGATCTGATTTTTAACCTACATCAGCTAAAGCTCCTCATATAGGACGTTGTCAAGTCCTTTCTGCAGCTTTTCCATGTGTTACTGCTATAATTTATGAAGGATTCTTGCTCTTGCTTCATGTAAATTTAATTTTTATACAAGGGAAATTCATTATGGATATTATTTCTTTCTTCCATACTGTAATATGAGTTTCATGGCTGATTTCTAGTGACTCCTAGCAGAAACTGTGCAATTCCTGAAGGAGGGTTTCTCTATTAACTCAACCCTCTCCTTTAGTTGATTTTCAACTAGTGTTGATTGTGGGAGATCTATTTAAGCACTCTAAACCAATTTTTTTTTGCTGAAAATATGTATGGAGGTCCCACATAGCCTAAAATAAGGGAACCCAACCATGTTCTACATTATTTTTTACACTGGCTTGCTTATAAAGCGTCTCCCTTGAGCCTATTGCAGATTTTCCTAAGAGTGGAATTTCCCGCTTCTTACTTGTTTGATTTTTTCTTCTCTTTTGGATCCATTCTTTAGATCTGTAGATATAAGGTTCCCAAGGGTAGAAAAATCCAAGAGGAGTGTTTCATTCCCACACTTGTTGTTTTTCATCAGTTTTCTATAGACATAGTCTGGAACGGGCCAGGAAGCCTCTAGTTTTCACCCTCTATTTAGAGGTGATATAACCAGTAAATTCACTACCAGTCTATCTATGGCTTAGAATTTCTGGTTTGTATTCCATAATACTATGAATCCATAGTGGAATGTCTCAATATATTCCCTACTGTGCCAATTTCCCCCCATTTGGAACATTACAGTGGTATTAGAGCATGATCTCTGGCACAGCCTGTGAGATCAAGCTACCAGTGAATCAAAGAGTAGAAGCAGAGATCAGCTTGATGGAGCAGATGATATTATTCTCATCATTTTTCAGACCTAAGAAGGGCCTCTTCCAAGAGGTAAATCAGAAGAGAGAAAGAAGAAGCACCGAGACTCCTAGAGGGTTTCGAGAAGAAACAAGTTGTAGTAAGAGTTGCATGAGATTTCAAGAAGAACAAGGAAGCCCTAGCACTTCCTATCAGCAAAGCAGAATATCGGAGAATCCTAGCTCTCCTCATAGATCCACTATGCCCACTTTCTTTGAAGAAGGTGAGAGGTATAGAAATGAAGAAAAGAGATGCAAAGAAACTCCAAAAGGGTTTCAAGATGAAGAGGAAGAACCACACACTTCCTGTCATCACAAGGCAGGGAGAATGACTGAAGAAGAGATCTCATTGCTTCTTTTTCAAACATTGAAGAGTATTGAAGAAAATATCAAGGATTTTGAGGAGGAGAGGAAAAAGATGAGCTACAAAGAGACATCTCCCAAGGAAACAAAGGAGAATGTCAATCTTGTCACTTTAGGCAAGAGATCTCCATTTTCACTACCTGCTGCTAAGGAGCTTGCATCTAGAGAAGAGGCACTTGCATATTTGCAAGGTAGTCTTGAGTTCTTAACATATGGGGTCCCATGCATGAATCAGGAGATGCATGAGGAGGAGAAGAAAGATACCAGCGCTAGTATACTTGAAGGAAGGAGGCCATCATCCTTGCCAGTAGTTGGAGACATCATTGATCCGAATGGAGGAACTCTTGTGTTCTGTCAAGAGGTTCCTACATATCAGCCGATCTAAGGTATGCATAATATTTCAGCACATATTATTTCAAGATCCATGCATAGCCAACAGTTAGATCAAGGTGCTGATTTGAAGCAAAGGTATATCACAACGTTGTCACTTAGTGGTTGTGACAAAGAGGCTTCATCATTCTTGGAGCATGTTGGAGGTTCTGCAGATTCAAAGCTTCACTAGTTTTGGAAGACCATACATGAGAAGAAGTTCTCACTAAGAGATCACAACAGAGATGCATTTCAGTTTTTCCTGAGATGCAAATTTCTTTAGTGGGTTAAAGGAAATGGTATTCTACAAATGGAGAATGCCATGATCATGCAGTACATCACTCAACTTCCATATTTGAGTGAGTGGATGAGGATAGTGAGCAAGGGGTCACATGATTACTTGCAGACATATATGGACCAGTAAGCTTCGTTACACTGGTTTCACTTGGGAGGCTCCTATCACTCTCCAAAGGTACCTATTTTTCTGATCTATGCCTTGAAGAGCAACTATGAAATGTATAAGAAGGCATGGTAGCGCTGGTTGCTTTGGGGGTAAGCATGACCACTACCCCAAATATTCTCATTCTCTTATCTCATGCTTGGTACATCATTAGTAGATTATATGAAGAGAAAGCATGGATGATGTGGTTGTTAGAAGGAGAGTTGGACATCACAAGTTAAATATTATGTCCATGCATTCACCTATGCTTGAAGTATGTCTCATATGTCCCCATGCATTTCTGTTGGAGGTATATTTCATGCATGAACTTTGGTTTGGGAGGAGGGGTGACTCCCACATGATGTGGTATGAGGAGCTTGCTTGTACTATGTTGATGAGGCATTTTACATGTTCATCATTGTGTTGTTGCTCCAAGATCCACATGTTGAGGAGGCAAGAAGGCTGCAAGGTCCTTGTTGCTATGGATGCTTTTGGGTGAGCATGGTTGCTACCAAATAGCTCATTATTTTCTGAATCATGCCTTGGATTTCAATGTTATGTTGCAGCAAGAGAAGGCATGCACAATTTTGTTTCACTTGAGAAGGTATGGCCACCACATGACATCTCCTATGTCTATGTGTTTTGCATGGTGAAAAATTTGGCATGATTATCTCAAGATGTGCATTGATGATGGTACTTTGTATTGGGATGATGTGACATATCATATATCCCTTAGCATGGTTTGGTTTCATGATGCACATGAGAAGGAAAGAGGGCAGCAAGATCCCTTTTTGCTTTGGTTGTTTTTAAATGAGTATGGTGACCACCCCATAGCTCATCATTTTCTGATTCATGCCACATATATCAAAGATAAATTGTAGCAAAGAGAGGCATGTACATCATCTTTTGGAAAGCTTGGCTTGCCCATCTTAGATGGAGGAGATGGAGGATGGTAGCGAAGAGCCTTGCTCCGGTGGTTGTTATTAGGGGAATATGGTTTGACATCTTTGTCCACCCATGTTTCTCCTTCACTTTTATTTTTCATAACGCTGGAATGATGGAGTTTGGATCCAACAAGGCCAACATGGCTAAGAATAAAAGCATAACAATGCTTAATCAGGTTCATAAAACATGGATGGAAGAATTTTCTTGCATGATGAAGCTTTTCCTTTATGGAAAGAGCTACTTTATTTTATGTCTCTCATGTATTTATGATGGTGTTGGACATCATGTAATTGTCATTTTGTACTTCATGATGAGAGGACATCTAACCTTACAGTTGGAAGTCATCTCATGCAATTGTGGAAGACAAATTTGGAACCAAACATACATAACATATTGTAGCAAATGGAGGGAGCCTTACTTATGTGGATGCCATTTGGAGAGGAGTAGATGATTTGCATCTACAATAAGAGTTGCTTGAGGGCAAGCAACATTTTTCCGGGGGAGACTGTAATGTTCCCAATTTTCGCAGCTAATGGGAACATTGCATTTTAATTTCAGTTTGTTTTATTTATGAATAAAAGTATGTGAAGGAGGTTTATTAAACTCCTAAGTTGAGAATAAACACATGCCCAATATGAAAAGGGGTAAATCTGAGCTATTATATTAAACACCCATAAGTGTGAAAAGGGGAAATTCATTTGAATGGGTCAATCTTGGCCCCACCTACAGCGCAGATTGGAGGGAAGCTTATCGATCAAGCACAACATACTTCTAGAAGAGGATCTCTTGTGTGAAAGAGGATAAGTAGAAGAATATGTTTTAGGGTTTTGGCAAGCCCTCGTGTTATAAAAAGAGGGAGAGGTAGCAAGCAAAGGTTGTTGAAGAATTTTAGAGGTTGCTGCAGCAACTCTAGTCTCTTGGTTGTTTAGCCCAAGGGAAGAGGATTTCCTGTTTAGGAATCCTCTCTCCTTCCATGGAGTATCTCTTTGGAGGAGATTTTGATGCATCTCTCCACTATCTGGCATTATGGCCAAGCTTCATCTCTATAGCAGTGCTGGTCCTGTTGAGGGTTTTGCATCTTCTTGTGAGTTGCAGCAAGTGGGTGAACTAGATCTACAAGATCTAGTTGTTTAGAGGAGATTTCTCTCAGGGAGGGTGTCTTGTGACCACCCAGAAGAGGACCTCACTCTCATTTTACTTTCAGATCTGTAATTCTTATCTGCTGTAACATTTTATTCAAGCTACTGTGCTATCTCCTTAGGGAACTACGTTATTTTCATGTACATGTTTCACTGCTGTTTAGATTTCTCATTGTACTTGCTTCCTAGTGATTGAGGCTTGCCTCTCACTTTGAAGATTTGTAAAGTATTTTGCTGATCTATTCATATTCAGATCTGATATATAATGTAATGAAATCATCTTTATAAATGTCTGAAATTTTCTGCAGTTCAGTGTATTAAAAGCTAGATCTACACTTTATTATGCAATATTTTGATTAAACCCCAAGGGGATCTTGTTAAGAAGGCTGAGTAGTTTCTAGATATGGAATGGATCTGATGTTTCAGCCATATATCAGTTGTAGATATGATTTTTAACCTACAGCAGCTGAATCTCCTCATATAGGACGCTGTCAAGTCCTTTCTGCAGCTTTTCAATGTGTTACTGCTTTAATTTCCGAAGGATTCTTGCTCTTGCTTCATTTAAATTTAATGCTTCTACAAGGGAATTTCATTATGGATATAATTTATTTCTGCCATACTGTAATATGAGATTCACGGTTTATTTCCAGTGACTCCTAGCAGAAACTACGCAATTCCTGAAGGAGGGTTTCTCTATTAACTCAGCTCTCTCCTTTAGCTGATTTTAGCTAGTGTTGATTGTGGGAGATCTGTTTAAGCCCTCTAAACCCATTTATTTTTGCTGAAACTCTGCATGGAGGTCTCACATAGCCTAAAATAAGGGAACCCAGCCCTGTTCTAAGTTATTTTTACACTGGCTTGCTTATACAGCGTCTCCCTTGATCCTCTTGCATATTTTCCTAAGAGTGGAATTTCCCGCTTCTTACTTGTTTGGTTTTTGCTTCTCTTTTGGATCCATTCTTTAGATCTCTAGATCTAAGGTTCCCAAGGGTAGAATAATCCAATAGGAGTGTTTCATTCCCACACTTGCTGTGTTTCATCAGTCTTCTATAGACAGAGTCTGGAATGGGCCAGGAAGCCACTGGTTTTCACCCTCTCTTTAGAGGTGATATAACTAGTAAATGCCCTACCAGTATATCTCTGGTTTATAATTTCTGGTGTGTATTCCATACTACTGTGAATCCATAGTGGAATATCTCAATATATTCCCTACTGTGCCAATTTTTCCCCATTTGGAACATTACATTAATGATGGTAGGCCTTAGTCAGAGGAAATATGGTAGGTCTACTAAGTCATAGATAGACCATATGCATTTTCAAGAAAAGGGAAGACAAAAGAAGCTTGATTACACTGAAGACAAATAGGGCAAGGGTAAAACCCCTTTATCTGGAAGAATGAAAGGGAAAGAGTTCTCAAAACCTCTGTTCCAAACTCTGCGTGTGCTTAAAAGAGAAATCAAATAAATGAAGAGGAAAAGATCAGCATTGGGCTTATAGATCAGAATTCCTAGAGCTTCATATCAGATCTAGCATCAGGCCAAGGCCTCAAGGCTTCTTAGCATATTTCAGCAGGCAGAAGGCCTCTCTTTCCCTCACAGCACAGTTTCTATTGGCAGTTGTGTTGCAACAACTATAATCATCATTGGAGGATTGAAAAGCTAGATCTAGAGCTTCTAGCTTGTATATCTGAAGGAGGGATCATCCCTTCAAGATTAGATCTGATCTTGTGACATTTTTCAGCCATCTATTTGTCAGATCTAGCTTCAGATCTGTCATTCCTAGCAGATCAAGGATCAAATCCTAGGAGGGTGATTTTCCAAAGTTGTAGATCTAAGTAGGCCATTATGTTATTACCACTGCGCTGTCATATGGAGGAAATAATGTAGGCCTTAGTAGATATGGTATGCCTACTAATTCAAAGCAACTAAGTACCCTAATCTTCTAGATTATAATATCCCAAAATGGGAAAATCAGCAATACATGCATGAAAAATGCATTTTTCAGAAATATAAGCATTAAAAAAAAAATGAAGCCCATGGATCTATTATATTTGACATTATTACAACAATATCTGAAAGGAAACCAGAAAAAAATCATTATAGGCTAGTTAAACAGGCCTCCGATGCTCAAACATCCCAAAAACACTAAAACCCCAAGACTGCTGCAAACAGAAATTACTGCAGAAAGTGAAAACATAGTTATTTGAGGGTTCATTATTATAAATATAGAGACAAAATATATTTTCTCATGTATTAATCAAATAGGCCCAAAAACAGAGATCTAGTCTCTTTTACAGAGATCCAAGATGATCCGAGAAGGGGTTCTTGACAGAAATGATATACATGAAATTTCCTGCTGTAGATCTATGGCCGAATCACGTTGTATGGCTGAAGCACTACATAAATATGGCTTATAATGCAAATAAATGGCAATAGAATCTCCTACTAGCTTTCTTGGAAGTAGAATGAACCTCCTTCAGGGAAACTAGCTCAAAATACAAGGGATTAAACCCCTCCATTGCAAATCCTTAAGAAATAACATAGTTTATGAAAGGGACTGTGTTTTTGTTGAAGGTAACTACTTGGCCTAACACCAGATGGTGGAAAATGCAGCACAACATTCTCTCCTCAAATTTCTTAAACAATATCTCCAAGCAAGAGTGGGGAATTCCCGCATGAGAAAACCCTTACACTAAACAGTGCAAAAAACTTAGCTAAAAAACCAAAGAATGCAAATAAGTCTAAATAGACCACATACAAAATATAATATTCAATCATGACCCATATGGTTTTCATTCCCTTCATTACATAGTTGATGAGCTTCCTCACCAAGGGTCCCACCCAATTATGAGGTTGCTTCCATGCTAAGGCTCCTCCACCAAAATTACATTGTCTCCATTAGTCTTACTCATCTTTTTACAACGTTGTTTGATTTAGTCAATCTTGACTGGATCAATCTTGACTAGTTCAACCTTGACTAGATCTTCATGCATTGTCTCTTTTCACACTCAAGGTGTCTTCATTTTGACTAGCTAGATTGATCTTCATTCACATTGAGCTGTCTTTATTTAGGATCCACTCCTCATATAATAATGTTGTTGAATTGGTCAAAATTGAAATTTTTCCACACATTTTAGACCCTGTTCACACATGTGGATGCTTGATCTGGTTATTAACACGATCCCTTTTCACATTATGAGGAATTTTATTCCTACTTAAGAAAATAGCATGGCAAGTTGTTTCTTGACAAATTGCTAGTTATGTGTGTCATCACATCTACTATTGAATAGTAAATGACTTGGTACATCAACTGAGCATACATGAAATAATGTAACACTTTCCCAAGGCCACACAAAATATGGTTGTCTTCATCATATAATTTGGCCCAAAATTGAACCTGGAGCCCAATGAGAAGCTTGCCCTCTTGTGGAGCAATGCACTGTATATAAATGGTAGGAGTATGCAAATATTGTGTTAGATAATCAATAAATGAAAAAAAAAGTTCTTACCATGTATTGGAAGTAATATGATATATATATCCATGAATAAGTCCTCCATAGTGGTATGACATACTCCCATGAAGAGGAATGATTCATATGCTGCATGAAGATCACCCTTCTTATGCTTGGAAATCCAAGTTAAGAAGATCAAATCTTGGTAATAGATGTTTCCATCCACTACTCTATCACTCTCACCTCCTCATTTTTCACCAATTGCATCAAATGTGAAGTGATCCTGGGGACACTCCATCAATAAGCCCAAGCTTCAAAGTGACAACATTGTTGGCCTATGTAAATAGACTCTTCCCAACTCATAGCTCCATTCTTTGGCATGCCCATTGTCAAAGACATCTCCCACAATGCTGCTACATATAGGAAATTCCTTCCAAGGTGGAAGTACCTACTGATCATCCAAGGCTAAGGAGTAGCCCCTTTGCACCATGATAGTGTCATCTCCTACTCCTGCAACATCATGCTAATCATGGGAGAAAATCTGCCCATGCTCTCCCAAGAACAACCAAAGCAACAATAGTTTTTGCTTCTTCCTCATACCTCCATCATACAAATCATGTGGTGAAAACATAGTGATTGATATGAAGAATGTCATATCAACACAATGCATCCATACTCCTTGCTGCCCTATGATGCAAGTATCCTACCAAAATTTCTCCACCCACATACCCTTTGAAAGAGGATATGTCACATGATGGCCAAAATCCTTTAGGAGTAGCCAACGCAGCCAAGCCTCCTACTGCCCAGTGTCATAAATTTGCAAGTATATCTCTAGCCTATTTCTCACCATCCACACGGATTCATCCAAATGAGGGCACCTCCCATCATGCTCTACCTTTGTACTCTTCCAATGAAGACTACCATCCTCCCAAATCAGATTTCTCCTTTTGCGTTTCATGGGATGTTGAAATGCAACCCCTCAGAAATCTCATAGAGAAGATCTCACACCAATGACCCTCTCGAATCCATAAGGATCTAAGTGTGTTGGAGGCAAAACCCCCTCACCGCTACTAATCTCCTCAATGGTGTATTTGGTGTCTCATGCTCCAAATCAATGCTGAACATATAGTCCGACATTGGATTATTGAGGACAAAACTCACCCCATCCTTCAAAAATCCACAGCCCAACCTCAAGTGTTGTGTGCAGCTCCACAATGGTACATTAGGATGATGTTTCATCCCTTCCTTAAACAATTCAAGGTTACACAGTGCAGTGCAATTATGTTGCTCCAAATTAGAAGTATGCAATGGTATACATCCCTCCATAAGATTTGCAGAAACAATAGGAATTGGAAACTTAAGCATACCTTGGTGAAATTTGGGAACATCTTGTAAGGTTGCAAGGGTTCCTTCCTCCAATGTGTTGGCTCCCCAAACTACTGAATATGATGGATTCTCCTCCATATGTGTATCAGCACTGGTACATTCCTCCTCCAATGGTGATGATGGCTTCTCCTCCTCTAATTTCTCCTCGCCAATTTTTCTAATCAGCCTTTGAGTAAACTCAACAAAAGTAGTCACACTTGCATGACTCAAATGGCTGAACCACCAAATGTTTTCTTCACCCTCAAGGTGCAATGATACAATCTCTACAACCTCTCTTTATACCACTAGATGTAGTAGGAAGAATGCATCTATTTTTCTCGCCCAATCCCTTGTTGTAGATGACCCATAAAAAGTAGACAATAGAAACCTATTGCCTTTGATTCTCCTTGTGCTGCAAGGTCTCCTTTCTTCCTCCAACTGAATGTACTGTGGGAAAGCTAGAGTATCATTGAAGGCTCTAGGTTGAGATTTGTACTCAACAAGGTATTCACTTAGAATCTTGTGATCCAAGTGTCCTCCATCTTTCTGTAATTTGTCCTCTTTTTCAAAAGGAATGGGCATAGTCCCACTGCTTCTTTCTTCTCTTCTTTGCTTGACCTCCTTGTTGAGGTCCTTCCTGCTTTTGAAAAGAGATGAGATAAATCTCATTCTCTCCATCATTCTGATCTTTCTCTTCTTCTTCTTATTCTCCTGATAGCATAATGGCTGAGATTCCACTGGCTGAGCCAAGATTATGCTCTGATACCACTGTAATATCCCAAAATGGGGATACAGCAATATATGAACACAATAATGAAATATCAGTGATACATCAACACATAAAATGTAAGAAGATCCAAATAGCCATCATATTAATCTCATAGCAGAAAATGTATACAAATCCTTGAGTAAATAATCACTCAAACTAGACATAACAAGCGTCATGAGAACATTTACAAGAAAATGAAGATCACTGCTACACAGAAAATGCCCAAGGCTATGGTAGCATAGTTTTATTAAGTATAATTGATGCTGGGAAGTGTAAATACACAAATATGAAAATATAGAGTTGATAGAATGTTGGGAGTGAAGATCTAGACTCCCAAACACAATTTCAAGACAATTCGGAAAGGATTTCCTGAAATATGCAAAAAGTGAAAGATGCCGGAATGCAGTCAAAGGACTGAATAGCACCTGCAACACAAAATATGGATGAATATGGTTGTAGATGATACATGTGATGAATGAATCTCATCCAATGGATCCTTTAGGTGAGAGACTGATCCAATAACTGAAGGTCTCACCCTCCAATCAATCACTGGAAAGGAAAGGGTATATTGTGATTACACTTACAGGAATATTTAGGAAATGGTATGAGGTTTTTGATGTGATTACATTTTTCAGAGTATATTGTATGTTTAGACATATCTCGTTCTCCTTGTTGTTTAACAAAGAATATTTTTGTTTAGCAAAAGGATTTCATGTTTAGGGATCCCATATCTTTCCTTGAGAGGCCTATTGGAAGAGCTTTGCATTTATTGTCCACTATCAAGCTGAAGGCCAAGCTTCTACTTCCAACTACAACACAGATCCTGTTAAGGGTTTGGTTTTCTTTGTAAGTTGTAGCAAGTGGAGGTTAGATCTACTCAGATCTAGACCATTCTAGTGCCTCTTTTCAGTGGGAAAGTATTGTATTCCATTGGCACGAGAGTATTGGATCATTGGAGCATCAACTCCACATCTTGGCATCAAACCAAACTTATCTTAAACCCTACCGTGCAGTTTTACTTCTAGATCTGCATTTTTCTATAGATGTTGTTGCAGGTACTTTTAACATAACATTTTGGAGGAGTGTTTTTCATGTGTTGGGGATTTGTGCTTCACCTTTGAAATCCACTAAAGAGGATCATATTATTGTATGCATAATCCAAATCATAATAAGGGTAATATTAATGGATTAAGGCTATCATAGCATGCCCTGCACTGTGAGCTCTGATGGTAAGGCCTTAATTGTAATGTTCCCAATTTTTGCAGCTAATGGGAACATTGCATTTTAATTTTAGTTTTCTTTATTCATGAATAAAAGTGTGTGAAGGAGGTTTATTAAACTCCTAAGTTGATAATAAACACATTCCCAATAAGAAAAGGGATAAATCTGGGCTATTATATTAAACACCCCTAAGTGTGAAAAGGGGAAATTCATTTGAATGGGTCAATCTTAGCCCCACCTACAGCGCAGATTGGAGGGAAGCTTATCCATCAAGCACAACATACTTCTAGAAGAGGGTCTCTTGTGTGAAAGAGGATAAGTTGAAGAAGATGGTTTAGGGTTTTGGCAAGCCCTCATGTTATAAAAAGAAGGAGAGGCAACAAGCAAAGGTTGTTGAAGAATTTTAGAGGTTGCTACAGCAACTCTAGTCTCTTGGCTGTTTATCCCAAGGGAAGAGGATTTCCTATTTAGGAATCCTCTCTCCTTCCATGGAGTAGCTCTTTGGAGGAGATTGTGATGCATCTCTCCACTATCCGGTATTATGGCCAAGCTTCATCTCTATAGCAGCGTTGGTCCTGTTGAGGGTTTTGCAGCTGCTTGTGAGTTGCAACAAGTGGGTGAACTACATCTACAAGATCTAGTTGTTTAGAGGAGATTTATCTCAGGGAGGGTGTCTTGTGACCACCCAGAAGAGGACCTCACTCTCATTTTACTTTCAGATCTAAAATTCTTATCTGCTGTAACATTTGATTCAAGCTACTGCGCTATCTCCTTAGGGAACTGCGTTATTTTCATGTACATGTTTCATTGTTGTTTAGATTTCTCATTGTACTTTCTTCCTAGTGATTGAGGCTTGCCTCTCACTTTGAATATTTGTAAAGTAGTTTGCTGATCTATTCATATTCAAATATGATATATAATTTAATAAAATCATCTTCAAAAATCTCTGAATTTTTCTGCAGTTCAGTGTATTAAAAGATAGATCTACACTTTATTATGCAATATTTTGATTAAACCCCAAGGGGATCTTGTTAATAAGGTTGAGTAGTTTCCAGATCTGGTATGAATCTAATGTCTCAGCCATATATCAGTTTTAGATCTATTTTTAACCTACAGTAGCTGAAGCTCCTCATATAGGACGTTGTCAAGTCCTTTCTGCATCTTTTCCATGTGTTACTGCTATAATTTATGAAAGATTCTTGCTCTTGCTTCATGTAAATTTAATGCTTCTACAAGGGAACTTCATTATGGATCTAATTTATTGCTTCCATACTGCATGGCTGATTTCTAGTGACTCCTAGCAGAAACTGTGCAATTCCTGAAGGAGGGTTTCTCTATTAACTCAACCCTCTCCTTTAGCTGATTTTCAGCTAGTGTTCATTGTAGGAGATCTGTTTAAGCCCTCTAAACCCTTTTTTTTTTCTTTTTTCTGAAACTATGCATGGAGGTCCCACACAGCCTAAACTAAGGTAACCCAGCCCTGGTCTACATTATTTTTACACTATCTTTCTTATACATCGTCTCCCTTGAGCCTATTGCAAATTTTCCTAAGAGTTGAATTTCCCGCTTCTTACTTGTTTGGTTTTTGCTTCTCTTTTGGATCCATTCTTTAGATTTGTAGATCTAAGGTTCCCAAGGGTAGAAAAATCCAAGAGGAGGGTTTCATTAACACACTTGTTGTGTTTCATCATTCTTCTATAGACAGAGTCTGTAACGGGCCAGGAAGCCTCTAGTTTTCACCCTCTCTTTAGAGGTGATATAACCAGTAAAGTGCCCTACCAGTCTATCTTTGGTTTAGAATTGCTGGTGTGTATTCCATATTGCTATGAATTCATAGTGTAAGATCTCAATATATTCCCTACTGTGCCAATTTTTCCCCATTTGGAACATTACAGTGGTATCAGAGCATGATCTCTGGCACAACTTGTGAGATCAAGCTACTAGTGAATCAAAGGGTAGAAGCAGAGATAAGCTTGATGGAGCAGATGAGATTATTCTCATCATTTTTCAGATCTAAGAAGGGCCTCTTCCAAGAGGTAAATAAGAAGAGAGAAAGAAGAAGCACCGAGACTTCTAGAGGGTTTCGAGAAGAAACAAGTTGCAGTAAGAGCTGCATGAGATTTCAAGAAGAAGAAGGAAGCCCTAGCACTTCCTATCAGCAAAGCAGAATACTGGAGAATCCTTGCTCTCCTCATAGATCCACTATGTCCACTTTCTTTGAAGAAGGTGAGAGGTATAGAAATGAAGAAAAGTAATGCAAAGAAACTCCAAAAGGGTTTCAAGATGAAGAGGAAGAACCACACACTTCCTGTCATCACAAGGCAGGGAGAATGACTGAAGAAGAGATCTCATTGCTTATTTTTCAAACATTGAAGAGTATTGAAGAAAATCTCAAGGAGTTTGAGGAGGAGAGGAAAAAGATGAGCTACAAAGAGACATCTCCCAAGGAAACAAAGGAGAATGTCAATCTTGTCACTTTAGGCAAGAGATCTCCATTTTCACTACCTGCTGCTAAGGAGCTTGCATCTAGAGAAGAGGCACTTGCATATTTGCAAGGTAGTCTTGAGTTCTTAACATATGGGGTCCCATGCATGAATCAAGAGATGCATGAGGAGGATAAGAAAGATACCAGCTCTGGTATACTTGAAGGAAGGAGGCCATCATCCTTGCCAGTAGTTGGAGACATCATTGATCAGGATGGAGGAACTCTTGTGTTATGTCAAGAGGTTTCTACATATCAGCTGATCCAAGGTATGCATAAGATTTTGACACATATTATTTCAAGATCCATGCATAGCCAAGGGTTAGATCAAGGTGCTGATTTGAAGCAAATGTATATCACAACGCTGTCACTTAGTGGTTGTGACAAAGAGGCTTCATCATTCTTGGAGCATGTTGGAGGTTCTGAAGATTCAAAGCTTCACTGGTTTTGGAAGACCATACATGAGAAGAAGGTCTCACTAAGAGATCACAATAGAGATGCATTTCAGTATTCCATGAGATGCAAATTTCTTTAGTGGGTTAAAGAAGATGGTATTCTGCAAATGGAGAATTCCATGATCATGCAGTACATCACTCAACTTCCATATTTGAGTGAGTGGATGAGGATGGTGAGCAAGGGGTCACATGATCACTTGCAGATATATATGGACTAGCAAGCTTGGTTACGCTAGTTGCCCTTGGTAGGCTCCTATCACTCTCCAAAGGTACCTATTTTTCTGATCTATGCCTTGAAGAGCAGCTATGAAATGTATAAGGAGGCATGGCAGCATTGGTTGCTTTGGGGGTAAGCATGACCACTACCCCAAAGATTCTCATTCTCTTATCTCATGCTTGGTATATCATTAGTAGATTATATGAAGAGGAAGCATGGATGATGTGGTTGTTAGAAGGAGAGTTGGACATCACAAGTTAAATATTATGTACATGCATTCACCTATGCTTGAAGTATGTCTCATATGTCCCCATGCATTTCTATTGGAGGTATATTTCGTGCAAGAACTTTGGTTTGGGGGGAGGGGTGACTCCCACATGATGTGGTATGAGGAGATTTCTTGTACTTTGTTGATGAGGCATTTTGCATGTTCATAATTGTGTTGTTGCTCCAAGATCCACATGTTGAGGAGGCAAGAAGGCTGCAAGGTCCTTGTTGCTATGGATGCTTTTGGGTGAGTATGGTTTCTACCCAATAGCTCATTGTTTTCTGAATCATGCCTTGGATTTGAATGTTACGTTGCAGCAAAAAAAGGCATGCACAATTTTGTTTCACTTGAGAAGGTATGGCCACCACATGACATATCCTATGTCTATGTGTTTTGCATGGTGAAAAATTTGGCATGATTATCTCAAGATTTGCATTGATGATGGTACTTTTTATTGGGCTGGTGTGACATATCATATGTCCCTTAGCATGGTTTGGTTTCATGATGCACATGAGAAGGAAAGAGGGCAGCAAGATCCCTTGTTGCTTTGGTTGTTTTTAAATGAGTATGGTGACCACCCCATAGCTCATCATTTTTTGATTCATGCCACATAATCAAAGATAAATTGCAGAAAAGAGAGGCATGTACATAATCTTTTGGAAAGCTTGGCTTGCCCATCTTACATGGAGGAAATGGAGGATGGCAGCAAAGAGCCTTGCTCCAGTGGTTATTATTAGGGGAATATGGTTTGACATCTTTGTCCACCCATGTTTCTCCTTCACTTATTCTTTTGCATAATGCTGGAATGATGGATTTTGGATCCAACAAGGCCAATAGGGCTAAGAATGAAAGCATAACAATGCTTAATCAGGTTCATAAAACATGGATGGAAGAATGTTCTTGCATGATGAATCTTTTCCTTTATGGAAAGAGCTACTTTATTTTATGTCTCTCATGTGCTTATGATGGTGTTGGACATCATGTAATTGTCATTTTGTACTTCACGATAAGGAGAGGACATCTAACCTTACAGTTGGAAGTCATCTCATGCAATTGTGGAAGAAAAATTTGGAACCAAACATACATAACATATTGCAGCAAATGGAGGGAGCCTTCCTTATGTGGATGACATTTGGAGGGGAGTAGATGATTTTCATCCACAATAAGAGTTGCTTGAGGGCAAGCAACATTATCAAGCAACATTTTTTTGGGGGAGACTGTAATGTTCCCAATTTTTGCAGCTAATGGGAACATTGCATTTTAATTTTAGTTTTCTTTCTTCATGAATAAAAGTATGTGAAGGAGGTTTATTAAACTCCTAATTTGAGAATAAAAACATGCCCAATATGAAAAGGGATAAATCTCGGCTATTATATTAAACACCCCTAAGTGTGAAAAGGGGAAATTCATTTGAATGGGTCAATATTGGCCCCACCTAAAACACAGATTGGAGGGAAGCTTATCCATCAAGTTCAATTTACTTCTAGAAGAGGATCTCTTGTGTGAAAGAGGATAAGTTGAAGAAGATGGTTTAGGGTTTTGGAAAGCCCTCATGTTATAAAAAGAAGGAGAGGCAGCAAGCAAAGGTTGTTGAATAATTTTAGAGGTTACTGCAGCAACTCTAGTCTCTTGGCTGTTTAGCACAAGGGAAGAGGATTTCCTGTTGAGGAATCCTCTCTCCTTCCATGGAGTATCTCTTTGGAGGAGATTGTGATGCATCTCTCCACTATTTGGAATTATGGCCAAGCTTCATCTCTATAGCAGTGCTGGTCCTGTTGAGGGTTTTGCAGCTGCTTGTGAGTTGCAGCAAGTGGGTGAACTAGATATACAAGATCTAGTTGTTTAGAGGAGATTCCTCTCAGGGAGGGTGTCTTGTGACCACCTGGAAGAGGATCTCACTCTCATTTTACTTTCAGACCTGTAATTATTATCTGTTGTAACATTTCATTCAAGCTACTGCACTATCTCCTTAGGGAACTGCATTATTTTCATGTACATGTTTCACTGCTGTTTAGATTTCTCATTGTACTTGCTTCCTAGTGATTGAGGCTTGCCTCTCACTTTGAAGATTTGTAAAGCAGTTTGCTGATCTATTCATATTAAGATCTGATATATAATTTAATGATATCATGTTCAGAAATCTGTGAAGTTTTCTGCAGTTCAGTGTATTAAAAGCTAGATCTACACTTTATTATGCAATATTTTGATAAAACCCCAATGGGATCTTGTTAATAAGGCTGAGTAGTTTCCTGATATGGTATGGATCTGATGTTTAATCCATATATCAGTTGTAGATATGATTTTTAACCTACAGCAGCTGAAGCTCCTCATATAGGATGCTATCAAGTCCTTTCTGCAGCTTTTCAATGTGTTACTGCTATAATTTCCGAAGGATTCTTGTTCTTGCTTCATGTAATTTAATGCTTCCACAAGGGAACTTCATTATGGATCTAATTTATTGCTGCTATACTATAATATGATATTCTTGGTTGATTTCCAGTGACTCCTAGCAGAAACTACGCAATTCCTGAAGGAGGGTTTCTCTATTAACTCAGCTCTCTCCTTTAGCTGATTTTCAGCTAGTGTTGATTGTGGGAGATCTGTTTAAGCCCTCTAAACCAATTTTTTTTTGCTAAAACTCTGCATGGAGGTCCCACATAGCCTAAAATAAGGGAACCCAGCCCTGTTCTATGTTATTTTTACACTGGATTTCTTATATAGCGTCTCCCTTGATCCTCTTCCATATTTTCCTAAGAGTGGAATTTACCACTTCTTACTTGTTTGGTTTTTGCTTCTCTTTTGGATCCATTCTTTAGATCTATAGATCTAAGGTTCCCAAGGGCAGAAAACTCCAATAGGAGTGTGTCATTCCCACACTTGCTGTGTTTCATCAATCTTCTATAGACAGAGTCTGGAATGGGCCAGGAAGCCTCTGGTTTTCACCCTCTCTTTAGAGGTGATATAACCAGTAAATGCCCTACCAGTCTATCTCTAGTTTAGAATTGCTGGTGTGTATTCCATACTGCTGTAAATCCATAGTGGAATATCTTAATATATTCCCTACTGTGCCAATTTTTCCCCATTTGGAACATTACATTAATGACGGTAGGCCTTAGTCAGAGGAAATATGGTAGGTCTACTAAGTCATAGATAGACCATATGCATTTTCAAGAAAAGGGAAGACAACAGAAGCTTGATTACATTGAAGACAAAGAGGGCAAGGGTAAAACCCCTTTATCTGGAAGAATGAAAGGGAAAGAGTTCTCAAAACCTCTGTTCCAAACTCTGCGTGTGCTTAAAAGATAAATCAAATAAATGAAGAGGAAAATACATGAAGGTCCCTCAAGAAGATATTTACATGAAGAAAGCCCCAGTTCTTCATTTTATATGTGAAAGTACTCAGCTACACAATCATATCTACAACGTTATTCTATGCCGAGATAATATATATTACCCTTAGCTAGGTAATATTACCATTTGGTGGTTCAACCATTAATGATGTCTTACCCATTACTAAGGCTTGCCATCATTGGATCATTACCATCATTAATAGATCTACATAATTGCAATAAGGTTTTGAGCCTGGATCTACATAATTAGGTAGTTGAGCAACTACTAATGTGAATGAAATTGGAGATCATGTCTCATTAATTGAGATAGATCATGGAGGTTGATACATTCAACTAAGATCTTGAATATGTCAAACAGAAGATCATGAAGCATTCATGATAAGATGATAGAGGAAGTTGTGCAATTAATGCACAGATGATGGAGAGGGTGTACATTGCACCTAGACATGATGGATGACTTGGTCAAACAACGTAGTCAAACATGGATGATATTGTCCACATTCACAGAACAGTATAGATGGGGGCCAAGGCATGGGAAGGATCAAACATTATATAAAGAAGATGAAGGCAAGGATGAAGGCATTCTTGTGATTATTGATGTTGAGGATAATTTTAGATTTGGAATTGTCATGTGACATTCCATTTCTTTCTTGGGCTGTTTAGCAGAGATTGCAAGTGTTGTTTAGCACAGGGTGTTCTTGGTCGGGAATCCCACCTCTTTCTTAGAGTAGCTCTAGAAAGAGTATTGTACTTCATTCTACATCAGGCATTGGTGCCACATATATTTTCCTAATTTCTGCAGAACATTCATATTCATAAATTGCATATTTCTAAAGATCAGTTTGGAAGGTGGAAGTTGTCTTCAGTACTTCAGTTGGAGAACTGGTGAGGGTTTATTCCTATCACCTTGGGCTTGTAGATCAAAATTCATAGAGCTTCATATCATATATGGAATCAGGCCAAGGCCTCAAGGCCTCTCAGCATATTTCAGCAGGCAGAAGGCCTCTCTTTCCCTCACATTGCAGTTTCTATTGGCAGTTGTGTTGCAACAGCTGTAATCATCATTGGAGGATTGAAAAGCTAGATCTAGAGCTTCTAGCTTGTATATATGAAGGAGGGATCATCCCTTCAAGCTTATATCTGATCTTGTGACATTTTTCAGCCATCTATTTATCAGATCTAGCTTCAGATCTGTCATTCCCAGTAGATCAAGGATCAAATCCTAGGAGGGTGATTTTCCAAAGTTGTAGATCTAAGTAGGCCATTATGTTATTACCACTGCACTGTCATATGGAGAAAATAACGCATGCCATAGTAGATATGGTAGGTATACTAAGTCAGCGCAACTAAGTGCCCTAATCTTCTAGATTATAATATCTCAAAATGGGAAAATCAGCAATACATGCATGAAAAATGCATTTTTCACAAATATAAGCATTAATAGAAAAATGAAGCCCATGGATCTATTAGATCTAACATTATTACAACAATATCTGAAAGGAAATAAGAAACAAATCATTATAGGCTAGTTAAACAAGCCTCCCATGCTCAAACATCCCAAAAACACTGAAACCCCAAGACTGCTGCAAACATAAATTACTGCAGAAAGTGACATCATAGTTATTTGAGGGTTTATACTTAGAAATATAGAGACAAAATAGATCTTCTCATGTATTAATCAAATAGGCCCAAAAACAGAGATCTAGTCTCTTTTACATAGATCCAAGATGACCTAGAAGGGGTTCTTGACAGAAATGATATACATGAAATTTCCTGCTGTAGATCTATGGATGAATCACATTGTATGGCTGAAGAACTGCATAAATATGGCTTATCATGCAAAGAAATGGCAATAGAATCTCCTATTGGCTTTCTTGGAAGTAGAATGAACCTCCTTTAGGGAAACTAGCTCAAAATACAAGGGATTAAACCCCTCCATTGAAATTCCTTAAGAAATAACATAGTTTATGAAAGGGACTGTGCTGTTGTTGAAGGTAACTATTGATCAGCGGTTTTCATTGATTTCAACCCAAGCAGCACCAGGGGCTAGCCCAATATTGAATGAGAATTTTGACCTACCAAATTAATATATTCTGGGTCAATAATGATTTTGATGGTTTCTACATGTTGAGATGTTTCCGTTGATATATGGCACACCATGTAATTCTTCACGGTTTGAGAGATATTCATGTTTGAAGTTTGTACCCCAGTTAGTGGACTAAAACCCCATGGGGTTGGGGCATGGGTCATTGAAAAGTCATAATTAATATTTTTTAAGCTCCTAAAATCCCTCCCACGTTCACTTTTTGAAGCCCCTCTAAACTTAAGCATTCATATATATTGTGATCTTCATTTCCTCCTTAGGCAAGGGATTTGGCCATCTGAAACAGGTCATCGTGGAATTTTCGCTCTAAATTTTTTTCTACGAAGGCTCAGAAGCTGAAATTTTTATGAGGCAAAGCTGAAATCCTGAAGAATCTGTAGTAAAATTTTCAGATCAAGTTGCGCAATATTTGTGGAGATATGATCTGTGGAAGTAAGGGTTTTTGCAGGCTCCTGAAATTCATCTCAAAGAAGTGACCTTGGTAAAATCGTCATAACTCTCTCTCTGAGTATCAGATTGGAATTCCATAAAAAGTGGTAGATATTGCACAGTCTGTAGTTTTCACTCTATCAATTTCAGAAGCAAATGAATAAATAGTGACACGTGGCATGCTGTACAAGTGCGCTCTGCTGAAACAGTCCATAATTAGGGCAGTGTGAGAAATTGGGTATAAATCTCTCTTGACGAATCCAAATTGGGTCAGACCTGTGGCATTGGAAAGAAGACTCATAGATACACCAGATTCAATAACGAGCTCCTCGAAGGCAAGAAAAAGCTAGATCATGTGTTGTTAAGGATTGCAAAGGACCAGACTTTCTATGGCAGAAAAGAAAAACAAGGTGCAGGAGAGGGTAGCATGAAAAGAGAAGCAACCAAGGTGCATAACAATAGCAAGAATTTCATCATACGAAGTCTTCAAGTGGGAAGCACTGCATACAATCATTGTAAAGGTATCATTGTACTTAGTCATTGTAAATACATTATTGTACAAATTGTACTAGTGTCTATCTGCCAAGGGTTGAAGAGGGAGTGTTGGGAGGTCTAGGATCATCATTAGGTGGTTGTGTCAAAGTTGGGGTTATGGTCTAGTATATCTTCTTCTTCTACATCATTCTATATCATTGTAAAGTGGACCATTTTCCCTGGTACGGGAGTCCATTCTTCTTTTATTCTTCTATAGGGTGCTAGGGTGAGTTGTAGCTCATTGGGTGTTGGGGAATCCATTCAGTGACTACTGAAGAATCTCGGGCGTTGGAGCATCCATCCAGTGGGAGCTGGAGAAGAATGCTTTTCTAGATTCTAGGAAGTTGGATCTTTATTTTCAATTGGAGTTGAAAAGAATTATTAGAAAAGAATTAGGTGGTTTTTTTCCCAGAGTGGGTTTCCACCTTAAAAATTGTGTGCATTTGTGTTCCTCTTGTTTGCTGCTATCATTGTAAAAATACTGATAATAATTGAAGATTAACTAATGCTATAATTGAAAGAAATACTGATTCACCCCCCCTCTTAGTATTTCCAATAGGTAACTACTTGGCCTAACACCAGATAGTGGAAAATGTAGCACAAAATTCTCTCCTCAAATTTCTTAAACAAGATCTCCAAGCAAGAGTGGGGAATTCCCGCATGAGAAAACCCTTGCACTAAACAGTGCAAAAAACTTAGCTAAACAACTAAAGAATGCAAATAAGTCTCAATAGACCACATACAAAATATTTTATTCAATCATGACCCATATATTTTCCATTCCCTTCATTATATAGTTGATGAGCTTCCTCACCAAGGGTCCCACCCAATTATGAGGTTGCTTCCATGCTAAGGCTCCTCCACCAAAATTATGTTGTCTCCATTAGTCTTACTCATATTTTTACAATTTTGTTTGATTTAGTCAATCTTGACTAGTTCAACCTTGACTGGATCTTCATGCATTGTCTCTTTTCACACTCAAGGTGTCTTCATTTTGACTAGCTATATTGATCTTCATTCACATTGAACTGTCTTTATTTAGGATCCACTCCTCATATAATAATTTTTTTTACTTGGTCAAACTTGAATTTTTCCACACATTTTAGACCCTGTTCACACATGTGGATGCTTGATCTGGTTGTTAACACGATCTCTTTTCACATTATGAGGGATTTTATTCCTACTTAAGAAACTTATGAGCCTCCTTGCCCATTTATTCATGTAATTAGATTTTAAAAGAAAATTTAATATTCCTATTAGCTGCATGCTAATGTAGGAATATTACAGTCTTCCCCTCCCAAATGTTGCTTGTCCTCAAGCAACTGCAAGGGTGCTGCAAAATCTCCCCTCCTCCTCTTGTGGCCTCCTCATCCAACAATCTCCACCATTGCTTCAAATTTTCTGCAATAATTCTGTCTCCCAATGGTTCCTCCCAAGTGTGCAAGTTGGCCTTTGGTGAATAAACCAAATGGCTCTCATCATGAAATAAATTAAGGTATATATGGAAACCTTCTTACTGATCAATGGCCTCCTCAAGATAGAAATGATGAAAATCATGGGGAATTTCATCATCAATGAAGGACTCCCACCTCCATGCTATCATCTAAATGAAATGAATCACCTCCTAGCTGGGTAATTCATAGAAAATATCCTCCCAAATTCTCATGAGAGGCATGTCCCAAGTGCTCCAAACAACCATATGGCCTACCTCATAAAGAAACAAGAGATCTAATATGGTAGCCATATCTTTTTCCATGCTCCCCTTGAAACATGTAGTGCAAAAAGTGTGGGAAATTTCTTCCCCCAAGGACACATCCAACAAATGTGTCTCTCCTCCAACCATGTCCTCAAAAAAGATAAGAACATTTTCAGCATATGGAATCATAATTAGAGTCATGCTAGCTTCCATATGTAGTAAAGGAGAAGGACAATGGTCCCTCATGTGAAACCAACGCAGTTTTACTCGTAACTTCCATAGAATATGATATAACAAGTGTTCTTCCCCACACTTGTTTTTTGTCCCATCCTTCTTGTATGCTTGGAGGTGTATGATAGTTGGTGCTAATGAAGCACACCATGAAGAATACAACATCTCCCCAAAATCTCTTAGGAGTTGGTCAACATTTCCATTTCTCATGGCTCCAAGTAGCCCATGAAGCCCATAAGAAAAAGTGCCCCCTCTTGGAGCAAAGCCCAGCATATGAGTGTTAAGAAAATACAAGCATATAGTAGATACATCATGATGTTTAGAAATACAAGTCTTACTATGCACTTGATTCAAATCAGTGAGGTAACTCATGGATGAGCTCCCTCTCACACCCAATCAATAAGGAGGTGATGATGATAACTCTTCCCAAGAGCTATGTTCCTCCTCAACCAGAAAATGATCTATGCACTTATTCATATGAGAGTGCATCTCCTCTTTGAATTTATCCCACATGAATCCATCTAAGATAGTACGGTATGCTCTAATGAAAC
Source organism: Pinus albicaulis (assembly GCA_034641835.2). NCBI lineage: Eukaryota > Viridiplantae > Streptophyta > Pinopsida > Pinales > Pinaceae > Pinus > Pinus albicaulis. The sequence continues at coordinate 1,151,272,202 of CM076579.1, read as the reverse complement.
CAATGGGTTTGGAAAGCAAGATCTCATAGGCTGCATTAAGTAGTTTATACTTAAGTTTGGATTCTCTAGCCAAATAGATCTGATCATGAGAATGTAGAAATTTGAATAACTGATATATTATTCACTGAGATTCTCTTGATCACACACTATTTTAGCATCATGCAGAATACAGAATCTCTTCTACCATTGATCATCACATGCATAAATAAAATCAATTGCATGCATACACTAAAACCACAAACAATCACACATATGAACACAGTATTTAATGGGAAAGCTTAAAGCTGAAAACCCCAACTATCTGTATATTATATGTCATGGAGATCATGTAACAATCATAGTACAAAAGCTCCTCATAAGCTCTCATGCACACCCTCAATTGCTACACACTATCAAGCTAGATCTAGCAAAACACATGCTCCAATCTTTTGCCACTTGATAGCCAGCCTCTATTGCGTTATCAATGCTATGGGATGGCTTCATTAAATAGATAAACCACCTGGCTTGTACTGCGCAATCCTCATGGGATTCTCCACCTATCTGTGTGTTGCAAATAGCAACTGTATAGTCACAACTGATAGTTAACCTGCTCTTTCACCTATTTCTGCACTGGTCTCCACTGAAACTGTCCATGCACTGAAGTTAATTGATGCATTATTTAGTTGATTAAGGATTTTATAATTAGTGAATTAATTAATAATTAATTCACACCACTCTCACTAATTGTATCAATTAGTTAAAATAGATACAAATAGCTCAACTATGTTTAGATTAGTTAAATTGAATACAACTCCACTAACTTCCTCAATCAACTCCACCAAAATCTGTCACATGAGTTCTAACTGAAGTATCCATGCAATAGCTCCACTTAACCCTTAGGAATAGCATAATTCCTTCTGTTAGATCATGTGCCACATCTGTGCACTTAACTAAAGTGCTCCAAGAGAATAAGATAATGTTTAGAGTCTAAATATTATTAAGAGCTAATAATATTCGACATATCTATTTTTAGAATGGCAATCTAAAAATAGATTCCGCCCAATATGTCTAAAAATAAAATTCCATCTATTTTTTTCCAACTTGACCAACCATCCACAAATAGCATCCTGCAACTCATAGAACATGATCCATATGTCTAAAAATAGACTTTGCGCCAAAAATAGCCTGCGGGCTCACTTAGTGAAGGCGTCTCCTTTCCACTAAGCTCATCATCTTGTTGCAATCTCAACAGAGAATAAATGACTCTATCAACTACTTTATACCTCCCATCCATCACTTTCCCATCAAGAAACTTACATGTGAAGAGGTCCTTGGATTATTCCATCAAGAGATGGGACTCCCAATAAGGATCTAGGCTCCCCAACAATGACAACACTGTAGAAATCTTAAATGCATCCCCTGTCATAACATGGCTCTCCTCTTTGACATGCTTGATGCCAAGGTCACATGTTGGAGTACTATCAAATTTCTTTTGTTGCCTCTCTTGCAGCTGATCTTTCTCAAGACAAGATTGAAGTAGATGGAAGTCAACCTCCCCTTGGAAATTCCTTGTCTTCCAAAACTTCCTTAATTTGGCCCATGCATGCAAGAGTGTTGATATCCTCTTGTCATGTTCAAAAATATTCTTTGTATGTGAGAATATCATTAGCTGCCCCAAAGATATGGAGTGGATATTTTACATCATGTTCATGCCATCATAGATTTCTGAATTTTCCTTTTCTAGTGAAATTTGTTGTGTGGGAGATGGCAATGTCCATTTCAGAAAATTGCTTACCTGTCCTTTGAACTCATGAAAGATTCTTTGCACTGTGCTAGCTTTTTCGAAGGCTCCCTCCTTAGACAAGTATGTAATTGCTACCCATAGTTGAGAGAACACTTTATCCTTCTTCCAATCAGGGGGTCTCCCTGGTGGAATGCCTCCATGCAAAGAGACATCAAGATATAGAGCAGAGTGTATATGTGTGTGGACTGATTTGTCCTTGCCTTCATTGCATAGATCCCCTACCTTCTTTGTACATAAAACTTATGAAATAGAGAGGGGTGTATGCTCCTCATCATATGATGCTTTTCCTTCCCTTTATCTCTGTTGGGTCAGAATTGTGAATTACTGATAAATCACACTTCCCTAGGCAGGTGCTAGTCTAGAACAACAGGTGAAAGACCATACAACTATTTTTCCTAGCTCAGAATAGATACACAGAAAGTATTGAAGGCTTACTTGATCAGTCACTTCCAAATGGCTCCTTCTGTTGCTTCTATTGCAGCTTCAAATTCGAGGGTTTGTGCGAAATGCTTCCTGCAAGAAAGAAAATTGAAACAACAGAAGATGAAATAATATAGATATCTATTCAAGCTAGTTAGCTAAATCAGTAAATCATAAACCATATACATCAACCAAGATCTTGAAATATGGATAATCAAAGTAAATACATATGCATATAGGGAAAAGTAAGCAGTACTCTTTATTGATGATAGAATAAGATGTTACAACCAAATGACTGTTTTGAAGTGACCCTTCCAACAACGTCCCCAAGCCTCATCACAATATAAATCTCTCTAGCAGTAGCTATACAAATCTAGCTCTCAATTGAAAATTCTCGAGCATTTCTCTACTCAAATTCTTCCTTCTCAAGCACTTAGATCTGTGCTCAATTTATAGATGAATTTTTGGTTGTTTTGCAATCAATGACTTTCCAATAATAGGAAAGACATGTTTCCAGTCATGTAGATGTCAAATGGACACTTGGATTCGAAGCTTGACACATGTGAACTCTTCTAGAAGGCACTGGCCAAGTGGAGATTCCAGAACAATGAGAATTTCGCTCCCAATGTGACCAACGCACCTGTGAATGTCGGGAAGTGCTTTGCAGAGCAACCTTGCATAGGGCTACCTGCATATGAAACACACTTAGGCCCCTTAGAGCCTGCGTTGGTGAACTCTCATATGATATATAATAAGCTTCAAAACTTGGAAACCTTTGCTTGATGAAAGTCTTGATTGATTTATCTTGTTCTTGCCATAGGGCATGTAGCAACTTGAAATGATAGGGAATGATAGACCCTTATTCATTGGTCCTGGAGATGATGCCCAGTTAACCATTTCATTGGGAATGGTTCCCAAATTGACCTATAACAATTCCCCCCTAAAGCATGGGATCCAAATAATAAAAAACATTTGATTGAGATGCTTTATACTGTGATGAGCCTGGAGATGAAGCGGAATGGTCACCTGCATCAATCTTAAAATACATTACATCATGATATATCCTCTTTGATCATAATTGCTAAGGGTAGGCATTCCCATATTCAGTACATAAAACAATCTAATAACATGTACATAATTCAAAAAGTCGTCTTCATTGGAATGTTTCCTAGATGCAGACATGCCTACAGATATAGGACCATGTTTGGATGAAAATATGTATGTAATGTCACCGTACAGATGATGTGTACAACAATCCTGAAATCGCAACCCGGATGGATGAAACTAGTTCTGGGGTCTTCTTATCTCGTTCACTCGATCATTAGAGTACAAGTCTAGCCATGCGAATATATGATTTGTAGTCGAACATGGAAAGACATCGTTTGATTACCAGCCAACGATGTGAGATGTTAACAAACGTGAGAGAACCGCCATTAATGAAAATGGTCTTCAAGGTACTGCAGTACATTTCGTAAGGCGTGAATAGATGATTTGATGTCGAACGCCAAACAAAATCTTGTGGTCAAAGGTCTGAAAGTGAGGATCTTGTCGATTTTGTAACAAGCCTCATGGTACCAAAATATGATGTTTCTAAGTGAACTTCCTGGATATTGATTTGTTTTCGACAGGAAGTCACCTTATTGCAAAAAAGGAGTTATGATTTTGGAGACAAGGGTATGACTTGATATAGAAATTTTCAAGGATGACGGTCATGAGAATGACAGTTTACGATTATTGCAGAAGGATGAGTTTTAAATTAGTGGATAACTTCTCTTGAACATATCGGCAACACTGTGATGAGTTGGCAGCATTGACCCAAAACTAAAGTGAAGGTATTATGAACCATAGGTGTGAATGAACCGTCAAGATGATTACCCAACCCAAACAGTCATAGACATGGAGTGAAAGAAGTTTCATGTTCAAGAGCGACTTGCTACCAAAAAGAATTCTTGCTCACTTTTCACAAATTTTCCCCAGTCATTTTTCGACCAGTACCTCTTTATTTTTTTAACAAGCTTGAGGAGGATAACATTTTCTTGATCTACAATTCAACCCTTCGAGCGAATAAAGTATTTCTATTTAATAATTTAACGAGTCTAGCAATGAATGAAACTCGATTGTTGCCATGATTGACAATCCCATCGCTATTTATGTTTTAACGAGCTTAATGACAGTGACAGCCAGGTCCTTTTTCATATTTAGAGAGTTTGAAAAAGAGGAAAAAAGAAAACTCCATAAGTACTTTTTTCGTAAATTTGTCTGTCAGACCCAAAAAAGTGTAAAATAATATCTGAGAGAACCTCTTTGGTCATGTTTAACCAAGGTATTCCTTTTTCGTAAATAATCTATCTCAGTCTGGAAAAGGGTTAAACTTATACTGAGTAGATATCAATTCATTTACTTTAATGAACTTGAAAATACAAGTGCTCAACAATCTTTTCACATTATCGGAGTCTGAAAAGAGCTGAAATAAGACTCCATGGGTTCCTCTTTCGCTGTTATCGAAGCTCGAAAAATAGATAAAATTGTGCTTCAAATCCTTTTTCGTTTTTATCAAAGCTTGAAAAATAAGGAGGAAAAGTATGCTTTGTGGTCAAATCATTCTTGAAATAAATCTGCACGACTAATATGTTCATCAGTTGTAAGACATGTTCAGAACAACATCAAATGGATTAAAAATACCTATTTCATGATAAAAACATAATAAAAATATATTCATAGAAATAAATGTAATTTGAAAATAATTAAATGACTATTAAAGTAGTTTCACTATTCATTTTTTTCATTCCATAGTTACCATTTGAATTTTGGAGCTCTGAACCTGTTTTTCCCATGAACTTTAGCGATCGATTACGTGCAATTGGTAAGAATGTTTTGAATGCCGCCTGCAAGAGCACATGTCGAATGCCCCTTGCAAGAGCAGATGCCCCCCAAGCTTCATTTCATTCAACTAAGTAGATTACTAATTACTAATAGTTGGATGGAATGAAGGTTCATTACAGGGGAGGATTTGTTTCATTTTTTAACGAGCTTGACACATGAAAAGAACTATGCTCATGACCTGTTTCATTTTTTAACGAGGTTGACATAGTAAAAGAACTTTCCTCAAAAGCACTTGTTTCATTTTTTAACGCAATTGACACAAGAAAAATAACTATTCGCAAAACCCATTTCATTTTTTAACGAGGTTGACACAGTAAAATAACCATCCTCATTGTGTAGTTGGACTAGTGAGTGTGTGCTGGAAAAGACATAGTCTAACGGAGTCATCATTTAAGGAGTTTTATGAATACCACAAATGATAAGTTATAACATGCATTGACGAGTCTTCTCTAGGGTTTCCATTGAATTTTGGAATTTCCGAGGGTAATTTATGTGGTATCACTGGCCACCAAGGAGAATAACTGATGGGATCAACTTGATATTTCACTGAAGATGTGAATAAAGGATCAAGCCGTTCAGTACTCATAATGGAGGAACCAGATAGTATTCCAAATAATGACATGGGTAAAGTGAATGGAAAAAAAATCAAAGATGAAGCAGTAGTAGATGTTGTCACAGCTGAAATAGATGGTTCATTCTAGGATGTTATCTCATCCATGGTCAAATGACCCAATTTATACCCTATAGAATCTATAGGAATGAAAAGTGAAACAAGATAAACAAAATTAGAGGAAGGTGATTGAGGAAAATATTCATACATGTAAAGCTCCTGCCGAAAATGAGTTGGAGTTAAAGGTGTCTCATCTTGTGGTATTTATTCAATAAAAATCAAACTAGGTGGAAGAACTTCACGTCAGGCCCAAGGTATGTTTCAGGTGGTTGACTGTGCAATATGGGAGACTCAATGGCTACAATAGATTGTGGAGTGACCAATATGGAAACAACTTCCGATTGTTCGACTTCGGGATCAAGATTTTCTCCACTTAGGGAATATAGAAACTGAAATATAAGGGGATGATAGACCCTATTTCATTGGTCTCAGGGATGATGTCTAGTTTGACCAATAACAGCTACCCCCTAAAGCACAATAGGATCTGGATCAACTTCTAGTTGAACAACATCGGGTTCAGGAGGTATGGTCTCAGCGATTGGATGGATCGTGACCACAGGTAACTGTGAAGACTTTGTTTCGACAATAGTAGACGAACCAAGATGTGTAGAAACAAATTGAGCTAACTCTAGTTTAAAAGATGATGTTTCACCAGAGGTATGATTTGTACTTGATTCAGCAGTTTGTGATCACCTTTGCCTACCAGAAGTCACTTTTGGCAGTAAAGGTGGTTTTAAAGCTAAACTACATGAATGACGGGGGATAGGATTTTGTTCTTCCACAATTAATGATTTATTTTAACCAAAAAACAAATTGAAAAAAAGAGTGTAATGCTAGGAAAAAGGGTTTACCAAGAAACTGTGAATTGCAGAATACCTCTTGGCTAACCAAGAAGTACAGGTAGGCAATCTCCTCGAATGTTGTGTTCGGTGTATCACAATTTCATGGCGGCCGACTTGGTTCACTATGGATGGATAGCACCTAAAAGTTGTCCTCCAAAATACACTCGAAGGTACGTGGAGGCCCAAGTCCGTATTAGTGTTTTCTAATGCGAAATCACACAGTGAGAGCACCCCTTTATACTTATCGTACTGTAACACTACCCGATATACCCGAAAGTGCGTGGATGAGCTATGATATACTTACATAGGTGGAGTGAGGTATCACACTCAGAATGTATCGCAGACAAGTTAACGACAGTTGCTATGTTTTATGACACCAGAACATGTCTCTAGCCTAGACCTTCTAAATGTTATCGTTATGGTTCTAATGCTTTGTTAGGTAAATTGAGGTTAGTTTTATGTTGATCTTGCTTACAATTTTCCTTTCAAAGGTTCACGCGATGATGTGTATGAAATTCCTAAAATGAAAGCTAAGAATGATAAAAAATCTTTCACTTCCAATTTCTTCAAGGAAAAACCTAGCTACTAAGGGAAGAGAGCAAATAATTTGTGAGCAAACAAATCAATGAAAAAAAAATCAATGAGCACAAACTAAATGCAGATTTCCTAATGTTACTTTTGCAAAACACACATTATTCTACATGCAAATACAAGTTTTTATTTTCAGTTTCTTTAGTGTTATGAATGCAGAAAAGAAACTAGGTGCACTAAATCATCAATTCAAATGCTTTTTACTTTCGAGAAATGAAGAATACAAACAACAATTTCTCTTTTGAAGAAAAAAACGAGGACTTCAACAACAATTTCTCCTATCAAGGAAATGAAGATTTTACGACAATTTCCTATTTTGAAAGCAAATGATTCTTAATGCGACCATAAAAGTAATTTGAAATCAACTTGTCAATGATAAAGAAAAACTTTTTAAACAAACATTGAACAAATTTTCAGTCAAAGGAGGAAGAAGTATATAGAGTCACTGATCAATATGAGAAGAAAAATTTTCAAAACACAGCAGAAAACAAACTGAAGAAAATTGCAAAGGAAAATTCAATGGAATTTGGGTGTTTTCAGGAGTCAACGCAGTCTCCAAAGGGAGACAGTGCTCTGCAACGCAAGCTAGGAAGGGAGACAATGCTCTGCAAAGCACTGTGTCCTGTCTAAGGGTGTGTTGGGCACAGTATACAATGAAAAATATTACCGTTTAACTCACTGTCTTTGCTAATTTGGCTTTGAAAATTTTTAATCTTGATGAGTAACAACTACTAGGTGGATAAACAAAGCAAATCATAGGCTTAAACACCTTTAACTAAGAGAAATTTTCCCCAGTGGAGTTGCCAGTTTGTTGGGCCATAATTGTGAATTATGGATAAATCACGCTTCCCTAGACAGGTGCTAGTCTATAACAATAGGTGAAAGACTATGTGACTATTTTTCCTAACTCAGAATAGATACACAAAAAGGATTGAAGGCTTACTTGATCATTCGCTTCCAAATGGCTCCTTCTGTCGCTTTTGTTGCAGCTTCAAATTCAAGCGGTTTGTGTGAAATGCTTCCTGCAAGAAAGAACACTGAAACAACAGATGATGCAATAATATATATATCTATTCAAGCTCGTTATCTAAATCAGTAAAGAATAAAAGAGTTTGGCCATCATGAGCTATATCCTTCTTCAAAGGGTATGTCGATGGAGGAAACTTGGCAGCAAACTTGCATCATATGGCAACAAAGAGTTTGGGTACATTATGTTGATATGATCTCCTTCATGTCAATCAACATATTTTCACTTCATAATTTGTATGATGGAGGTGTGAAGGGGAAGCAAGAGTTATTGTTGCTATGGTTCCTCTTGGGAGAGTATGGGTAGAATTTTTCCCATACTTTTCATGATATTTCCAGAGAAAGGGAGGGCACATTCAAGATTCAAAGAGGCTACCCTTCAACATGGGAGGATAAGGAGGGGCTTCCACATAGGGAGAATATTACCCCACATAGCAGCATAAGGGTGGATGGCTTTGGCATATGGCATGTCAAAGGAAGAAGTCATGGAGTGACAAGAGCCTTATCACTAAGGCCAACTTGGGAGTATATTTCTATTGATGGAGTGTTCCAAGGGGAGTATGCATCCCTTCATTTTGTAGATTCTTATGAAGAGATTCTCATGGGAGGACTCATCCATGGACCTCACTCATCCATGGAATCAGCCTACTCATCATGCATGGTAAGAAATGTATTATTGTACTTATTATTCATTTCATTGATTATTTGCGTTGTCTCACCATCTATATACAGTGCATTGCTCCACAAGAGGGCAATATTGATTTTGGGTTACATGGTAATTCTAGGACCAACACTTATGATGATAACCCTTCTCTACATGACATTGGGAAAGTGTGTTTTCATTTTTATTATGATCATCTGATATATATTGCTGCTTACTACCACATAGTAGATGAGCAAACATGAACAACTAGTAACTTGCTGGAGGACAACTTGCCACATGATGTTCTAAAACAACAGTTGGAAAGAATGTGCTATATCCACTTGAGAAACCATTGGTATCATCTAAACCTGCACATAACCTTCAAAAATTTTCTGATTTGGATGCCATATGGTGATGATGTGCCATTCATCTTTCATGGAATGGTTTGGGCCAGCATGATCCATGACTTTAGAGAGAGGATCTTTGAAGATCCAATCTCCTTCTTGCCACTTGAGGGCAACCTTATTGCAGCCCAAGATCAGAAAATTCTCTACACTTATCATGAGTGGAGAGAAAGACAGTGTGGGGTAGGCCATTTTGTCTACCATGATCAGTTATTTACCCGACCTACATTGCATGAGCCAAAGGTGGAGGATATTCTTCATGAGTTACCATTCTGGAGGGTGGCTCATTTTGTGTGGATGATAGCTTGGGGGTGGAAGATTCTCATGGGGATGATAGACCCCAATACATATAAGATCTCATGCCTCAATAAGGCCTCTAGACATCAAATTTTTTCCTCCATGGATGTTTTACTTTTAGATGATGATAACTATTTGGGATGCTCACCAAAAGCTAGCTTGCATACTTGGGAGGGGCAACTTGGAGATGTATTGATGAGACAAAATCTTGTTCCTTGGAGGAATTTATCATATGAGGATGCTACAGGGGAAGGAGAGGAGGCTCTTCAGTTCTACCCTTCCAGTTGCTTGAGGACAAGAAACATTTGGGAGGGGAGGACTATAATATTCCTAAATTAGCATGCAGATAATAGGAAATGATTTTTGTTTTTAGCACCTAGTAGATGAATAAATGGGGAAAGAGACCCATACTTATCTTAAATAAGCATAAAATCCCTCTTGATGTGAAAATGGATCATAATAATAAATTGGTCTAGCACTCTCATGTGTGAACAAGGCATAATGGATGTGGACAAAGTCAAGTTTGACCAAGTCAACAACATTAATGGGGAGGAGTAGATCATCAATAAAAATAGCTCAATATGAATAAGGATCAGTTTAGAAAAATATATGAGAGTTGGATTGAATACCCTTAGGTGTGAAAAGGGTTGAAGCAAGTTGAAGAGGTTAACCTTGACCAAATCAAACAACGTTGTTATGGAGGAGTGGCATTGATGAAGGTACAACACAGTTTTGGAGGGAGATTGACTGTGTGATGGTGGAAACCCTAATGAGTGGGACCCAAGGTGAGAAGGCTCACATAGTTTATAAGGAAGAGGATGGCAGCCATATTGGGTTATCTTATGAATTATATTTTGATATGTCTATTTAGACCTTTGCTCTCTCCAGTTGTTTAGCTAAGATTGCTGGTGTTGTTTAGCACTTGGTATTCCTGTTCAGGAATTCCATCTCTTCCCTTTGAGTATCTCTTGGGAGGTGTTAGTGCCCAAATCCACCTTAGGCTGAAATAAGGCAGAAGAAGGACAACACCAGACCACGCTCAGCCTCGTAGCTAGCCCTATGAGGACAGGAGAGGGCTCTCTCCAGGTCAATCTCAATGAAAATATTCAAAGGGGCTTGAGATGAATAAAACAACAACTGATCTTAGGCTAGATAAACAATTAGGAGGGTTTGATTTTTATTTTTGGGATTTTGTTGGAAAAAGGGGAAAGACAATTTTTGGGCTTGGGGATGAGGCCAAATTCTTGCAGAGTTCAAGTTGGGGCGAGGTAGGAAGCGGCTTTGATGTCTTAGATCAAATGAAATGGATTGAAAAGATTGCTGAGGAGCTGAAGAGGGCAATAAAATTCAAGAATCCTCTTCAAACTGACGAAAAACATATAAAACTAAACAAAAGTCTAAGGCAGAGCACCAGCAAACCAATGAATTCTACCTCAATTACTCATTTGTTTAATTCAGAAGCAAAGAGAAGGGAAATGGCATACATATAACATTAATTAAACTTACAATAACATGAGAATAACATCATCAAAACTTAGAAGCCACAAGGATCCCAACAAGTGCTGCAAAACTCTGGTCTTTCCTTTTCCAAAAACTGAAAATGTATGTACAATGAGGTGCCAAAATTTTCCCAAGTATCCAACCTTGAAAATGTCTCAGAAAATACAATATATAGACAATTATAACCCCTTCCCATGCCTCTATGGGTCGATCTCATGCTTCTAGGAGCAGTTTGAACCAATTCTAAACAAGGAGCTAAAATCTAGGCAGCCAAACAACTTGCCTCTATATGCTAGGAAACTGATCCATTCACTTGATTTTCACTTTTTAGTGAATGAATCATCTAGAACAAGTAAATACATGCCAAAATTACATCATGGTTACCAAATTACATCAATATATATCAATCCTCTCATGAAAAAGTAAAACTAGTTAAAACTGGCCGAATTCCTGAGCTGGAAGGTGAAAAATAGGCTGAATTCCTCTATGCGTCGCGCTCAAAATCTCTATGCACAGTGATACTTTGGACCTATTTTTGGAGCACTTCCCGAAGTCCAAATCGAGCTCAGGATAGCTCGTTGGAAAGCCCTGAATGTCTGCTATCCAACCCAAGTGGAATTTTTCAATTTGGAGCTCATTTTCTCCTCCAAAACTTCAATTTCCTAAAAGTACTTCCTGCTGGTGCAAAAGGTGGCAGAAAGGTGATTTTCATGGTGTTTTTGGCCCTTAAGACCACCCAGAATTTGATGAAATGCTTCGGCCATTCCTGAGCATGCATAACTTACCATGAGAAATCCAAAAATATCAAATTTTCCTCCAGATCGTGTCCCAATCATAAGCGCGCGTCGGGTGGCGTGACGTGTCGGGCGGAAAAACCTGTTTTGTAACCAAAATTTTCAAAATGACAAAATCTTCTCCAAATTTGCTGAAATTTGGAGTGAAGGTCTCCCATCATGTCTCATGCTCAGCCAGGGAAGCATCGGCCAAGATTCGGAGTGGATCCAGCCTCTTTCGACGTTTCAGTGCTCTTCTCAGCCTTGCTTTCAGGATCTTCATTTTTTCTCTGCAAACGTGTGTGCGGGCCCAATAGTGATTCTTCATATGTCTAAGCATGTCTTTGTCCCTATTGGCCTTTTCCAAGAGCTTCTCTAGATGAATGTTGACATGCGTAAGGCAAGTCTCTCGCTCAAATGGTGTCATGTCACCTGGTCTCTTCTAGGCCAATTGTCGATCTTCACGGATTTGCCGCAACTCTAAAAGTGTGTGCTGATCCTCCAGTTGTTTATCACGCTGATCCAAGTAATATATCACCCAATGAGCTCTCTGCAATTTCTCAGTCAACATGTCAATCTCGGCCTTTTGTTCCTGGATGATCTCTTTCAGTTTTGAGCTAGGAGAGCTCGCATCAACATCGATGAGTATAAAATCAGTGTCTAGGCCTCCTGAAGGGCCCTCATCGTGCATAGGCCTCTTGCCTCTATCCTGAATCTGTACCTGTGATGACATCGAAGGCGAGACCCTTTCCACACCATGTGGAGATAGTACTCGCGCTGCTGATGAAGTCAACGAGACCCCTTCCACCCCGGGTGGAGATAATACTCGTCGTGTCGCTGCAAATAAGGCTCTGTGGCCTCTCTGATATGTCACATACACTGGAGCACTGATAGGCTCAGTCTCAGGAACCTAAAACTGGTGTGAAGGTTCTGCCTCATCATGAACAACCTTGGGAAGAGGCTACAGCACTGCAAAGAAGTCACGGGAAATGAACTCATCCCATGTGATGCCCTGCTGTGCGAGCTGATGTGCCACCATGATCTTGATGAGCGCGTAATGGTAAATTATGTTATGTTGTTGCGCTGGGGTCTTCTTCTGCACAAGGACCGTCATCCGTTCTATGTTACGGTAAATGAAATATGGAATTCTTATCAACCGCACTCTCGTGAAATGCATCAATAGCCGGATGTGATACACATACAAGCGTGAAAAGCGCCCTTCACAACTGAAGTACCTAATGATAAGTTTCAGCAATGGTGCATACTCTTCCTTCAGAAAACGGAATGGAAAAACCCTGCTCAACTGCCTCAAATATCCAGGTCTGATGTAAGGCTCATAATAAGCTCTATCCAGCTATTGTCTCTTATTCCATTCCTCACCAATGTTCGGTATCCCGGTCGCCTCAGAAATAGTCTCTGGTGTTAAAATGAAGTTCACTCCAGCAAGATTTAAATGACCATTATGAAAATGTAGGACAAATAGGTGGGCTAACTCATGATGATGCTGAGTTCGGGCAATCATCTCACAATAATGGAAACATAACTGACGCTGAAAACAATCCATTGCAAGCGGACAAGCCTGCAATTGGGTCAAAGAAGTGGGCTCCTCCCTGACATGTCTGCCACTTTTGTGAGACCTCCTTGGCACATTAAGCTCTGTAGATGAATCACTGTCCTGCTCATACCCCTGCTCAAATGGTGAATCTGTCTCTGACATGGCGCTGAAAACAAGGTGTTTGACAAATATGTGCTGATATATGTATGGTGAAAACAAGAGTTAGGTGTATGTCTGAAAATGATGAATTGCTGTTTTCCTTTCAATACCAAATATGCCAAATGTATCAAGCATGAAATGAGGGACTGTGGGAAGTGTCAAATAAATACAATGAACTGTTAAGTGACTTTGGAATAGACAGACATTTACTCACTGCTTTGGAAAATTTTGAGATTAGACACCTTTACAAATGATATGGGAATGGGTGATAATGATGGGACTTGTAATGTGATAGAAACAAGAGTAAATGAAATTGCAACCTGTAAGTGCAGTCAAAGACATGAATACAACCATTGAATCTTGTGGAAACTTAAATTTTTATCAACGAAGGGAGGTGGTAACAAGTGATAGGGTTTGGGAATTCATTCGACATCGGAACAAAGGGTAAAAAGGATATGGGGATAATGAATATGGGGAAGGGACTACGATATGATAATATGGCAGTGACAGCAGTGATGGAATACAAAGAAAAGGGTGAAAAATGGCAAGAATTTATCACCAACACAATCTTAAGACTTTATACATAACCCTAGGAGCAGATTTTGGTATCAACGTAGGGTTTGTTTTTCACCAATTAAACTCTTGATTTGTTCACTTCTAAACCACAGTAACATAGCCAAAAATCATTAAGCAGGCTTTGAAAAACTTACTTGGAGGAAAATAAGTTGATTTGAAATGAGTTTTGGTGAAGGAAGATAATTTTTCGGCCTTTGGGCTCTATGCGCCGCGTTGGTTTGGTGCGCCGCGCCTCTTTCCTATGCGCCGCACCAAACTCAGTCACACAATTTGCCCTCTCAAAACGCAGTTTCGCCCTCTCAAAACTCAAAATTGACTTTCTATTGGATTTTGTGAATGTTCCTTAATGCAAATGGGTTAAATAGCTTTGTGAAATATCTTGAAAAGAAATGGCTTTGATTTTTTCTTCTTTCAAAACCCATTTTGTAATGTTCTTTTTATTTTTGGCACTTTGTCTTTTAATGAACTCTGTCTTTTGCTTTTCACTGATCTTCTGGACTTTGGACTGATGAAATTATTTGATTTTTTGCAGGGAGGTTGGCGTTGATGTTTGGCAAAGGAAAACCAGAGCCTGCTTTGAAATCTTCATGGCGAATAAATACATCTTATTACAAAAAATGAATTCGACAATTTCTTATTCAAAACAGAGTTTTGAACAAGAAATGTTTTCTCGAGCATATTTAATATTGAAAATTTGAACCGAGAGCTTATTGAAAACCATCCTCATGGCCTGCGGGCATTTATTGAACATGTCAAAATACTGAACCATAGACTCAGAAACTAAAATGACTCTTTTTGACTAGAATAGCATTTATGACTGCAAATGACTTAAAATGAACTTTGATGATTTTTGGAGAAATTTTGACTAACCCAACAGGTATAAGCATGAGGGAAACAAGAAAATCAAACCCTTCCGTCAGTCAATGGCATGCCCCTAACGGAATGCAGATGAATGAGCGAGATGAGACACCTAAACAATGAAATGCAAATAGAGGAGTGATCTCTGACGGAGGGCTGTAAAGAACGACTCTAACAGGAGGGACCTGATCTATCATTCCACACATCTGGCATTGGGGCCAAGCTTCAGTATTTATATACAACGCAGTTTCTGCAGGATATTGTGTTGTGTTGAAGGGTGTTGCAGTGGAGGGTTGAGAAACCCACTTTCTGAGTTGGTTTTGCATATGAGGAAGGATCCTTCTCTTGGGAGATCACTTTGGAGGGTACTTGAGTTCATTTCAGATATTTGGCATCAAGCCAACATATTTCCATCACCTAAAGTGTAATTCCAGTCTGGAATTGCATTATTTATGGAGGGAAACTTCAGTAGGGGATCTTATGGTTCTTTTTGAGAGTTTTCCTATGATTGAAGGGTTCATCCTTTCATGGGGGAAGACCTTTGATATCAGATCTACAGTATTTCAGCCTTCTATACTCCTATGCTTTAGTTTGCAGTGATTATTCAGTCTTAGTGCCAAAGATCACCATTTTTATTTGGGTGTATTCCTAGAAACCCTTCCCAGGTTCTCTTGGATTTGTATAAAGGAGACTAGATCTCAGTTTTTGGGCCATATTGATTAATATAATATTAGATCTATTTTTCTCTACTATTTCTGTGTATAAAATTTTAATAGACTGCGTAGTGCATTGTCTCTTTATGCTGTAATTTCATGTTGTAGTAGTTTTTGGGTTTCAACATTTTTGAGCTATACTAGGTGTGGGAGGCTTGTTTACCTCACCTAATTTGATTTTTTTCTGATACACTCTTGGATTTAGATGGTATATTGTTAGATCTATGGGATCCAAGTGTTGATTTCTATTTTTATAGCACATATTTCTAAAAATTCTTGATTAGATAATGGCCTACTAAGTTGGTTGACTCTATGGTATCGGAGATTGAAGCCTACTAAGGCCTGAATATTAGGTAAGTTAGTAGGCCTAATAATATACTAAGGCCTGCATTCAACCTTATATCTATTAGGGAACTACATGCATGGGAAGGATGAATCTCAACTGTAAGGGCATAAGGTTGTGAGCCTTACCATCATTAATAGATCTACCTCTTAGGTAATATTACCCTTATTAGGGTAATAATGGTAATACAACCCTTATGAATCTTAGGTAGCCTGTAATGGGCATGAAGTAAGAGGCCTTAGGATATAAGGTTGTGAGGCTAGATCTACATAATATCCATGTAATTTCTCTGATTACAGTATTAGTATTCTCTCCCAATTTAGCTATATCACTATTCTACCCAAGTTTTCACTATTGTTGACTATTCCAAAAATTTAGCCTATATCTAAATGGAATATTATAGTTTGTTTGATCACTAGGTAGGTGAATATTATAGTACTACTACATTCTCCCCTCTTGTAATACTGTAATATAGCTAAATTGGGAAACAATAGTCATGCAAACCACCACTGTAATATTCCAAATTGGAAATAGCAGCAATATAGCTCATAAAAATGTTAAGCAAAAAAAATATGAATATGACATAAGAGGTAAATATTTACCTAAGAGGGAAAATAATTGTTTTTGGGAGTCTATATCTTTTCTCCCAACATTGTATGAGCAATACATGCAGATATGCAAGAAATAATGCAGTTCATCTAAAGAAAACCAGGAGGCCAATAAAAAGGCTCTTCAAAAGTATTTACATCAGCAAAATAGATGTATAATGAGGCCCATAAGATGCATAGCTGGAAATACAACACATCAATAGAAGAAAATCCCTTAAAAGAGGTGTTGCACCACGTGTATAGACTGAAACTGTCCTCACAACGTTATTTTATTGGCTGAAAACTATTGCTGATTGCATGTAAGATCTAGAGTAGATCTGTGTATGAAAATTCAGATCCATAACATATCCATACACCAGAAAGGCTCCTCTTTCAGATCCCCTTGTGATTTTGATCTTTACACCAAGTATAAGCAATAGATCTGAGATCTAAGAATGCATATCTGCAGAAATATTCAGTGATTCAGAAGGATTCAGAAATATGCAGATCAAATCTGAAATATACAATGTATAGATCTCCTCCAATGGATCTCAAAGTGAAGGGAAGATCCCCAACACTCAGAAACTAGCTCTCCAAATGGTGCACCCAAACTCCCTGCAACAACACCTACAGGAATAAAGTAGATCTGGAAGAGAAATTGCACTATAGAGTATAGATAATAATTGGCCACATGCCGAGATCAAAAAATGATTCCCAAGCACTCCAATACACTCCTCCAATTGGAGTAGAAGAATCCTCCACTGAAAAAGGGCACTGAAATGTCCTAGATTTGAATTGATCTAGCCTCCACTTGCTGCAACTTGAAAAGACAAACAAAACCTCAACATGATCTGCGTTGTATTTAAAAGAAGAAGCTTGGCCTTCAGCCAGATAGTGGACAATGTAGTACAAACTCTCCCAAGAGGCCTCTCAAGGAAAGAGAATGGAATTCGTAAACAGGAATACCATGTGCTAAACAACACTATTATTAGCTAAACAACCAGAGAATGATATATGTCTAAACAAACAATATATTCATAATATGATAATCATCAACAACCTTTTCATGTTGCCATCCCCTTCCTTATATAGATTAAGAGCTTGTAAACCCTAAACCACCTTCAATGAAATATTCTCCACAAAATCCATCTCCATCTAGAACTACATTGTGCATCATTGATGGCCACTCCTCCAAGAAAACATTGTTGATTTGGTCAAGGTTTACCTAGTCAAAATATCTAACCCCTTTCACACCTAAGGGTGCTTGCTTACATAACCATGATTTAGCCTTTTTCACATTTGGCCTTGATTTATTTTTTATTAGGAGTTTGATGAACCTCCTTTACACATTTATTCTTTAAGCAAAGAAAGAAAGAAAAAAGTGGATATTCCAGTTAGCTTAGGACTAATTTGGAATATTACAGTCCTCCCCTCGAAAATGTTGCTTGTCCTCAAGAAACTTACAAGGACATTGCAAAATCTCCAATGGATGTCTCCTCCCAAAAATACAAGTTTTCCTTTGGTGAATACCCCAAATAGTTGTCATCATGAAGAAGTGGGAGATACATAGAAAGAATCATATGCTATCCACTGGCCTTCTTATGGCATGAGAGATGATAAATGTTGGGTGCTTCAACCCCCATGAGAAACTCCAATATCCATGCTATCATCTAAAAAAAGTGAGCCATCCTTTGTAGCTCATAGAAACAGTCACCAATCCCCTCCTTATGCAATGTATAGGGGCTGCATGGCTGGAAATTAGAGGTAATATTGTTCAACTTACGCTACCTCTCCCTCCATTTATGATAGATTTGGAGCTACTGATCCTGGGTTGAAATAATATAGTCCTCATGAAGCCCAAAGATACTTGGAACCTCATGATTCCCTTCATTGATTCTAGGGAGTCTCCTTGCCCAATCCTCCATGCATATAGTGAATAGAGTGTCATCACCATATGTGCTCCAAAAGAAACATGGAATAAGTGTCATGTGATATATTGGATGGTGACAATAGTCCCTCCATTGAGACCAACGTTGTTCTTCTTCTTACTGCCTCAAAACATGATACAATAAGTGGCCATCCAACCACCTTCATGTTGTCATAAGCTTCTCCAAAGCCTAAAAATAGTAGAGGATAATAGATGTTTACTTAATATGATTCAAGCAACACATTTCTTGCCAAAAATCCTCCCATGTGAGAGGCTTCTCCCAAAGGAAAAAGTCAAACATATGGCCCTTTGCATAAGGAAAAAAAATATATAGTGTAGCAGCCATAAATATTGGAAGGTTCATTCCCCATGGACACATTCAACCAATGTGTCATCCCTCCCATCATGTTCCCAACAAAGGTAAGAGCATCATCATCATGTGGGAACGAAACTAGTAATACATAAGCAATCAAATATAATGATGGAGGTGGATCATAGTCCCACAAATGGAACCAACGCAGTAGATCTCTTGACTGCATCAGATAATTATATGGTAAGTGGTTTCCCCACCACTTACTTTCTGCCCATAACATATCACCATGGCTGAAAGTGTGAGATATATCTGGTGCCTTAGGAAAGCACCCATCATGTTGCAAAATCTCCCTTTGTCCATTAAGGGAGTGGCCATCTTCGGAAATTTTTGTGGCCCAAAGTTGGTCATGAAGTTTGTATGGAATGACACTCCTCTTAGGAGATATGGCTTGCATATACATGGTAAAAGAATACAAGTAATAATCAAGTAAATCATGAGATACAAAATCATATTCTTTACCAACATTTCTCCATATACAAATGGAGTGGTGCATAGATCTATCTCTTCTCTCTCCAAAAGAGGGAAGAGGTGGCTGAATTGACTCCTCCATAGAGTCATGTATCTTCCCCATCTTCTCATGGTTCATGCATATCTGAAAATGCTGATATAAATCTCCTTCAAAGCCTTCCCACATGAATCCATTCAAGATAATATGGTGTGTTCTAATGAAATCAGTGGGAGTAGAAAGCAAGATCTCATAGGCTGCATATAGTAGTTTGTCTTTGAGCTTTGAGTCTCTAGTCAAATAGATCTGATCATGAAAGTAAATGACCCCATAAACCACTCTATACCTCATATCTTCCATTTTCCCATCAAGAACCTTACATGTGAAGAGATTCTTGGAATATTCTACCAAGCGTTGGGACTCCCAATATGGATCTAGGCTTCCCAACAACGACAACACTGTAAAATTCTGAAATGAAGTAGTTATCACATCATCATTCTCCTCTTTGACATGCTCAATGCCAAAGTCACATTTTGGAGTGTTGTAGCTCCACCTTTGCTGCCTCTATTGTAGCTGATCTTTCTCAAGAAAATATTGAAGTTCATGGAAGTCAACCTCCTTTTGAAAGGTCTCTTTCTTCCAAAACTTACATAGTTTGGCCCATCCATACAAGAGTGTTAATATCCTCTTGTCATGATTAGAAATATTTCTCATATGTGGAAGTCTCATGTGCTACCCCAAGACTATGGGGTGGCCATTTGACACCATGCTCATGTCATCATAGATTTTTGGATCCTTCTTTTCCAGTGCAAATAGCTGAGTGGAAGATGGCAAAGTCCATTTCAGAAATTTTCTCATCTCTCCTTGGAACCCATCAAATATTCCTAGTGTTGTGGTAGCTCCTCCTAAGGCTCCTTCCTTAGCCAAATATGTCATTTATACAACAAGTTGAGAGAACACTTTATTCTTTTTCTCATCAGGGGGTCTCCCTGTTGGAATGCCTCTATGCAAAGAGACATCAAAATCTGAAGTAGATTGTATAAATGAGTGGACTGATTTGTCCCTCTCTTTGCTGCATAAATCATTTTCCCTCTTCTGAATATAAAACCCTTGAAATAAACAAGGGTGCATGCTCCTCATCATTGGATGTTGATCCATCCTTCCTCATCCTCCTTGGAGCAAGGTGTTATTGCCCATTACTACTATCACATGATGCTCCTTGGGAACCATTTGTAACGATGCAAAAGCTTCTTCCATTGAAGCAATAACTTCATGTCCATCCCCATGTGGTGATGGTTCTTCTTCTGAAGTGACAACGCTGTTACTGCCCTCTTGTTCTTTCTCCTCGTCAATATTTGAGAATACCTCATTATCAATGAGAGGCCTTAGATCTTGGTCTTCCTTTGAAAGAGGAATCTCCGTGACTTCCTTTTGAGAAGAAATCTCTTCATGAAATGGGGATCTTGCCTATGTCAAGGTATCACACATATTTTTATCCCCTTCAATAGAAATCTGAAGTGGAGTTGGCATAACAGCTATTTCCAACTCATGCAAGGATTTTTCATGCTCATGCTTTGCTAGCTCAATTAAAGATGTTTCAGTTTGTTTTACATCAAATCTCTTCACTAATCTCCTAGTGAATCTTGAATAAGTATACATGTTTGTTTTATTCAATGAAAAGGATTCAAATAACCACCAAGCATAAGCTTTACCTTTAAGATGCAGAGCTGCTACTTTAAGGGCTTCCTTTTCTGAAATTTGATGTAGATCCAAATATGAGTTTAGTTGATCTATCCAATCCTTGGATGTGCATGTGGAGGATCCATCAAAATTTGGCAGAAAGAATCTACCTCTTCTTCTTCTATTGTACTTGATAGATCTCCTTTCCTCCTTGATCTGGCATAACTCTTGGAAATTCAAGTGCTCCTTGATTTTCCAAGATTGGGATTCATACACCTAAAGATAATCACTCAAAGTCTCCTCCTTTGGTGCACCTTCTTCCTTCATATCTCTTGCGGTAAATCTGGGCATAGAATAACTTTGTAGATCTGATTGTGTAGTTGAGTGCTTGAACACATAAGATGAAGAACTGGGGCTTTCTTCATGTAAATATCTTCTTGAGGGACCTTCATGTCTTTCCCTCTTCATTTCTTTGATTTCTCTTTTAAGCACATGCAGATTTTGGAATAGATTTTTTGAGTACTCTTTCCCTTTCATTCTTCCAGATAAAGGGGTTTTACCCTTGTCCTCTTTGTCTTCAGTGTAATCAAACTTCTTCTATCTTCCCTTTTCTTGAAAAGGCATATTGGCTTCGTTAGGAAGCCTAGGCTATGCCAAGGTGATGCTCCGATACCGTAGATGGTAAAATGTAGCAATACATGGATTATTGATTTTGTGGTCTGCATGACTATGGTGCATTCTTCAGATGTTTAGTTGAGATTGTTGTGCTGCTTAGAAAAAGGCATTCCTGTTTAGTAATTCCTTATCATTTCTTGAGAGGCCTCTTGAGGGAACTTGCACTTGATTTCTCCACATCCAGGCTTGAGGCCAAGCTACCCCCTTTAGCTACAACACAGTTTCTGTTTAGAGTTGGGTTGTGTTGCAGGGTGTTGCAGTGGAGGGTTGAGAACACCACTTTCGGAGCTTGTTTTTCAGAGGAGGGAGCTTCCATTCCTTTGGGAGATCAGTGAAGAAGAATTTGGAGCTGATTTCAGATCTTGGCACTTGGCCAACCTATTTTCCATCTCCTATAGTGCAGTCCCTCTCCTTGACTACGTTATTTCAGTGAGTATTTGCAGTGATTAATTGGAGGGTGAGATCTTCAGTGATTGGATCAGCCTTTCACTTGAAGGATCCATTGGATGAGATTCATTCATCACATGTATCATCGTCAGCCATCTCCATCCAGTTATTGAGTTGTAGCTACTACTCAGCCCTAGGGCTGCACTCCGACATTTTTTCCTTTTTGCATATTTCAGGAAATCCTCTTCGGATTGTCTTGGAATTTTTTTTGGGAGTCTATATCTTTTCTCCCAAAATTATATGAGTTTTATATATGCAGATCCATGTATTTACATACTATAGCAGCATTTATATCTAATAAAACTATGTTTTCATAGCTTTGGACATTTTTTGTGTAGCAGTATACTTCATTTTTCATGTACATGTTCTCTTGAGGCTTGTGATGCCTAACTTGAGTGATTACTTCCTCAAGATCTTGTATACCTTTTGCTGCTATAATAATAATATGGTGGCTATGTGTTATTATCACATTGTATGAGTTGATTTATCACTGCTACTTCTAGTTTTATGTTCATGTATTGTTGCTTCCCTATTTGGGAATATATTGTTTGTTTAGCACATGGTATTCCTGTTTAGGAATTCCATTCTCTTTCCTTGAGAGGCCTCTTGGGAGAGTTTGTACTACATTGTGCACTATCTGGCTGAAGGCCAAGCTTCTTCTTTCAACTACAACGCAGTTCCTACTGAGGGTTTGGTTTTCTTTTCAAGCTGCAGCAAGTGGAGGCTAGATCTATTCAGATATAGGACATTTCAGTGCCCTTTTTCAGTGATTGGATCAGCACTTCACCTGAAGGATCCATTGGATGAGATTCATTCATTAAATGTATCATATTTAGCCATCTCCATCCAATTATTGAGTTGCAGCTGCTACTCAACCCTAGGGCTGCACTCCGACATTATTTTATTTTTGCATATTTCAGGAAATCCTCTTAGGATTGTCTTGGAATTGTTTTTGGGAGTCTATATGTTTTCTCCCAACATTGTATGAGCTCCAAAGAATTAAACCTTGCCTTTTCCTTTTGAGGAAGAAGAAAAAATGCACGGAGATGGAGGGAACTTGGAACATGAGATCCTAAGTGGATACCTTGCAGAATACAAGTCTCAACCTGAAGCTTTCAAGGAGACTCTAGTTCTTCCTCAGTTTATTCAGCTGGAAGAAGAAAGAAGGCCCTACAGTAATAGGAGAATGAGGGGCAATAGATTTCTATTTTCTACTTTTGATGGATAATCCACATGTACAACAAAGGCTTGGGTGATGAAGCTGGATGCATTTTTCCTACTACATCTAGCAGTAGAAAGAGAGACTGTTGAGATCTCAGCGCTACACCTTGAGGGCAAGGCAAGCATTTGGTGGTTCAACCATTTGAGTCATGCAAGAGTGATTACTTTTGTAGATTTCACTCAAAGGGTGATCAAAAAATTTAACAAAAAGAAATCAGAAGGGGGGGAGCCTTCACCACCACTTGAGGATATTTGTACCAGCGTTGGCACAACTATGGAGGATACCACTGTAATATTCCCAAATAGGGAAGTAGTAATGCATGAAAATAAAACTGGAAGTAGCAATGATAAATCAACTCATAAAATGTGAGAAGAACACATAGCCATCATATTAGTATTATAGCAGCAAAAGGTATACAAGGTCTTGAGGAAATAATCACTCAAGTTAGGCATCACAAGCCTCAAGAGAACATGTACATGAAAAATGAAGTATACTTCTACACAGAAAATATCCAAAGCTATGACATCACAATTTTATTAGATATAACTACTTCTGGGAAGTGTCAATGCACAAATATGAAAATATAGAGCTCATACAATATTGGGAGTGAATATCTAGACTCCCGAACACAATTTCAAGACAATCCAGGAAGGATTTCCTGAAATATGCAAAAAGTGCAAAATGCTGGAATGCAGTCCAAGGACTGAATAGTAGCTACAACTCAAAATCTGGATGAATATGGATGTAGATGATACATGTGATTAATGAATCTCATCCAATGAATCCTTCAGGTGAAAGGTTGATCCAATCACTGAAGGCCTCACCCTCCAATCAATCACTACAAACCCTCACTGCAAATATTCACTAAAATAACATAGTCAAGGAGAGGGACTGTGCTATAGGAGATGGAAAATAGGTTGGCCAAGTGCTAATATCTGAAATCGTATCCAAATTATTCCTCTCTGATCTCCCAAAGGAATGGAAGTTCCCTCCTATGAAAAACAAGCTCTGGAAGTGGTGTTCTCAACCCTCCACTGCAACACCCTGCAACACAACCCAACTCTAAATAGAAACTGCATTATAGCTGAAGGATGTAGCTTGGCCACAAGCCTGGATGTGGAGAAATAAAGTACAAGATCCCTCAAGATGCCTCTCAAGAAAGGAGAAGGAATTCCTAAACAGGAATGCCTTGTGCTAAGCAGCACAACAATCTCAACTAAACAGCTGAATAATGCACCATAGTCATGCAGACCACAAAATCAATAATCCATATCATGTCTTGCTATGGATGCCTTGCCCTCCTTTTATATAAATGGAAGCCCTCTCACCTTGGGTCCCACTCATTAGGGTTTCCTCAACCAAGGAATATTCCTCCCACTATCACTGCACTGTCTCCAAAGATGATCTCCACCTCTTATCCTAACACTGTTGACTTGGTCAAACTTGACCTTGTCCAAATGCAAATGTCCCTTTTCACACATGAGGGTGTGAAATCAAGCCATAATAATTATCCCTTTTCTCACCATAAGGGATTTTATTCCTATTTTTGAAATGTATGTGCCTCCTTACTCATTTATTCATCTCCTAGGTGTAAATATTCCAATTAGTTGTATGCTAAATTTGGAATATTACACCAGATCTCTAGGATGTATATCTTCTGAGGTCTATGAATTACCATACTATGATGGTATAGGAAGTGTCGTTTTTTTTAGAAGAACTTGAAAATTTTGTTTTGGAGGCACATCAGTTCCATGTGCTTGATTTAGTTCTATGCTAAACCCCAGCGTGGTGGTGGGAAATGCACAAGGATTTTTTTTTTGATGGGGAAGAATGTACTCACATGATGCAACTTTGCGTCAGACACCCCAATACCTGGTTGGAAGGAACCTATGCAAGAAAAGAGGATTCAGGGGCAACCTTCATAGGGAAGGGGCAGGAGAAAAAGGTCATCGATGAGTTTAAGAAGATATATGGGGTGAACAAGAATACCATAGAATTTTTAGTCCAAGATATCAATTCCCTAGTGGTTAAATTTGCTACCCTAATACTCGCATGCAAAATGATGAGGAAGTGTTGCGCAACAGAGCTACCTGTGTACGTGATTAAACTGGGCGGGTAGTGCGTGAAAGGGGTGCAGTACAACTAGGTGAAATACATCTACAATGAGTTTTTGGAAAATATTCGTGAAGCGTAAGAGGATAGTAAGAATTTTTACTATCCTTGGTTGTTGCTACTGGTCGCACTAATTGGTTGGAGACCGCTGATGTAGTCCCAGTTACCATATATTAAGATATATCTCTGTGAAGCCGCAAAGTATGAATCCTTGTGGAACTCGAACCTTCCGTCTAGTGTGACAGAAATTAAGATCTTATGGGTGCTATTTGATACAAATATATTTCAAACGGTACAGTCCAAGCCCTAATTTTCCCCTACACTATATGAAAAAAATAAACACATTGCAAACTTCAAGGCCACCTTTCACAATGTACATTTTCGTGCAAAGAGGGACATGGCAGGTGTCTGGTATGAACTTCCATACATAGTTACGGAGGATGACCTTGCATGCACTATGACAAAATGGCCCCCCTTATGGCTAGAAGCAAGTACAGCCAGTGGTACGTCATCATCAGCATCGCCTAAGACTCCTACGAAGCCGCGCATGCTGACACAGTAGCCAAAGGATTCATAGAAGGACTAGGATACAACCACTATGGTGGAGACGATTGAACTGTACAATGATTAGGATATGGAAGAAAAGAACAGAGAAAATGCTGATGCACCGTCGACGCAGGCACCAAGAGAGGGCCTGAAACTGCACTAGGGTCACACACAAAAAATAAAGTGTCTAAGAAGACCAAGACTGACCCAATGATGCAGACATAGGAATATTTTGATAAAATTGGTGACATAGTCCAAGTGGTGATGGAAGATGTCCGGAGAAAAGTAGAGTCCCAATATAAATTGCTCCTTGTTGATGTGCAACAAGGACTCCAATAGCTCAGAGTGTAAGAAAGTGTGCAACAAGCGAGCCCGGGACACATGAGCGAGTTGGCCGTTCGACATACATCAAGTTTAGAAAGCTACATGTTTCAAGTTTCAGGCACAATGCCTCAGATCGATAATCTAGAGCTGCACGCGATCATTCCTGAAGGATCTGAGGTCGAGATTTATTTTTCCATTTTCCCTAGTGGAAAACTACATGCAATGCATACCATGATTGTAGACGAGCTGCAATATAGGGAGTAAAAGGTGCTATAGGACACCTACGAGGCTCATAAGAAGGCTGAGAAAATGCATAAGGGAAAACAGATAACAAAGGATGCGCGACGCGTCACTAAAATCCAGCATGCCAATCTGGAATCCATGATCGATCAATTATGCTTTGGCCTCCCCGAAATCACAATACCAACTACTGCAGCACCCACTGTCAAAATGGAAATTTTGGTAGCCATGCTAAAAGCATCAATATCATAAGTCACAATCATTCGTGTGGAGCTCGAGTAGAAGATTGCAGATTTGAAGATGAATTTGCAGCACGAGATGTCTCCAAAAGTTTGCACACACATGCCAAAGTAGTACAGGAATCAACTGCTAGCATCACAGTTGTTGTGGATGCTTACAAAAAACTGTTAGAGGAGGCTATGGGTGTTTGGACCTTTTTCCAGGATGACCCCATCATAAAACAGCTAAAGACAGATCTATGGGCCAAGGAGCAGTAGTTTAACGAGATCCAGGTCGTTGCGCCGACCCTGGTGCCCATCGAAATATTGGTCTAATTGTAGGAAAATCAAGCCATTCAAGAAGAAATTGACACATTGCACCAACAAGAGTATTTTCTTGAAAAAGGAATGCAGACTTAGGCTGAGGAGGCCTTGCAACTTTCTGAGAGCATCGATGGTGCCCTCAAATGCTTGCAACAAGCTGAGAGAAGTATCAGCCTCATAGCTGAGGAGCCAAAAATAGAGAAATTGGTCGAGGAAGCGCAAAATAGCAAAATGCAGAGTACAAATGTTCTTCAGCGATTCCAAGCTTCCATTCAGGTGCTAAAAGACAAGATACAGGATCCTGGACCAGAGTGACTTGGGATGATTCACTAGATTGTGTTGAGGGCTTGCTGGGATAGGGTCCTCTCGGGTCAAGTTTTTGGGTATAATTTTGGTTACTTTTTGTCAATACGCATTGTGCGCAGAAGTTAAGGGTCTTTAGGGTTGGTCAAATATCCTTAATAATTGTAATGGGTGAAAAGGGAAAGCATGAGTCTCAAACGATGGTTTGGTACCATGGTATGTGCACGTTCAAGTCATATAAATATGTAAGAGTTAAGTTGAGTAAAGACATCGTTGATCTTTATGTTGTTTATGAATTTTTTTATCTAAGTTTTGGGCTAGTTTTTTTTCGGTCTGGGTAGAAAGGCTCTTGCTGGCTGTGTGCACGGAGACCCAGTCCTGAGCTATGTGCGAGGACTCTGCTGCTATGTCCACAAATGGAAAGGATTGTATTGAATTTAAGATCTATTAATAAATAATAATATTTTTCAAACTCTCTTGCATTCCAATTTCTGTGTTTATGCATGAATATGTGGTTTAATTATCTATTGATTACTACAAGTTATAGATATGTTTTTATTTATGATTTAATGCGCATTTACCTTAGTTCAGTAGATGTGAAATATCTTTTTGTTTGCACAAGGATTGCATTTATGTTAAGGTTTTATAAAAGAATTGTGCAAGTGTTATTTACTCTTTGATAATCTAGATCTGACTGAAGCATAATAATATGTTTTACACATATCTTGTAAGGGTTTTATCTAAAATTATATCTGGGTTTCTGTGAGGTCTCGCGCAGATGCTAAGAATTAGATCTAATAAGTAGGGTTAAGGACCACATCATACGCCCCCTCAGGGTGTGGAAACCTGGTTCCAACACCCCCCCATACTGCTTCAGGTGAGACTTTGGTCTGCGCAAGCAGATCACTACCGAAATGGCTAGTAGTTGGAGGGTTTTTTTGGTTATGTAAAACACTCTAAACCTAGATCAATAACCCTCAAGCCAAAACTCCTCTATGAGCCCCAGTGAACCTATTATAAATAAGCCTTCCATATGTAGAACAAGAATGAGAATCTCAACCTCAACCACCAAGTAGTAGAGGTTTGAATCTGCCTCACTCTTCACGAAGCCCATTCCTTGCAAATATCTATCAATTTTCTCATCCCATTCCCTAGGAGTCTGCTTGAAATCATACAATGCACTCTTCATTATGCACACGTGAGCCTCATTTTTGTGCGCCAAAAATCCCTCTGGTTTTTCTATGTATACCTACTCTTCCAAATCACCATTAAGGAATGTTTTCTTCACATCCATTTGATGTTTCTACCATCCATCTGCGCTACAAGTTAGATCATGGCTCGTATGGAAGCATACCTATCCATAGGATCGAATGTCTCCTCATAGTCTATTCCATTCTTTTGAGAGAACCCCATTTTCGCAAACCTTGCCTTGCATTGCTCGATGTTTCCAGCAACACCATGCTTGATCTTGATGATCTAGCATGATCCAACCACCACCCTATATGTTGATCTAGGTACAACCTCCCATATATAATTCTTCATGATTAAGGTATACTTCTCCACCATAACATATCTCCACACCAGTTGTTGTGCGACCTCTTAATAGTTAGAAGGATCACTTTACGGTAATTGACTGACTAATGCTATGTAGCTAGTGTATCTCTCTAGTTGTATATGTTTTCTACTTCCCATCCTATGATCTCTCAACTACTCCCAAGTATCCCTATGTGATTTTTGAACTTCGCGGTTCCTCCTCCCAACTATAGAGGATGGAATGTAAACCTATATATCCTCCTCATGCATCCCATAGATTTGTTGCATATGTTGCTCCATACTTTGTAAAATCTCAGGAAAAAGTTCACCTGAGCCTGTGCCCATACTAGTAAATTGTACTCATGCTTTGGTGCCCCTAATCTTGCTGCTTAATCATTGGAGCTTTTACCATCTGCTCACTCTAATCAAATTTTGGAAAATATCTATACCTCGTGTATGCCTTGTCTTCCATGAACTTGACTGTTAGGTCCCTATATTACTATTATAGTCCCTTATTATTGTTAGTGAAACCCCCTTATTGTTATTATTGTACCCTTTTAACCCCCATTTTTTTTTTATTGTGCCCTTAAATTATTATTGTTAAGTCCGCTAGGATTACATTGTGGCCCACTAGGATTACATTATGGCCCCATGGACTCCTATATATAGAAAGGAGGTTTTGTAAATTGTATCATCCAAGAATTGTTCATTCATGTAATATATTGGAGGTTTCCCCCTCGAAGTGGCTTATTTATAAGGCATTGATATCTCTTTTCTTCTATTTTTGAAGCTGGTTACACAACATTTGGTATCAGAGCTTTGGATTCTAGGGTTTCGCTTCTCTAAACAGGTCATCGTGGAATTTTTGCTATAACGTTTTTTCTACAAAGGTTCAGAATCTGAAATTTTTAGGGTGTGAAGCTGAAATCCTGAGGAAACTTGTCAAAAAATTTCAGAGCTTTGTTCGCAATATTTTCGGAGATATGATCTGTGGAAGGTAGTGCTTTTTCAGGCTGCTGAATTTCATCTCAAAGAGGTGATTGTGGGAAAATATTCATAACTCTCTCTCTAAGCATAGGATTGGAGTGCCATAATAATTTATCACAAGTACATGGAATTTTGTTTCTTGGCTATCAATTTCAGAGCCGAAGGACGAAACAGTGACACGTGGCAAGTCGTACAAGTTCACTCTACTAAACCATTCCATAATTAGGTCATTGTGGGAGATTGGACACAACTTTGTCTTGGAGAATCCAAATCAGGTCAGACTTATGGCATTCTAAAGAGAATTCATAGGGCTACATTGGTGCCTAAATTCAAATATTGAAGTGCTGCAATCACAGAGATAATCCAATTTAAATATCGAGCTCCTCAAAAACAAGAAAAATGTGTGTATTTTTTTTCCGAATTGCATAAGTATTGTTTGAAGAATCAATTTGAATTGATTCCAAGGGCATATTGTAGAATATATATCAATATTGGGTTCTAAAAGATGCCTTGTAAAAATAATTCAACACCCATTAAGCCTTCAGAAGGCTCTACGATGACTCATGAAGATGAAGAATTGCAACATGATCTATCAAAATTACAAGAGCAAGTGCACCAAATTTCGCTATCGCAAAGAGAAACAAAAAATGAAATGGAAGTTTTGAAGAAAGGCGTGGAAGCGAAGATGGATGGTTTGAAGAAAGGCATGGAAGCTAAGATGGATGGCATGGAAGCTGGCATGGAAGCTAAGATGGATGACATGAAAGACAAAATGGAAACATGAAGAATGATCTAAAAGAAGACATGGAAGGTTTGACAAAGTTGATACAAGAAATGTTTCCTAATGGTGAAAAGATAGTAGAAGAACCTCATGATGAGAAAAAAATCAATGTTAATCGTGATTTCATAAACTCTAATGTTGGCGGGAAGAACCACCATATTCCAAAAATGGATATGAGGAAGTTTGATGGAAAGGATCTTTAACATGGATACTACAGATGGAGCAATATTTTGATCTCTATAACGTGCAAAACACACAAAAGGTACACATTGCAACTTTACATTTAGAACAAAATACATTTGTATGGTATCGATGGCTTTGCTCCCGTAAAAAAATTGTCACTTAGTCAATTTTTACGGAGGAAATGATAGCACATTATGAGGATACAAAGAGCAACACCTTCTTTAGCCAATTGATAAATCTCAAACAAAAGGGTTTAGTGTGGGAGCACATTGAGGACTTCCAAAAATTGAATATAAGGGTAACTGATATTCCAGAGGAACACAGGATTGATCTCTTCATAGGCACTTTAAAGGATAACATCCAACATGAAGTTCGCGTTTTGGAACTTGATTCATTGGAGAAGGCATTCAGGTTGGCAAGAAAAGTTGAATGTAAAATTATGGCAACAAGGAAGCCTACCACTCAATTCTATAAATAAGGAAGTGTGGCTACGCCTAGATTTCCACAACCTACAAGGTTGACACCACAACAATTGGAAGAAAAAAGAGAAAAATGGCTTTGCTACAGTTGTGATAGAAAATACACTAAAGGTCATAAGTGTGCTGAGAAGAAATTATTTTACATAGATTGTGAAGAAGAAGAAAATGAACAAGAAGAGGATATACACCAGGAACCACCCCTAGAAGAGGAAGAAATGAATCCGACCATATCGTGTAATGCACTGGCAGGAATTACCACTCCTCAAACTCTCAAGATAGAAGGACAAATCAAGAAGAAAAAGGTAATAGTGTTGATTGATTCAGGTAGCACACATAATTTTATTCATTGTAAGGTAGCCAAGGAATTAAATTGTTTCCTATACCCAACACCAGAATGTCAAGTGATGGTTGCAAATGAAGGAACTATAAATTTCTCTAGAAAATGCCATAATATCAAGCTAACCATGGGGGAATATGTATTGACTAGTCCAATGCTTTCCATTCCTAAGGGAGGTGCTGATGTTGTACTAGGAGTACAATGGTTACAATATTTGGGGACAGTAGCTTTTAATTTTCAAGAACTTTTCTTGAAATTTTTTTCAGAAGGAAAGGAAGTCGAATTACGGGGTATTGCAGGGAAGTCGGGAAGGATAATAAGCTCTAATCTCATGACAAAGCTTCTAAAGAAAGAACAACGAGGTGTAATTGCACAATTATGCTCACTAGAAGTTCCAACATCAAAATCATCTATTTCTGTAGATCTCCAACAAATCTTGGACAATCATTCCAAGGTGTTTGAAACTCCCAAAGGACTCCCACCTATTCGTGATCATGATCATGCTATTCATTTGATTCCAGGAAGTGTTTTTCCAAACATCAGGCCTTATAGATATCCTTACGTCCAAAAGAGAAAAATTGAACATATGATTGCAGAAATGTTAGAGGCAGGTATAATTCAACCTAGTCAAAGTTCTTTCTTTGCTCCTATAGTATTGGTACACAAGAAGGATGGATCATGGCAAATGTGTCTGAATTATAGGGAGCTAAATAAGCTCACCATTAAATATAAATTTCCCATTCCTGTGATTGACGAATTATTGGATGAATTACATGGAGAAATTCATTTTACCAAGTTGGATCTTCATTCAGGATATCATCAAATTAGAATGAAGACTGAAGATATTCCAAAAACAACATTTAGAACTCATGAGGGTCATTAGGAATTTTTGGTCATGCATTTTGGCCTTACCAATGCACCTTCTACATTTCAAGGGTTGATGAATTCCATTTTCAAACCCTTCCTTAGAAAAATTGTGCTAGTATTTTTTGATGATATACTAATCTACAGCAGGTCTTGGAAGGATCGTGTTGAACATGTTGACAGGGTGCTCAAACTATTGTAGGAGAAATATTTATATGCAAAAACATCCAAATGTTTCTTTGGAGTACAAGAGGTGGAATATTTGGGTCATATTGTATCTCACGAGGGTGTTAAAGTAGACCCTAACAAAATTAAATCCATTAAGGAATGGAAAGTCCCCACAACCATAAAGCAGTTGCGAGGATTTCTCGGGTTAACAGGGTATTATCGCAAGTTTGTTAAGAGTTATGGGAGAATAGCAGCACCTCTAACAACATTATTGAAGAAAGATGCATTTTCATGGACTCCTGAAGCAACTAAGGCCTTTGAACATCTTAAAGAGGCAATGTGCCTAGCACCGGTCTTAGCTACGCCGGACTTCACAAAAACCTTTATTGTGGAATGTGATGCCTCAGGAAATGGAATTGGTGCTGTTTTAATGCAGGAAGGAAGACCCATTGCTTTTGAAAGTCGTCCAATCAAAGGAAAGTATTTACATAAACCTATTTGTGAGAAGGAAATGTTAGCAATACTGCATGCACTAAAGAAATGGTGAACTTACCTAATGGGAAGACACTTCAAGGTAAAAACTGATCATGATAGTCTTAAACACTTTTTGGAACAAAGACTATCTTTAGAAGAGCGACAAAAATGGGTCACAAAGATGTTGGGTTATGACTTTGAAATAATCTACAAAAAAGGAAAGCTTAATGTTGTTGCAGATGCACTCTCAAGAAAGAATGAAGAGGTGGAAGCATTGCTTTGTACCATTTCTATTATCCAACCAGATTGGATAACTGAAGCAAGAGATGAATGGAAGAAGGACAAAGATGTATGGATACTCATTCAAAAGTTGCAGCAAGATCCTAGTACATCTGATACATTTATTTGGAAAAATTATTCCTTATGGTACAAAGATCGCTTATATCTTTGTAAGAATTCCCAACTAAAACAAAAGATTCTTATGGAATTGCACACTTCTCCTTTAGGAGGACACTCATGATTTTTAAAAACTTACCACAGGGTGAAGAAATAATTTTTTTGGGATGGCCTTAAATCTGATATTCAAAAGTTTGTGGTGAAATGTTTGGTTTTCCAGCAGAATAAAGTTGAGACAATTAAGACCCTAGGACTTCTACAACCTTTATCCATTCCAAGTCAACATTGGGAGGAGAATTCAATGGATTTTATCACAGGTTTACCTAAGTCCGAAGGAAAGAGTGTCATCATGGTGGTAGTTGATAGACTTACCAAGTATGCACACTTTTGTGCATTATCTCATCCATTTAAAGCAAGTACAATTGCTACTACATTTGTGGACAGAATTCAAAAGCTACATGGAAGCCCAAGGGTTATTGTGAGCGACAGAGATCCCATTTTTACTGGAAATTTTTGGACGGAGTTATTTTCTTGTTTGGGTACTCAATTAGCTCATAGCTCATCTTATCATCCTCAATCTGATGGTCAAACTGAGATAGTAAATAAATTTTTTGAAGGATATCTTCGTTGTTTTGTATCTGATAAACAAACACAATGGGTCAAGTGGTTACCTCTCGCTGAATGGTGGTATAACACTTCCTTCCATACTGCAGCAAAAATGACCCCATTTATGGCACTTTATAGATATCATCCACCATCCATCACATCATATTTAAGGAAAAATTCGAAGGTTCAAGCAGTGGAAGATCACATCAAGCATCAGCAAGAAGTTCTCCAACTCTTAAAGGATAACCTGAATTTGGCACAAAATCGAATGAAACAACAGGCAGATCAACATCGCTGTGAGAGAAGTTTTGATGTAGGAGATTGGATGTTTTTATGGCTACAACCATACAAAAAAATCTCCCTCAAGCAAGCTAAGGAGGATAATAAATTATCGCCAAATTACTATGGTCCTTACATGGTGTTGCAAAATATTGGTACTATGGCATACAAATTGGAGCTTCCTGCTTCTTCGCGAGTGCATCCAATTTTCCATGTTTCATGCTTAAAGAAGGTTATAGGTGAAAATATTCTAGTTCAAACAATATTGCCAGAACTTGATGAGGAAGGAAAAATCATATTGGAACCTAAATCGGTCACGGAAACGAGAACTCGACAGCTACAGAATCGATCAATTTTAGAATATCTCATCAAGTGGAAGAACTTACCCACTGAAGATTCTACATGGGAGGATGAGAATTTTATACAGAAGCACCCAGAGCTACTCAAGCGTTGAGAACAACACTTTTTTGAAGGAGAGGGGCATGTTAGGTCCCTATATTACTAGTATAGTCCCTTATTGTTATTAGTGTAACCCCCTTATTGTTATTATTGTACCCTTGTAACCCCCATTTTGTTATTATTGTGCCCTTAAATTATTATTGTTAGGTCGGATAGGATTACATTTTGGCCCACTAGGATTACATTATGGCCCCATGGACTCCTATATATATAAAGGAGTTTTTTAAAATTGTATCATCCAAGAATTTTTCATTCATGTAATGTATTGGAGGTTTCCCCCTCGAAGTGGCTTATTTCTAAGGCGTTGATATCTCTTTTCTTATATTTTTGGAGCTGGTTACACAACATTGACATCTTATCTAACAATAATCCTCCTTACTCCTAGAATAAATATATGACAAGTAATCAAGGTCTTTATGTACCCCATAAAGCATCCCCTCTCTGCAGTATGATCCAACTTGGAACGTGTATCTCCTAGAATGTGAAAATACACCAAAATCCCAAATATCCTGAACTAGATGAAATTTGGATTCTTCCCTATGAACGCATTCTCTGGTGTCATATTTTTGAATGCCTTATGTGGAACCCTATTTTGTATATAAAATACCATAATTTATGCCTCTGCCCATAATTATCGTGGCATATCCTAGTCATGTTGAAGAAATGTATCAAGAAAGGCTCAATTTGACTTTAGCCTTAATCAACTTGAGTAAAATTGAATTTCCACATAGCAGGACAACTTGGGGACATTTAACTAGTGTGACATGGATCTTGTCATTTAGTTAGCTCAATAAATTCATGCTAAAGTGCTTGGAGTTTAGGTATGCATGTGTGATTGTTAAATTTTAGTAATCCAATTCAGTTATTTTCAGTTGTATTTAGTTAACTGAGCTCTAACTATTGTTAGAGTCAGTTGAAGGTTAGTTGTGCTGTGGGGCAACAGTCTAACTTAGATATCTATTATTTAACTGATAAAATAGCCCAAAATAGATATTTCATGCAAGGAATTCTAGTTCCTCAATTGAAGTGGAGATGTCAAGGAAATGTAACATCAACTGTAAACTAGTTTTGAGTGTACACGTGTTGCATGAAATCAATGATGAATCGTTGGGAATTTTGCGATCAATCAAGTTGAGCTCTAAGTTGGAGTTATAGATTGTAATACATCATATATTCATATCATTAATGCAAAGAGTCTTGATGGGGTTTTCCCAGTTGGGTTCCCCTAGAAACCATTGTGTATTTGTGGTTTTGATTATTGCATGTACATGCATGTTGTTCTAAATTATGAATTTCATTCCACAGAATAACAAAGTATAATTGTGTCTCGTGATTTTAGATTAAATTTATTGAGAAGTTGAAATTCTATAAAATTTCTACATCATATCGGAGCCTCAAAATTCACATTAGAACCAGTATTTCGAACTTGTCTCTCAATAATTTTGAATTTGCAGCTTCTATGCATCAATATCGGGAGGATGTGTTTCAATGAAATGAGTTGGAAGTATGCCTTGGAGGGTATCTATAATTTCATAGCATGGAAGGATCAAATGGAATCGTTTCTCAATGAAAATGGTGTGCTATAATATGTTAAAACTGACATTGCAAAATCTCCACAGTCGGATGCTCAACAATTTTCCCAATGGAAAAGGACATTGCAAAGAACATGATGATTCTTCTGGAAGGTGTGCAAGACCATGTGGTCTAAAATATCCATGGAAAAGATACACCAATTTATGTGGAAGGAAATGATTGAGATATTTGAAAATAGCAGTGACCATAGAAAATTGGCATTGAAAGACAAACTTCAAAACATTAAGATGCAGAAGAATGAAACTATTCTACAATATCTCTCCATATTTACACATGTTTGGGATGAGTTTGGATGGGTTGGTGTGAATTTTCCAGAAGATGAACTAAAGAGCCTTGCTCTTCTAGGCCTTCCAAAATCCTAGCACAAATACCAATACTTTGTGAATGGAAGGGAAAATTTATTGAATTGGGAAAGGTTGTGGTCCGATTTGGTTAAAGAAGACTTTAGAAGAAATAACTGAGATAGTACATCATCCAAAGCTGAGGATGAAGATAATTTTATATTGGTTGGAAAGGGGAAGAAGGGAAGAAGACCCAAGGCAAACACGAGTCTAGTCAAAATAATGGAAATAAAAAATACATGATCAAGATAAAATGATTCCACTGCCATGAGTTCGAGAATTATGCAAACACAATGTATGCAAAAGAAGTCTACCAAGAATCTTGTAGGAGGAGGATCCGGTGAGGCACTAGATTCACATTCGTATTATAATTCACCCTAATATAATGCATGACCAACACTGTTATGGGGAGTGTGTGGTACGTTGATTCTGGTGCATCATTCCATATGGCAAGGTGCAAGGATTTTTTTAGTAGCTTGGAGGAGAAAGATCTCTAGATGCATATCGAAATGGGGGATGATGGGAGGTACAATTCTATAGGAATTGGTACTATCACCTTTGAGAGGGAGAAATCCTCTCCTCTTCTCCTCAAATATGTTATGTTTGTACCAAGGCTCAAAAATAACTTGATCTTTGTAGCAGTTTTGGAGGATCGTGGCTATGATGTTAGTTTTAGTAAAGGGAAATCCTTTCTAAGACACATAGATACTAGGAAAGTGAAGCGTATCGGGGTTTAAGTGAGGAACCTATACAAAATTGAGGTGGGATATTGCACTACATTGAGCAGTAAGGCTGAAAAGGTGCAGAGTCACGATGTTGGAGAACTCTAGCACAAGAGACTGGGTCATTTGCAACATGGTGCCTTAATGATCATGTAGAAAATTACCACTAACCTCCCTAAAGGCTCCCTTGACCAAAATAATGTATGCAAGGGATGCACATTGTGTAAATGTGCTAAATCCACTTTCCATGACTGAGAGAGCAAAGTAGATGCAATATTGGAGTGAGTCCACTCTGATGTTTGTTGACCCTTTTCTACAGAGTCCACAAAAAGACATAAGTACTATGTTATTTTTATTGATGATTTCTCTAGAAAATGTTGGAACTTCTTCATGCATAAGAAGGATGAATATTTCCCAAGTTTGATGAATTCAAGGCATTATTTGAGAAGGATAATGGGAAGAAGGTGAAAGCTCTCTGGAGCAAAAATGGAGGTGAATTTGTTTCACAATCCTTCAAATTTTTCTATGCAAAAGAAGGTATTCAAAGGGAATTGATAGTGAGTCCCCATAACCCACAACAAAATGGGGTAGATGAGAGGAAGAAAAAGAGAATAGTGGGAGAAATAAGGGCCATGTTGCATGATCAATGGTTTCCACTAAATCTATGGGAAGATGCATGCAACACTACAATCTACTTGCAGAATCAAAGTCCTCATAGGATATTTGGTATGATCACACCAGAGGAAGATTTCTCTGGGAGAAATACTTGTGTGTCTCATTTCAAAAAATTTGGAGCTTCAGTTTATTTTAATATCTCCAAGAATTCAAGGAAGAACCCTGAGCCTACAACAAAGTTGGGGGGATTTGTAGGATACACCAAAAATCCACACAATTACTGGGTGTATTTTCCTTCACTGAGGATGATAGTTGTAAGGAGAGATGTCAAGTTCGATGAGGAAAAGGATATGAGTTTCTCAGAAAAGGATATGATTTGATCTCTGGAAAGAGAGATTAGCATCAAACTGGAGCAATATCTTCTAGATCCAAAGGATGAGCCTCACTATGAGCTTTAGGTGGTTTTGGAGCAGCCACATGGAGTGGAGCATACAAGAGGTACATCGTAGGCACCCACTCAATGAAAATATTCCAGAGTGGGGAGAAAGAAAATAATAAAAGTCGATATATTATTGCAATATGCATAGGAAAATGTGGAATCCCCCACATTACAACACAGGAAGAGAAGGTCACCTGATAGGTGCATTGGATACATGACTCTCATGAAAGAGCTCATTGAGACAGAGCCTTCCTCATTTGAGGAAGCAGTTTCTTAACCTATTTGGGTTGGTGCTATGGTGGAGAAAATAAATCCATCATGAAGAACAATGCAAGGGAGGTGGTGTCGAGACCAGAAGGGAAATTAGTTTTTGTTTCAAGATGGATCTAGAAAGTGAAGCATGCAGCAGATGGGAGCATCGAGAAGTATAAGGCCAAATTTGTGGGAAAGGGATTTTCTCATATAGAGGGAGTGTATTGTAACCAAATCCTCCCACATTTACCCAAGTTCATTGGCCTACTAGGGTAAACATGTGATGAAGAGTTATTATGATATGAATCAACCTCCTAGATAACCTTAAGAAAGTGGAATCGATAAACCTAAACCTTACTGACCTCCCTTAGGTGACCCCTAAGAGCTAAACCACACTTCAAGGTGCCTAAAGCCTGAGTTAAACATATTTTTTAGTGTCATGGAATCCCAGAAGCTAGCACAACATTGCAGGAATTTGACTATAACCCTCTTGTCGAATGCATAAGCCTACAAGGGAGTGAATGTAGTATTTTTCACCCAATTATATGCCTGCGACCACAATTTCTAAGGCATGTTTTTAGTGCTAGTCTCCAAACCACCTCCAAAAAATTAATGAAACTTTCCATAACAATGAATGACACTAGCACAAAGGCATCCATACAAAAATTAGACAATAAATTTACCTAGCAAGGCCTAAACATGTAATATCCCAAAAGGGAGAATTCAACAATACTAAAACACAATATGAGAACTACAACTAAGTAAACAATAAATCTCAAGACAACATCATAATTTATAGAAAATATGAGCCATTTTATTATGTGGAGAATATTCAGTTACACAATGTACAAAATATGAGTAGATCTAGCCAAAGAGATGGCCTAGAATAACCCTACAATGGTGCTGCAAAAAGCACTTTGTAACTAGTGAGCTTACAAAATAAATATTGTGTTGTTCCTTCTTATTGATATACATGTAAATGATGCAAAAGGGAATGCATATATAGGGAGCTTATGAGCTGTAATGATGCCAAGATTCAAGATCTGGCCAATGTGATGGGAACCCAAGATAACCCAGAAAAGATTTTCCAGATCTACAACTTTGGAAAATCACCCTCCTAGGATTTGATCCTTTGACTGCAGGGTTATTCAGATATGAAGCTAGATATGACAAATAGATGGCTGAAATATGTCACAAGATCATATCTAATCTTGAAGGGTTGATCCCTTCTCTATATCCACAAGCTAGAAGCTCTAGATCTAGCTCCTCAATCCTCCAATGGTAATTGCAGTTGCTGCTACACAACTGCTCATAAAAATTGCGCTATAAAGGAGGGAGAGGCTCTATTCCTACTGGAAAATTCTACAATAGACTCCAGGCTGATGGAAATATTGATGGCAAGGTGAGGGGATCATCCCTCACAAGATTACTAGCTGATATGCTAGCAACTTCCTTCCTCATTTGGATTTGCAATGATAGACAACGTAATTCTATATGGAATTAAAGCTACTAGGAGGTCAATAAATTTTGGCCTGATGCTAAATCTTAAATAAGGCCCTAGGAATGATGATCTTCAAGCCCAAGGTGATAGGAATAAACCTTCACCGGTTCTCCAGCTGAAATACTGAAGACAACCTCCACCTTCCAAACTGATCTTCAGAAATTTTGTAATTCCTAAAGGTAGATGTTATGCAGGTGATGGAAATAATAAGTGGCACCAATCCCTGATGTAGAATGAAGTACAACCCTCTTCTAAGAGATCAATCATTGAAAGAGGAGGGATTCCCGACCAGGAACACCCTGTGCTAAACAACACTTTCAATCTTTGTTAAAAACCAAAGAAAGCAATGGAATGTCACATGACAATTCCAGATCTAAATAGACCTCAAAATATATAATCAATAGCTTCCTTCTTTGTTTTCTTCATCTCCTTTATATATTTTATGAGCCTTCTTATGCCTTGGCCCTCATCTAAAATATGTCGTGCATGTGGATGTGATCCTCCATGTTTGACTACACTATCTCTCCAAGTCATCCATAATTTCTAGGTGCAATGTACACCCTCTCCATCATGTGTGCATTAATTTCACAAATTCCTCCATCATCTCATCATGAATGCTCCATGACCTTCTGTTTGATCCATTCCAAGATCTTATTTGACTGTATCAACCTCCATTATCTATCTATTAATGAGACATCATCTCCCATTCCATTCACATTAGTAGTGGCTCCACTACCTCATTATGTAGACCTAGGCTTAATTAATCCACATTCACACACAAAAAAGTGGATATTTATTCATCTTGAGGATTATGGGTCCCTCCACCATTTTATTTACTTAATCAAGTAGGTTTATTAAGAACTATAATATTCCACATATCATGTGAAAATTTGGGAATATTACAGTCCTCCCTGGAAAAATATTTCTTGTCCTCAAGCAACTGCAGCAAGTGGATGCTACAACAAACATCCTCCCTCCAAATGGAATCCTCATTTGGAAGGCCTTCCCATCTGTCACAATGTGTCATGTATTTCCAGTTCCAAAGCTTCCTCTCTAGAGTGTCTAGAATGGCCTCCAACTGAAAAGTTAGATACCCTTCCTCATCAATGGATCTCCAAGTGGCAACCATATGATGACCAAAGTTATCCTCTATACATGAGATACATAAGATGAAGTGGTTCATTCCCAAAGTGGAAAGTCCCAACTCATGAACTATCTCTCCAACCCATGATACATAGAGTAGATTACATACATCAATGCCCTCATCACTAGTCATGCTGGCCATGTAGGAATCAAACATCACATCATCATAGTGAAAAACAAGAAGTAGAGACATATGGGAAAACATGAACAATGTCAAACCATAATCTCCTAATAACAACCAACGCAGCAAGGCCTCCTGTTTCCATGCTAGATTATTATGAAAACAAGTAAGAGAGCCCTACTCTCCCAAAAGAAGCCACCGAAAAAATGCTTCTTGTTGCCATGCCAAATCATCAATGAGAATATGAGAGCCATACTCTCTCAATAGAAGCCAATGTAGCAATGCCTCTTGTTTCCATATCACATCATCATTGTACCAAAATGTAGTGGCCATATTCTCTCAAGAGAAGCCACCTTAACAAGGCATCTTTCTGCCCCATCACATCATCATTATACCATGTACAATGACCATAATCCCCCAATAGAAGCCAACGTTGTAAGGCCTCCTGTTTCCATCCTCCAACAATGTCATGCAATGTATGGGAAGAATTCAACCCATACTCTCCCAATAGTAACCATAGCAACAAGGATTCTTGCTACCTTCTTGCATTATCATGATGCAAGTCAAGCAATAAAGTAATGGACATGTGATATGTCTCATCAACATAATACTAACAAGCTCCCTTATTCCACATCATGTGAGAATTATGCTTTCTCCCAACCCCAAATACATACATGAACATGAGATACATCCCAAACAAAAATACATGTAAATACATGATACATATCCAAAACAAGAGTAAATACAAGGAAATAAGATATAACATGTGATGTCCAAACTCTCTCATCAAAAACCAAAGCAACCATGCCTTTTTCTTATGCATTCTTCCAGTGATGTGTAAGGCATGAATCTGAAAAATATGGCTCCTTGAGTGGTAGCCATACTCACCCAAGGTCAACCAGCGCAGCCATGCTTCTTGTTGCCTTGTTTCATAGATCTGCAAGAGGTTTGGCAACCCCTTGCTCCATATCATCAACCATTCATCCCAATGTGGATGATGGATCTATTTCTGCAAATACTTGGTATCCTCCCATTGTAGGACACCAACCTCCTCAAACTGTTGAAGAAATTTTCACTCCATGAAATGTTGAAGTGCAACTCCAATGAGATCTCTTAATGAGACCTTATTCTCATCCATGGCCTTACAAAACCAATGAGGTTTTGGATCTGTTGCAGGTAGAAGTCTCTCTTTGAGCTGTGAAATAATAATTAAGAAAGTGTCATCAAGAAAGGAGAAAATATTTCTCATATCAAGATGTCTACCATTCATCATCTTAACCTCCATTTCTTCATGAGTGAAGCTACCTCTAGAATGCTCCAAGAATAATGGGGCCTCTTCATTATCACTGCTACTAAGTGACATTGTTGTAGATCTGCAGAGTAATACATATATTGTCCCAAATCAAGGTACAATACTGATCTCATAACCAATCATTGTACATGGGATCATGCTCATCCCATTTTATGAAAATCCACCCTTCACATCTAAGGGTTGAATGTAGTCCATCCATGAAAAATTGGGATAGATTTTCATCTCCTCCTTAATCAAATCAAGGTTCCTCTGCACTGTGATATATTGCTGCTTCAAATCAACATTTTGTTCTAACCCTTGGTTATGCATTGGCCATGATGGCATGTCCCCATAAGTTTCAATAAGATATACTGAAACAATAGGTGATGAATGTGTATGCATATCTTGGATCAACTGTTGTGTGGGAACCTCTTGACAGAACACAAGAGTTCCTCCAACTGGGATAATGGTGTCTCCAACTACTGATAAGAGAGATGGGTGCTCTTCTACCAATGTACCAGTGTTGTAATCTTCCTCCTCTTCCTCATGCATCTCCTAAATCATGCATGGGACTCTATGTGTCAAGAGCTCAAGACTATCTTGCAAGGTTTCAAGTGTCTCTTCTCTAGATGCAAGTACTTCTGTAGCTGGTGGTGAATGTATTGACTTCTTGTCTAGAGTGACAAGAATGATATCCTCATTTGTTTCCTTAGGAAATGTCTCTTTGTGGCCCATCTATGTCTTCTTCATGTCAAAATTCTTCCTCAACTTGTGAAAGAAATATGAATATTTAGTCACCTTTGCATGCTCCATGTGACAAAACCACCAATCATTAGCTTCGCCTAAGAGATGAAGTGCTACAATTTGGACAACCTATTTTTCAGCCACAGGATGTAGCATGAAAAATGTATCTAACTCTTTCCTCCAAGCCTTAATAGTGCTTGAGGAAGATCCATCAAATGTAGGCAAACAAAATCTATTGTGCCTCTTTCTTCTATTGCTGCTATAGGATCTTCTTTCTTATTTGAGTTCAAAGAATTCTTTGAGAGTTAGGCTCTCTTTGAAGGCTCTTGACTGTGCCTTGTACTCTTCAAGATATAGACTGAGAGTCTCATGAGTCTCATGTTCTCTTATTTCTTCAATTATATACCTCTCACCTTCTTCAAATAAAGTGGGCATAGTACATCTATGAGGAGATCTATGATTCTTCGGTTTTCTTTTCTGCTGATAGGAAGTGCTTGGACCTTCCTCTTCAAATCTTCTTCTTGGATCCTTCCTTTGCCTTTCCTTCTTCATTTGGTAGACCTCCTTGGAGATATCTTGCACAGATCTAAAGAGAGGAGTGGAAAATCTATCCTCCTTCATGATAGATCTCATCTATTTGCTTCTTCTTTTAATGCAAAAGATGAAATGTCCACAAGCTGAGCCAAAGATCATGATCTGATACCACTATAATACCCCAAAAGGGAGAATGTAACAATACTAAAACACAATATGAGAACTGCAACTAAGTAAACAATAAATCTCAAGAACACATCAGAATTTTCAGATAAGCTGAGCCATTTTATTATGTGGAGAAGATTTAGTTACACAATGTACAAAATATGAGTAG
Organism: Pinus albicaulis; assembly: GCA_034641835.2. NCBI lineage: Eukaryota > Viridiplantae > Streptophyta > Pinopsida > Pinales > Pinaceae > Pinus > Pinus albicaulis. Next base: position 1,151,227,567 of record CM076579.1, on the reverse strand, counting down.
ATCTAACCAAAGAGATGGCCTAGAATCACCCTACAATGGTGCTACAACAAGCACTGTGTAACTGGTGAGCTTACAGAAGAAATACTGCGTTGTTCCTTTTGTTACTGATATACATGTAAATGCTACAAAAGGAAATGCAGATCTAGGGAGCTTATGAGCTCTGATGATGCCAAGATTCAAGATCTGGCCAACGTGATGGGAACCCAAGATAACCCAGAAAGTATTTTCTAGATCTACAACTTTGGAAAATCACCCTCCTAGGATTTGATTCTTTTACTACAGGGTTATGCAGATCTGAAGCTAGATCTAAAAAATAGATGGCTGAAATATGTCACAAGATCAGATCTAAGCTTGAAGGGTTGATCCCTTCTCTAAATCCACAAGCTAGAAGCTATAGATCTAGCTCAGCAATCCTCCAATGGTGATTTTAGTTGCTGCTACAAAACTGCTCATGAAAAATGCACTGTAAAGGAGGGAGAGGCTCTATCCCTACTGAAAAATGCTGCCATAGATTCCAGGCTGATGGAAATACTAATGGCAAGGTGAGGGGATGATCCCTCACAGGATTACTAGCTGATATTCTAGCAACTTCCTTCCTCCTTTGGATCTGCAATGATAGACAACGTAATTCTAGATGGAATTACAGCTACTAGGAGGTCAATAAATTTTGGCCTGATGCCAGATCTTAAATAAAGCCCTAGGAATGATGATCTTCAAGCCCAAGGTGATAGGAATATACCTTCACCGGTTCTCCAATTGAAATACTGAATACAACCTCCACCTTCCAAACTGATCTTCAACAAGTGTGTAATTCTTGAAGGTAGATGTTCTGTAGATGATGGAAATAATAAGTGGCACCAATGCCTAATGTAGAATGAAGTACAACCCTATTCCAAGAGATCACTTAATGAAAGAGGAGGGATTCTTGACCAGGAACACCCTGTGCTAAACAACACTTGCAATATTTTCTAAACAACCCAAGAAAGCAATGGAATGTCACATGACAATTCCAAATATAAACATACCTCAAAATCTATAATCAATAGCATCCTTCTTTGTTGTCTTCATCTCCTTTATATATTTTATGAGCCTTCCCATGCCTTGGCCCTCATCTAAATTGCGATGTGCATGTGGACATGATCCTCCATGTTTGACTACGTTGTCTCTCCAAGTCATCCATCATGTCTAGGTGCAATGTACACCCTCTCCATCATGCGTGCAATAATTGCACAACTTCCTCCATCATCTCATCATGAATGCTCCATGATCTTCTGTTTGATCCCTTCCAAGATCTTAGTTGACTGTATCAACCTCCATGATCTATCTCATTAATGGGACATGATCTCCCATTCCATTCACATTAGTAGTGGCTCCACTACCTCATTATATAGATCTAGGCTTAATTAATCCACATTAACACATAAAAAAGTGGATATTTATTCATCTTGACGATTATGGGTCCCTCCACCCTTTTATTTACTTAATTAAGTATGTTTATTAAGAACTCTAATATTCCAAATACCATGTGAAAATTTGGGAATATTACAAAACATGACAAACATTTTGTCAAAGACATTGAGAACATGTAATATACAGGTCATAAATGCATATTTAAACACAAGGGATATGATACTTGTCTACGAATCATTAGGAATGTATACTCCCCCCTCATAGTAGCTGAATTAAAATTTATTAGCTCATACATTCATTAACCATTCCTCAACCAATCGAAACACATCAAGATCCATAGCCATTATACATATCATGACCAAAATATAACTAGTAAATTAACAACATATACACATGATAAAACAACCATGAAAGCCACACAATAACAATAACAATTACTCATGAAGTATAAGAGGAAATAACTCTTATTAACATATGAAAAATCAAACCAAGTTAGGGACTTCCACGTACCACCCAACCATAGATTGGGATGAAACAAATCTCTCTTTTAGCCAATCACCCCCACGCCATATTCCAAGCATGAATGTGGGATCTCAAGGAATAAACCAAACAAAACCGAACCAAGGGTTCCAAAGGCCAAACCACCTCAACCCTCAACTAGTGATTCCACCTCACGGTCAAGCATCAATAACATCAACAAATCAGTCTCTACCCAAGTTGTTCAGGGTTCTGAGAGTTTGTTCCAACCTGGCTTTAGAAATAGTAACTCAACCCACATCTGCCACAAGGCTCCAGAGTGTTTGTCCAACCAAGGGTCCAGGGCTAGTAACTCAACCCACATAGGGCTCTAGAGTGTTTTTCCAACCAAGGCTTCCACAACTATTAACTCGACCCAAGATGTTCCAGGGATTCCAGAGCATTTTTCCAGCCAAGGATCCATGAAATAGTAACTCAACCCAAGGCCATAAGGAACATGAGAACCAATCAGAAAAAAAAATGGAAAACCACAACACTATGGCTATCCAAGAAATGGAAAGGCTTGGAAAAATCACTATCAATCCAGACAATCCTCCAAGCCAACGATAGATCATAACCAAATAACCACATGCATACACCATGCATGCCAAAACTAGCAAGTAAATAATACATTCAGCTTAATACCTGCAAGGCAATCTAGATGTAGCCATTGATCCCACTGTACCCTTACACTTTCATTGTTTTCTTTGCCTTCTTTATCCAAATCTAATGTGCTCTAAGAATGCTCCAAGATTTCTCTAAGTGTGCAAGTGTGTGTGTGTGAGAGAGAGAGAATACAAGATATCTTCAAGCTAAAACTGATAAAAGGTTTTGAAATGATCCTCAAAAGCCTTTTTATTATTGAGGCCTCTATTTTCTTCATTTTCCTCTATTTTTCCTTCAATTTCCTCCTCAAATGCAATTTGTGGCCTTTCACATTCCTTTTCTCCTATTTTCCATGAATTTCATAAATAAATGTCAATTAATACCTCTTTTCCTTTCCAAAGCCTTTGCTAATGCCTTTGCCAATTTCCATAGCCATTAATTAATCACCAATGATCCCTATCATTATGATTTTTCCCAAAATTGATCTTGGAATACGTGTCCCATTACCTTGGTCTTATTTTTTCCTTTATTAAATTTTTTACATGTATTTTTAACCAGGATGTTACATGGACTATGAGGGAACTTTTGCACCAATTGCAAGATATTCCTCAATTAATCCATTCTAGCATTGGCTGCCCATATGGGGTGGAAAATCTACCTGATGGATGTGAAGACCGCCTTTCTAAATGGTGTTTTTGAGGAGGAAATTTACATAGATAATCTAGAAGAATTTGAGACATATTATAGAGAGTCACATGTGTGTAGACTCAAGAGAGAATTGTATGATCTGAAACATGCACCCCGAGCATGTTACACTAAGATCGACAATTATATCATTGGATTGGGCTTCACCAAAAGTGAAGCAGATGCTAACCTCTATCACATGTTGGTATATGTTTAGTTGATTATTCTTTTTCTATATGTTGATGATTTAATATTGACAGGTGGTGAGTAGCTGATCCACTCTTGCAAAGAGGATATTCCAAGGGAATTTGAGATGAAAGACATGGGCCTCATGCATTACTTCCTTAGGATGGAACTATGGCAAGGTGATGGTGAATTTTTTGTCTCAAGGAAAGTATTCTATCAAGATATTTCAGAGATTTCACATGGAGAGTTGTAAGCCCATGGACACACCTCTAGCTACAAACTGGAGGAAGGAGAATTCAAATTCAGTTGAAGAGGTTGATGCTACCATTTACAAGAAATGTGTGGGTCACTAATGCATCTTGTGAACACATGATGCGACATGTGCTATGCAGACAACCAACTTAGAGAAGCTATGGTGAGGCCACCAAATTATATTGGAAGGAAAAAAATCATTTGTTACTGTATGTCAAATGCACTACCTAATTTGGATTATGGTATAAATGGAAATATGGAGTGAAGTTGCAAGGCTTCACTGATGCAGATTGGGAAGGGAGTCCATCCCAAGGGAAAAGTACATCAGCTGCTATATTCAGTGTTGGGTCTGTAACTATTTCCTGGTACATCAGGAAGTAGAGGTTTGTGGCACTCAACTCATCAGAGCCTGAATACATGGTTGCAAGTCAAGAAACATGTGAAGCAATTTGGATGAGGAAAATAGTTGTGGGACTATTCACTCAGGATATGGATCCAATAGTGATATATTGTGATAATCAGATTTGTTTTAAGCTCTCTAAGAATCTGGTATTTCATGACAATTCCAAGCACGTTGATATCCGATATCATCATTTGCGGGTCTGTGTGCAAAGGATAATTATGTTGCTACAATACATTCCAATTGAGGAGCAAGATACTGACATCTTAACAAAGGAATTATCAAGGGGTAAATTTGAATTGCACAGGTGCAGGATAGGGGTAGTGGAAAATCCCTTCTTTATAAGAGGGAGTGTTGAAAAATGTAGAAAGAAAGACTCAATTTGACTTTAGCCTTAGAAATATTGAGTAAAATCTAATTTCCACATCAACAGGACAACTTGGAGGAAGTTAACTAGTGTGACTTGGATCTTGTAACTTAGTTAGCTCAGTAAATTTGAGTTAAAGGGTTTGGAGTTCATATATGCATGTGTGATTGCTAAATTTTAGTAATCGAGTTCAGTTATTTTTAGTTTGTATTTATTTAACTAACCTCTAAATATTTTTAGAGTCAGTTGAAGGTCAATTGTGCAGTGGGACAACCATCTAACTTAGAGATATGTTAGTTAACTATTCAATCAACCCAAAATAACTAGTTTATGCAAGGAATTCAAGTTCCTCAGTTGAAGTGGAGATGTCAAGGAAGTGTAACATCAATTGTACACTAGTTTTGAGTGTGTAGGTGTTGCATGTAATCAATGATTAATCCTTGGGAATTCCAAAATCAATTTGGATGAAATTCCTAAATGATAGGGGCTAATTTCCTTGGGAATTGTGTAAGGAAATAGGAGGTTAGGTGAGTTGATATTTTGCTAAGTGTTGGCCAGATTTTTTCATTGAGAAAAGGGAACAATTATTCTTTTGTAGGTTGAGCTCAAATCTAGAGCTAGAAATTGTAATATATTATCTATTCATCTGATTAATGAAAATAGCCTTGAGGGTTTTTCCCCAATTGGGTTCCCCTAGAAATCATTCTGTATTTGTGGTTTTTATTATGGCATGTATATGCACATTGTTATAAATTGTGAATTTCATTCTGTAGAATAGTAGAGTAGAATTCTGTCTCATGATTTTGGATTAAATTTCTTCAACTGATGCAATTCTATCAAATTTCTACAAGTCATACAATATAACCCTCGTTGCCTCCGATATTGAATGATTCTTCTTCTTAGTAACCCCATTCTACTGTGGGTTGTAAGGAATATTCCACTCTCTCTTGATTCCTTCCCTAGTACAAATCTCCTGGAACTCTTTTCTAGTGTACTCACCTCCATTTCCTAACCGAAGAACCTTCACCTTCCTTCTTGTTTCATTCTCCACAAGAGCTTTGAACTCTCATAAGCGACTGAAGACCTCATCCTTGGTCTTCAATAAGTATATCTAGGTATTCCTAGATAAAACACTAATAAAGGTAACATAATACTAGTATCCTATTAGAAAATTTGTTGAAATCAATCCATATATATCAAAATTTACTAGATCAAGAACACCCTTGGATCAAGTGTCTCTCCTTGGAAAATATTCTTTTGCAAACTTCCCCAACACACACCCCCTACATACATCATCCTGCTCTATGCTCACCTCACCTCTGGAATACGTATCACCATCTCATGAAGAAATCTAAGTGTTCCATGATGAATATGGCCCATCGTCCTATGCCATAGCTCTCTCTAATCCCTAGGATCATTGTTGCTCACTAGTGCCTTAGGAGTATCTATCTACAACTTGTAAAGTCAGTTTCTCTGAACTTAAATAACTATGGGTGAATTCCAATCATTTTTTTTGATAAACACCTATTCCCCTCTAAATAGTACACTGTATCATTTATTCTGAAGGATAAATATAGAAATAAGGTTCATGACCAGGCCTGACACATGCAACACATCAAGGATGGGAATCAACTTGCCATTCTCCCTTTGAAATGGAACATTCCCTCTGCTAACTGGATTTCACTTGGACTTGTTCACAATATGAATATGTAATATGATGTCCTCCTCCTTATAAGTGGAAACGTACTCCCTAACTCTTGTTATGTGAAATGGCTCCCCACTATCTATATACAAAAACCCTATGAGGTTGAGATAGTCATTTAAGCTATGAGTGAAAAATCATGTTCCATCCTGCTAGAGAGCTCTTTTACCCTTGCTGCTTCTTTACCTTCTTTTCACTTTTCTTCCTTTGTGGGAAATTATTGACATGGTGGCCAAATTCAAGGAAACCATATCATTTTACTTGAGAAATGTCTTTCGTATTATTCTCACATTTTGGGTTAGGTCCTTTGCTAGATACCTTCTTCACTTTCCCTTTTCCTATTAGGGGCATGTTTTCATGTTCTCCCTCACTTTTCTGGCTTTCAATGTTGTTCCCACTTACACGACTCTTAGTCTAAGCCCCTCCTAAGTGAAATCACTTCATAGTCGATCCCAACTCGGTAATATGCCTTGCTCATTAATGACTTGAACGAATACATCCCACTATTTAGTAAACCCATTCAAGGCTATAAGCACTAGCTCATCATCATCCAATTTATCTCCAATTTTTGCTAACTTGTCCTTGAAAAGTAGAAGTTTGGTGAGGTAAATTGTAATATCTTCACCCTTGTTCATGTTGGTGTTCCTCAACTTTTCCCTGAGAATTAACTTCTTATTCATGGTATAATTCTGATATAGAATTAGAATGACATCCCAGATATTCTTCATTGTATCTAGATTTGTGATATGTGGAACTATATGGTTCTTAACACCATCAAGGATCATCCTCTTTGCTTTGGCATTTTCCTTCTTCTATGTTGCAAGTTGTGTTGGATCTGTAGGTACAACTATAACATTGGTCGCATACTCCTTGAGACCATTTTCTTCCAGGAATGAAGAAATTTTGGCTTTCTAGACACAAAAATTAGAGGCACCATACAATCTATACTAATCTATCAATCCCACTGAAGCCATTTCTAAAACATCCTTGGAAAATATAGCTGAAACCCAAATAAATATGAAGAATTTGAACTAGTGTTATAGCATCATTTTGGAACTCTTGTATATTTATGCTTTTGTATGGCCTTGGGAAGCCCTTCCCTATGCAACCTTGATATTATATTAAAAAAAATATTTCAAATTCCATACGTGACTCTACCCAGAAAAAAGTGTGCAGACACATGAGTACCCGAATACAAAACCCGCATATACTCATAAAAATATGAAAAATTAAAATAATATCCTATTTTTCTAGCGGGGTTTACCCGTTTTACCAAAATCCCACCTACATGAGCTCGTGGCCTAACTGAATTAACCAATTTCAAGTGGTATTTGCTAACACCAGAAAATTTTACAGGCAAAAGACATTAGAAAATGTCAAGAAAAAAGTACAAATAAATATTTTCCAACATAAATACATTATGAAGGACAAAAATTTAATTATTTCCTAAGGTTGGGTCAGAAATTGGTAGGCAACGCACCAACAACAAAATATTTTTGTGCACATCACACTTTATCCTTCGATAACTGCGCGGTCCTGGGGATGTCTAAAAGTCACGATCCAGGACCAATTGACACACTTGGTGAAGATGATTCTTTGTCAATTGCTGTCAAGGAAATCCAAATTCGAGCCACCTTGAGGAGTTATGCAGCCCACAAAGTAATCTCTTGTCCTACTCTTGGGTAATTATCAATCTTGGGCCAAGAGAGGGAATGGAGTTCAAAATATTTCTATATGAACTGCCCATGAGAAGAGAAAAGGAAGACACATGATTGAAACACCAAATTTCAAGTGTTGAAGCAAGATGATTGAAGGCACTGGCATGTTTTTCATCCAAAATCTTAGTGAAGAATATAACTACACTATTGGAGAGTTGTCACATTCCTTTTGAGAGAGGCTGGAGAAGATTGCAAGGAGACCAAGGAAAGGGACTCCCTTGCTGAGAGTATTTGAGCTCCATAGCTCACATTAGGGGAATTTTGAGGTCTAAAATGGGCCTCCTAAGAAAAATGTACAAACAAAATAAACTTTATAAGAACCAATAAGATTCAAAATGACGATGTCAACCATGTGGGATGATTCATCATTTTTGGAGTAAAAAAACTAAAAATATAAAAAAACAATAAAATAATAAAACTAATTTTTCAACTCATATTTTCAACTTATCTTTTTACTGTTTTACTCAAATTTTGAGCAGGGGTGCTCATTTTATGCAAAATTTAATTCCTAATCCAAGGAGTACCATATTGCATGCTTTTGATGGACCTTGCTACACGAAAAATGATAAATACATTAAAAAAAACATGATTGCAATCAGGTTTTTCATGTATTTCTCATTTTTCATATAGCCAGGTCTATTAAAAGTATGCAACATGGGTACTCCTTGGATGACGAATCAAATTTTGCATCCAATGAGTGTTTTCGCTTGAAATTTGAGTAAACCCATAGGGAGATAAGTTGAAAATACAAGTTGAAAAATTAGTTTTTACTTTTTTTCCCTCTAAAATTTGATGATGTAATCTAATCTTATTTTATTATTTCCACTATTATTTTATAATTTCCTTAGGAGGCCCATTTTAGACCTCAAAACTCCCCTAATGAAGGAATCACTGCAAGTGTGTTAGAATTGTATTCTTCTTACTACCAACAACCAATAAGGGGAGTTTTCTCCATTATTGTATTGGTTTGTTTGCTCCATTTGAGCATTATTGTCTTGTGTTTTTATGTTTTAGTTCATGTTATTATTGTCTTGTATGCATTACTTAACTTATGAATTTTTTCTTACATTGTTTTCAGTTTTTCCATTAACAACGCCATAATATTCTCTGTGATCTTTTTAGGAAGCAACCTACTGCTAAAGGGGTGTCTTTTGGTACACTAGTGTGACAAAAACACTACCACTGGATTGGTGACTCCACTAGTTTCTTTTCCTTGGTTTAATGGTTGTTTTACATGACCTCTTCTATGCATAACTAGCTACAAGGTGTGTAGGGAATTTTTGTGAATTATTCAGGACATTCAGTTCCTGATTCGTAGAGGTAGAGAGCTTGAATTTATTTATTTTTTAATATTTCTCGATAGTGAACCTTTCTCTTAGACGGACGAGCACATCACGTCTGTTTTTAAAAAACCCACGTTGTGTTACAAAAAGAAAAAAATCTTAGTACTTTTTCAAATTTTCAGATGATTGGCAACCCATACTAAATTTCCTTCACCACTGTTCTACATTTTTTTGTTTTTAGGTTAACTAATTTATGCACTAATCACCACTAGTATAGGAATTAAGTGTTTTTATTTGTTTTTTACATTTGAAAAACACACATAGATTAACTATGAAAAAGTGTAAGTGTCCAAATTCCACACATGTTTTTCAAGTTAATTTTTTTAATTTTTAGGTAGAACACATAGTTTAATTATAAGGAGTAAGTGGCCCATTATCCACAATTATTTTACTAGATAATATATTTCTTCATTTTTTTTGCATTAGGCTTGGGACTAGGGTCAAAGTGTTAAATAGAGAAAGAAAATAATATCTGCTTCCCTTGCACCTCTCGGTGAACTTGGTTTTGCATATGAACACTTTATAAAAATATTTTTGAGCTACAATCTCCCTTTAGTTCATAGTGTAATTAGGAAAAGTGAAATCGACCCATTATCCGCAAATCATTTCAATTTTTGCAAGGAAAAATAAAAACACATAGTGTAATTAGAGGGGAAGTAAAGGATCATTGCATATCCACATATTCTCACACTCTTGGTTGTTCACTCAAAACACACACTAAGCATTGGTAATATTTTAGCCAAAAGGCACCAAATTTTGGGGCTTTTATTCTTATCTTACGTTTTCTTACAATTTAACACCATAAAGAAAATTAAGAATCTTAAAAAAAATCATAACTTGAACTCACTAAATTCTCCCCCTAGGGGCCACAAAAGAAATTATAGTTCAGGTTAGAACCATTGGGGGTATGCATCCAATATGCCGCCATGGCCATATTACATTTTGAAACATATATGTCGACTGTTTAGGGAGCTTAAGATCCTTCTATCCGCCCACCGAAACGATTTCTCGAGCATTACAGAGACACGATGTAGAGGGGGTTCAGCTTAGGTCCAGTGCGTGTGGTACTATTTGGGGCTACCTGACCCATCTAGTGCTCGGTACTAGTAACCAACTAGCAAGAAGCTAAAGAATCAAATGCTCTCATGGGACGAAGGTAATTTAGTGGAAAAAAACTAGGACATCCTTTCTCTATAGGTGACGATGCGGGAAACACTAGAACCTCACCACCATTACCTTGGTTGATTCTTCGACTGTTGGAAGGCATTGCCAGTTTTGAGACGTTGGCCCCAATACCCATAAGAATTTATCTCCACAAGGCCCAATTATGTTGAGAGTGTGAGGATGACCAAGTCTATATAGGCTTTTGGTATCATACGCAAAACCAACAAAAACCTTATTTTTTTCTTGATTGATCACATAGTTTAAATTTAAAGAGAAAAATTACCTTTCCATTTTTCGCTTTGTTTTGTGTATGTGATTATGTTATTGCATTAATAAATATCACCCTTCCTCCAAAGTAAAAAAAAAAAACAGTGAGTTACACTAATCAGCACCATAGGGGGCTGAACAACACCTTGTTCATCTAAGCATTTCTTAAACCTCCCCCCATTACTAGGAGGAGTGTCGAGCCTCCTACCATTTAGGTGTAGAGGACGCCACGCTGCCACCACTATAGGATATTCCTTTATTAGGGCATCTGATTGGAACCCCCTAAGCGTCACCAATCACCACACTAGTGTAGACCCCTCCAAGGTCACCACACTCAACTCCTCCTACGACCCCTCAAGCTCAAAGGAGAGCTACCCCTCTGAGGAGTCAACAAACCACCCCTCAGAGAAATATTCCCTAGGCACCTCCCCAAGGCCACCACATACATATACCTATTCAACATGATCATACGATGGCGGTCAATAATTTGTTACCTTTCTTAGCATTAACAAATATTCCAGACCTAACCAAGTTAATGGATGACCCTATTGCACATGGCCTTAACTGGCTACCCATGCCCACTAATCTCCCTTAAAATATTCCAAAATTTGAAGATAAAAAGCGAACGACCCTGGAAACTACATTATGACTTTCCACCTATGGTGTTCGTTGAATAGTATCATAGATGATACCATTCGGCTAAGACTGTTTCAACGCATCTTTACAGGGCCAACAACGAAATGGCATGTTGACCAACCCTATGCATCACATATAACATTTAGCACCCTCGCAATTGCGTTCCTCACTTTCTTCAAACTCCCAATTCATCATGATTCAAGGATGGAACTCCTCACCCATTTTAGAAAAACACCTTCTGTTCATATATCTTACCATCTCCATGAATGGTGGAGGCGTCGTAGCTTGTGCAAAGCCAATTTGGATGATAGAGTTCTTCTGGACTTATTTTTTAAAACAATCACGAAAAAATTTTCAAAATATGTGGCAATGCAACTAAAGCTCATTAAATCCAAACAACTAGAGCTCATTTACAACCAATCCGAATATATCTACCATATCCTTCCAAATGCCCCATGCCCGCAAAATTATAGAGAGTTACCAGTCGCGTTGAATACTACTGACGGTTTTATAGGGTCCTTAGCCCAAAGTCAACAAAACAACAATTATCAACACCCTGCATACTCTTATGATACTACGTAGAATGTATCGCAACCGGGGTACTATCATAGTCAGGTTGCACCTCTGCAGAACATGACTAACAGGTAAATTCCATACCACCAACCACAAGGAGCTCCATACCATCCCTTGCAGGGGACTCAATATTCAGCTATAAATTCAAATTCTAGAGAGCCACCACAACATACATACTCCAATCAAGGACAAGGGAACCAATACTCCCCTTTCCCCACCCAAAGTTTACCACTAGTGAAGAACAATGCATCGATTAACCTAGTGCAACCCTCCCAGGATAAAAAACAACCTTCATATGACCAGGAGAATAATAATAATCCTTTGAACGATACAAAGAAAAAAACAAATAGCAAACAAAGGGATACTATGGACAAGGAGGTAGTAACCAACATCACCCCTCGTGATCTCAGGCTGGGTGAAACTCTAACCAAAATCAAAACCAAGAACCAAAAAATAAATCTCAAAGGAAAAACAAGATGACCAATCTAAGGACAAAACATTCTTGTGCCATATATGGGGAGTGTGACCATTACACCCACCACTGTCTAGAATTTTCTGAGTTGAAGCGAAATTAGGGTAACTGAGGACAAGGGGGGAAAAACTAGCAGCCTTCAGTCATGCAGGAACCCTTCCCCCATTAGGGAGTGGTTAACACCTAGCAACAACAACCACCCCAAAACAATGCCAAAGGAAACAACCATGATATCTTCATGGATAGAGAATAAATTTTCTTCCAAACACGAAACAGTAACTACGAAGCACCCCCGGATACCAACCCTTCAAGTACAAGTATGAGAAAACCAATTGTGTCATTAACCATCTCCAAGGTACCTATTGAGCACATTCAAAAAATGGTGAAAGGGCCGACAAGGCGCACAGGGCATCACTCCAAAGCTTCTCACAACTATAGTATAGTGGACGACTTAGCTCAGTCTCCCTCAACTATGTCAGCTTTAGAAGTCCTAAAATCTTTCCCAACCTAGCGGAAAGCCTTACTTTTAGCATTAGGTGCAATCGACCCTTTTGATTCTTACCTAGTGGTCTAAAATATAGACAAGGCTTCCTTCACTAGTTACTTTCCAAATACTAATTTTAGTCTATAACATCACCATTCATTGTTGCATCATGGATGAAGGATCATCTACATGCATCATGTCCAAAACAATTTGGCAGAAGTTAGGATCCCCATAATTGAAACCATCTGGCATCATGTTTAGAGCATATGATGGGCTCCCAATAGCCTCCTTGGGTCTTTTCCAAAACATACCAATACACCTTGCCGACAAGACAGTACTTATAGACATTGAAGTATTAGATGCACAATTATACTTTAACATCCTCCTTGGAAAGAGTTATATGTATGTTATGACAACTATAGCATAGTTTGTTTTCGGGGTGATGATGTTCCCCCATGAAGAAAAAATAATCCCCATTGACCAACTCACGTATTGCGAAAAGAAACCCATGACCGCTCTGGATTTCATACAACCATACAGAGATACAAATACTGAGATGATAAAAAAATACACATAATTTTTCCCTGGCCAATTCAAACCTCCCACCCTCCTCGGAACATACCCAGGATATCCCCCTGTAATACTCGAGGAAACCCAAAAAAATACAGAGGTAGCAGTGTGTATAATGAGTTTATAAAATACCGAGAGTAGTGTGGAGTCAGAACTCGGTATTATAGATGTGGTCACCACTGATTCAACATTCCTACCATACGCCATATCCCAGACCCCATTTTGTATCCCCCACTTGGTTTTGTTTCACAACAAGTCATGGCAACTCTTACATTGCCAAATATCATTTTCACAATACCACTCTGCTATTTTTTCCCTCTGGCCACGTTGGGAAACCTAGGCATTACCACTATATGAATAATTCCTATTACCTCCCAGAGTTCACAATAGCAAAAGAATCCCCTGTAGCGACATCAGTTGGTACTACCGCAAAGGATAACAAAAAAGGGAAGAAGGTCGACACCCCTATCCTACCTAGGGAATCACATATTTATGCATTTTTCAATGTCGTAGGCCATCCTAATAACATTTTCCTAGACTAGATGAGTTGAAATATCTTCTACATGCTGAAAGAACTGTCATAAACTCAACCACCTGTAAAAAGGAGGTCACAAATAGTCAAGGTAAATCATTATGCACCAACCATGCATACACCATATATGACCAATACAGAAATTACACTCATCATTTTCCATAGATGACTCGATATAGGGATGCATTACACACCCTAGAGTAATCAAATCTCCAAGACCCCTCTACAACACCCATGCAGATGGAGGAGGACGGGTCCAAAACCATCTTATACGTACGAGAAGAGCCTACATCATGCTCATGCCCAACCAATCCAATGATGCAAACACCAAGAAGGAAAAAATAGGCCACAACTCATGTCCCAATGTGCACATTGTGCGATGAACATGATCACTTAATTGTTCAATACCCCGAGTTAAGGGAATTTAATCGTTGGTACACAATTCCCCATGTTGTTCAAAGAAAATTGTCTCGGAACATATGACATACATGTAAGATCTATCAAAGCAACCACCATGTACAACATTGTCCCCATATCCATCGTTTCTGATCTATGTTAGATTTCATGCGTCGCTTTATCGCTAAAAATTATGACTTAGAAATTTGGATTCAGAACCTGTGGACAATACTACAACTCAAGGGACTAGAGCATCTAGAAAAATATTGTATGTATCGGAAGAGAGGCAACCACCAGAATGGTCACCTCTCACCCATAACCATCCTCAGCCTCAAGTCCCAGTCTGTGCATTGTGCAATGAACCTGATCATTTGATTGCTCAATGCCCAAATTTAAGGTCATTTCAGAGATGGTACCTGATCACCCCAGTGGTCCAAATAAATTTGACCATAGACAACATAGTTGTCTAATATTTCAAGAAAATCACCATGTTTGTTAGTGTACCCACGTTCCCCGATTTTTTTTAGTGTTAGATTCCATGTGCTTGTTCATCACCTAAAATCCCAACTTGGACAGTTCAGATTTAGAATCTGGGAAAAGTTCTGTAACTTAGGAAAATGAAGAATCTAGGTCAATTTTATGTGTATATGAAGATAGGTGGCCAACAGTAATTCTACCTTCCTCTCATCACCACCACCAACCTAGATATGAGAAGGTGACCAGATGTCCTAGTAGGGTAGGGTGAAAACCTAGATTCTCATGTGCCCTATGCGATAAACGTAACCACATGGTTAACTAGTTTCAGGAAATAAATAGGTTTGTTGACAATATTCACATAGTAAACCCCATCCCCCACACACATATATCTAATAATGAGAATATAACATGCTTATATTGCCAAATTTGTTCTCAATTTCACCATACAAAAGACTTTCGGTACCTTCCACGATTGAGAGCAGCCAGAGCATCTTTAAAATACAATCACCCAAGGGAACAATATCATGCAAAATCTAAGACCCAAATATGGAAAAAATGCAAAAATGCACCATCGCATGACCATCACCAATCATCATTGTCTTACATCATGAGTAGTACTACATCACATACCATCTATTCGATGAGCATATTTACTCCGTGCAACATTTGCACTAGACACTCCCATGGTACAGAAGCATGCCCTATGTTACAAACATCTCATCATCTCTGCATCCAACAACATTCTCAGTTAGAGGAAGATGATGGTACAACTCGTACATTGTCAAGGTCACATGAACCTCCTCTTACTAAAATAAAACCAAACATCATGTAAATCCTTCCACCGTCTAATGCTAATGACACACAACATCATATATGATTCAACTCATCATATGTGGGAACCATGATTTGTGTTGTTTTCTCATCATTTCTTGGTGTCGAGACTGTTGCAACTACCGCACCAGTAGAAGTACCTTTAACGGTTTAGACCCATCCTATCTGCGCTCTTTCAACCTCATCTGGTTCTACGACATCAACCACATAATCATATTCTCGTCTGTCGACCAACACTAATAGGACCGAACCCACTCCTCACAGCCTCGCACAAAACAATTTCCCCTTAGAAATATTGTTTCACTTTGATGAGAATATATTAGAGGCCATGATGGAACCTAAATGTACATGGGATGCCATGAACCACCACTCGTTTTTTCTACCAAAAAAATAATTCATGCCTAGTAGCACAGAAACCCATGATATTTACACCATTTAATCAAACACTTCCTGCCATCAAGAAAAGTAGATTGGTTCAAGAATCCTATCTCAACACTCATGTGTTTGAGGAAGGAAATATTCCTAATATTTCACCTACCATTGAGGTAAATATTTCAAAAAAAACTGGGAAAAACGAACAAATCTCTATGGGGGCATCATGCTCTCCAGAAGAAGTAACTGCATACACAACCCTATTACATGATTATAAGGACATATTCGCATGGGATTATTCGAAAATTCCATGTTTATGTCCCACCATCGTGGAACATCATATTGAAACATGGCCTGATGCACCTCCCATCTGCCAAAAACAAAGTCAATTACACCCATCTAAAGCTGAAGTAATCAAACAGGAGATAGACAAACTCCATAAAGCCAAGTTCATATATACGATCGCTTACACCTCTTTGGTTTCCAACCCTGTACCCATCATGACAAAACAAGGCACGATTCGGTTTTGTACCTATTTTCATGTAATATTCCCAATTTTCCACAAGATAATTAGAATATTAGAGTTCTTAATTTTCATAATTAATTAAGCAAATAAGATGGTGGGGGGACCCACAAACCCCATGAATAAAATCCACTTTTGATGTGTGTATGTGGATATTTTAGATCTAGATCTACATTATGGAGTAGTGGAGCAACTTCTTAAATGAAGGAAGAGTGGAGATCATGGATCTTAAATGTAAAATCATGAGGATATTGTAAGAGGTCAAATAAGATCATAGTGAATTCAAATTAAGATCATAAAGAACTTATGATGAGATAGTGGAGGAAGTGGTGCATCTAATGCACACATGATGGAGAGAGTGGGAATTAAATGCAGACATGATGGAGATCATGGAGAGACATCATAGTCTTCATGGAGGCTAGTGGCTACATAGGCAGCACAGTTATGGTGGGCCCAGGCTATGGAAGGCTCACAATATATATAATGAAGATGAAGGCACAATAGAAGGTAGGCCTTATATTATTATTTATGATCTGTTTAGATCTAGATTTGTCATGTGACATTTCTATGCATGCTTATGTTGTTTAGCTAATTCTGCAGTGTTTTTTAGCATAGGGTGTTTCCGAGCGGAAATCCCACCCTTACCCATGGGGGACTTCAAGTACCTAATCTAGGAAGGCTTCTAGTGAGCTACATTCCTCATCAGGCATTGGTGCCATCTTCAGGACGTTGTTTCTAGCATTCCAGCTAGGAAACTGATGGAGGATTCATCTTTTCACTTTGTGCTTTTGTTAGGTCCCTATATTACTAGTATAGTCCCTTATTGTTGTTAGTGTAACCCCCTTATTTTTATTATTGTACCCTTGTAACCCCCATATTGTTATTATTGTGCCCTTAAATTATTATTGTTAGGTCGGCTAGGATTACATTATGGCCCCATGGACTCCTATATATAGAAAGGAGGTACCGTAATTTGAATCATCCAAGAATTGTTCATTCATGTAATGTATTGGAGGTTTCCCCCTTGAAGTGGCTTATTTCTAAGGCGTTGATATCTCTTTTTTTCTCTTTTTGGAGTTGGTTTCACAACATTTGGTATCAGAGCTTTGAGATTCCAGGGTTTCGCTGCTCCAAACAGATCATCGTGGCATTTTCGCTATAAATTTTTTTATATGAAGGTTCAGAATCTGAATTTTTAGAGTGCCAAGCCAAAATAATTAGGAACATCATCGCAAAATTTCAGAGCTTGGTTCGAAATATTTTCGGAGATATGATCTGTGCAATTTAGGTCATTTTGCAGGCTCCTGAATTTAACCTAAACAGGTCATCGTGGTATTTTTGTAATAAAATTTTTTCTATGAAGGATCAGAAGCTGAAATTTTTAGAGTACGAAGCTGCAATCCTGAGAAAAATCGTCGCAACATTTCAGATATTGGTTCAAAATATTTTTGGAGATATGACCTGTGGAAGTTAGGGATTTTTTAGGCTTCTGAATTTCATCTCAAAGAGGTGATCGTGGGAAAATATTCATATCTCTCTCTCTGAGCATCGGATTGGAATGTTGTAAAAAGTGGCTACAAGTAAACGGACTTTAGTTTTCGGTCTATCAATTTCATATCCATAGGAGAAAACAATGACACTTGGAAAGTCATACAATTCGCTCTACTAAACGAGTCCAAAATTGGGTCATTGTGGGAGATTTGACATAAATTTACCTTGAAGAATCCAAATCAGATCAAACCTGTGGCATTTGAAAGAAGCTTCAGAGGGATACTACAGTGCTTAATTTTAGATATTTAGGATCTGCAATTATAGATATAATTCAATTTCAATATCGAGCTCCTCAAAACCAAGTAAAAGGTGTGTATTTTTTTTCAGAATTGCATAAGTCTTGTTTGAAGAATCAAGTTGAATTGATTCCAAGGGCATATTGTAGAATAGATATCAGTATTGGATTCTAAAATGGCCCCTAAAAAGAATTCAACACCCATTAAGCCTTTGGAAAGCTCTACTATGACTCGTGAAGACGAAGAATGGCAACATGACATATCAAAATTACAAGAGCAAGTGCAACAAATTTCGCTCTCGCAAAGAGCAACAAAAAATGACATGGAAGTTTTGAAGAAAGGCATGGAAACTAAGATGGATGGTTTGAAGAAAGGTGTGGAATCTAAGATGGATAGTTTGAAGAATGGCATGGAATCTAAGATAGATGGCATGGAAGCTGGCATGGAATCTAATATGGATGACATGGAAGCTAAGATCGATGAGAAAATGGAAAACATGAAGAATGATCTAAAAACAGACATGGAAGGTTTGAAAAAGTTGATATAAGAAATGTTTCCTAATGGTGAAAAGATAGTAGAGGAAACTTTTGATGAGAATAAAATAAATGTTAATCGTGATTTCATAAAATCTAATGTTGGTGGGAAGAATCACCATATTCCAAAAATGGATATGAGGAAGTTTGATGGAAAGGATCCTGTAACATGGATACTACAGATGGAGCAATATTTTGATCTCCATAACGTGCAAAGCACACAAAAGGTACGCATTGCAACTTTACATTTAGAACAAAATACATTTGTATGGTATCGATGGCTTTGCTCCCGTAAAAAAATTGTCACTTGGTCAATTTTTATGGAGGAAATGATAGCACATTATGAGGATACAAAGAGCAACACCTTCTTTAGCCAGTTGATAAATCTCAAACAAAAGGGCTTAGTGGGGGAGCACATTGAGGACTTCCAAAAATTGAATATAAGGGTAACTGATATTCCAGAGGAACACAGGATTGATCTCTTCATAAGCACTTTAAAGGATAACATCCAACATGAAGTTCGTGTTTTGGAACCTGATTCATTGGAGAAGGCATTCAGGTTGGAAAGAAAATTTGAATGTAAAATTATGGCGACAAGGAAGCCTACCACTCAATTCTATAAAGAAGGAAGTGTTGCTACGCCTAGATTTCCACAACCTACAAGGTTGACACCACAACAATTGGAAGAAAAAAGAGCAAAAGGGCTTTGCTACGGTTGTGATAGCAAATACACTAAAGGTCATAAGTGTGCTGAGAAGAAATTATTTTACATAGATTGTGAAGAGGAAGAAGAAAATGAACAAGAAGAGGATATACACCAGGAACCAACCCAAGAAGAGGAAGAAATAAGTCCGACCATATCGTGTAATGCATTGGCAGGAATTACCACTCCTCAAACTCTCAAGATAGAAGGACATATCAAGAAGAAAAAGGTAATAGTGTTGATTGATTCAGGTGGTACCCATAATTTTATTCATTGTAAGGTAGCCAAGGAATTGAATTGTTTCCTATACCCAGCACCAGAATGTCAAGTGATGGTTGCAAATGGAGGAACTATAAATTGCTCTGAAAAATGCCATAATATCAAGCTAACCATGGGGGAATATGTATTGACTAGTCCAATGCTTTCCATTCCTATGGGAGGTGCTGATGTTGTACTAGGGGTACAATGGTTACAATCTTTGGGGACGGTAGCTTTTAATTTTCAAGAACTTTTCTTGAAATTTTTTTCAGAAGGAAAGGAAGTCGAATTACGGGGTATTGCAGGGAAGCCAGGAAATATAATAAGCTCTAATGTCATGAAAAAGCTTATAAAGAAATAACAATGAGGCATAATTGCACAATTATGCTCACTAGAAGTTCCAACATCAAAATCATCTATTTCTGTAGATCTCCAAAAAGTCTTGGATAATCATTCCAAGGTTTTTGAAACTCCAAAAGGACTCCCACCTATTCGTGATCATGATCATGCTATTCATTTGATTCCATGAATTATTACTCCAAACATCAGGCCTTATAGATATCCTTAAGTCCAAAAGAGATAAATTGAACATATGCTTGCAAAAATGTTAGAGGTGGGTATAATTCAACCTAGTCAAAGTTCTTTCTTTGCTCCTGTAGTATTGGTACACAGGAAGGATGGATCATGGTGCATGTGTTCGGATTATAGGGAGCTCAATAAGCTCACCATTAAAGATAAATTTCAAATTCCTATGATTGATGAATTATTGGATGAATTACATGGAGCAATTTATTTTACCAAATTGGATCTTCGTTCAGGGTATCATCAAATTAGAATGAAGACTGAAGATATTCTGAAAACAACATTTCGAACTCATGAGGGTCATTATGAATTTTTGGTCATGCTTTTTGGCCTTACCAATGCACCTTCTACATTTCAAGGGTTGATGAATTCCATTTTCAAATCCTTCCTTAGAAAATTTGTGCTAGTATTTTTTGATGATATACTAATCTACAGCAGGTCTTGGAAGGATCATGTTCAACATGTTGACAGAGTGCTCAAACTATTGCAGGAGAAACAATTATATGCAAAAACATCCAAATGTTTCTTTGGAGTACAAGAGGTGGAATATCTAGGTCATATTGTATCTCACAAGGGTGTTAAGGTAGACCCTAACAAAATTAAAGCCATTAAGGAATGGAAAATCCCCACAACCATAAAGCTGTTGCGAGGATTTCTCGGGTTAACAGGGTATTCTCGAAAGTTTGTTAAGAATTATGAGGATTTCTCTTTTCTTCTCTTTTTGGAGATGGTTTCACAACAGATTTATGTTCAGTCTTCCAGGAGCAGCAGATCTATATCCAACATTCAGGCCATTGTGGTTTACCTCCATGCAGCAGCAATCCCCTCAAGGATTGTGTATTTCAGTATTGTAGATCCAAAGGAGGAAGGAATTTTTCAGCATTTCGGCTGGAAATCCTATGAGGGACCATCTACTCACTTTGCATTCACTGTTTCCACCATCATTGAGCTGATTTGACATATTTAGCAGTAGGCTAGAGAGCCTCCCTTTTGATAGCGTAGTTTTTTCAAGCAGTTGTGTAGCAGCAACTACATTCAGTGGAGAAGGTTGGAGGAGATAGATCTTAAGCTTTTAGCCCAAGGATCTAGTGAAGGGATCAACCCTTCAAGCATAGATCTGATTGTGTGACATATTGCGGCCATCTATTTGTCGAATCTAGCTTCAGATCTACATACCTAATAGTTTTATAGTGAAGCCCTAAGAGGGTGATTTTTCTAGATTCATATATTTGGAAAATACTTTCTGGGTTATCTTGGGTATCCATCATAGAGTCCGGATCTATATTTTTGGCATCATCAGAGCTTCAGAACTACCTAGATATATATTTTACATTTTTTTGGCAGTTGCAATCTCGACATTTGCAGCAGGGACAACATAGTATTCCTTCCAGTGGTCCAGCAGTTACGCAGTCCCTCTTGTGGGATCATTTCAGGGTCATTCTAGGCCATCTCTTTAGCTTGAGTGTCTTATATTTTGAGCACTGTTGTACTTGCTATCCACCTCCTATTAATAAAATGGCTCAGCTATTTCTGTCTATTTTATGGTGTATTTAGATTAAATGCTTACTTTGCTGCAGTTTCAATTATTGTGTTTTAGTATTACTACATTCTCCCTTTTGGGATATGACAGTGGTATGAGAGTGTGATCTTTGGCTCAGCTTGTGTACACTTCATCTTTTTCATCAAAAGAATAAGAAAATAGTAGAGATCTATCATGAAGGAGGATTGCAGTTTTTCCACTCTTCTCTTTAGATCCTTGCAATGTCTCTCCAAGGAGGTCAATCAAATTAAGAGATAAAGGCAAAGGAAGGATCTAAAAATAATATTTGATGAGGAATGTCCCAACACTTCCTATCAACATGAGAAGTAACCGGAGAAGCAAAGAGCTTCACATTATTCCACTAGATCCACTTTCTTTGATAAGAAAGAGGATTGGTCTGAATATGAAGGAGACTTGGGGAATGAGACCCTAAGTAAATATCTATCTGAATACAAAGCACATCCTAGAGCTTTGAAGGAGAATCTCTCTTTCCAACAGTTCTTGCAACTCAAAGAAGAAAGAATATCCAGAAGCAGCAATCAAAGAAAGAGGCATAGATTCTTCTTGCCTACATTTGATGGATCTTCCACAAGCACATTGTGTTCTTGGAGGGAAGAATTGGCTACCTTATTTCAACAATATCCTATAGCAGAAAGAGAGGTTGTGGATATTGCATCGCTGCACCAAGAAGGTGAAGCAAGAGAATGGTGGTTCAGTCACTTGTCACACATGAGAGTGTCTATTTATACAAACTTTATTCAAAGGATGAATAAAAGGTATGGTGGAAAGAAACTGAAGACATCTGACATAGTGACATCTCCTATCATTGAGGAGATAGTGTATGGAGAGCCCAAGGAAGATGTCCTCATTATCACTCAGGAGGAGGAGCCTCTACCACCCCTAGTTGCAGATGTACTTACATTAGGAGGAGGATCACTTGAATAGTTGCAAGATTCTCTTGAGTTCTTGACTTTTGAGCCCCATGAATATTTCATGAGATGCATGGTGTGGAGGAGACAGATACCAACGCTGGTACAATTGAAGAAATGCAACCATCATCATTACCAGTCATTGAAGAGACTATTACACTGGTTGGAGGAACTCTTTTGGATGTGCAATATGTTCCAGAGATTCAACTTATCCAAGGTTTGCACATACTTTTATCTCATATTATTTCAATACCTCATATTGAGATATGTGAGACCATGTCACCAGGGCAAGTGCATAACCAGGGATTAGAGCACCTTTCTGATTTGGAGAAGAAAATTATCACTGCAAAAAGGAACCTTGATTTGATCAGGGAGAAGATGTGTTGCTATCCTAGTTTTTCATGGTTGAGATACACCCAACACTTTTTGTTGAAGTGTGGAGTTGAAGAAGATGGGAGGAGCACAGTCCTATTCAGTACCGTGCCAAACTATAAGTTTAGCATTGTATGTGGTCATGAGACAACACATGTATCACCATGCAGATCTAAAATGTTGTCACTTAGTAGCAGTGATGATGAGAGGGCCCCATTATTCTTGGAGCATTCTGAAGGTAGCTTCACTCATGAAGCACTAGAGGGGAAGATGATAGATGGTAGACATCTTGTGATGGAGAGAAATTTCCATCTTCAAGATAAAGTTTCCTTAATGAGCATCTCACAGCTCAAAGATGAATCTCTACCTACAACATGTATGGAGCCCTATGGGTTCCAATGGGCCTTTGCTGAGAGGATCTCATGGAGAGACCTCAATGGAGGTGCACTTAAACATTTCATGGAGTGAAAATCTATTCAATTGGAGGATGTTGGTATTATATAATGGGAGGATATCAATATTGATCTCATCATGATTCATCATCCACATTGGGATGAATGGATCCGGATGAGGAGCAGGAGGTTGCCTACCTTTCTGCAAATCTATGATATTGGGTAGAAAGAAGCATGGCTATGCTGGCTACTTTTGGTGAGTATGGATACTACCCAACATCTCACATTTCCAGGATCCATGCCATGTATATCACTGATGACATGTAGTAGCAGGAGGCATGTCTGTGCTGGTTGTTGATGAGAGTGTTTGGACACCTCATGATATATCTTGTGTCCATGTATTTTCTTTGTTTGGGATATGTCTCATTTCTTTACATGTATTTCTGTTGGGATATATCTCATGTTCATGTATGTAGTTGGGTTTGGGAAATTCTACAACTCTCACATGATGTGGCATAAGGGAGATTATTTGTATTATTCTGATGAGACACTCCACATGTCCATTAGTTTTTTGTTGCTCCATGACTTGCATCATGATGATGTAAGGACGCAGCAATAATCCTTGTTGATTTGGTTACTATTGGGAGAGTATGGGCTGATTTCTTCCCATACATTGCATGACATTGATGGAGGATGGAAACAAGAGGCCTTATTGCGTTGGATTTTGTAGAGTGATTATGGTCATTGTACTTGGTATAATTATGATGTGACGTGGCAACAATATGCATTGTTGCGGTGGCTTATCTTAAGAGAATATGGCCACTACATTTTGTACAATGATGATGTGGTGTGGCAGCAAGAGGCATTGTTGCGGTGGATTCTTTTGAGAGAGTATGGCTCTCACATTTATATTGATGGTGATTTGGCATGGCAGCAAGAAGCATTGCTGCAGTGGCTTCTATTGAGAGAGTATGGCTCTCTTACTTATTTTCATGATGATCTAGCATGGCAACAAAAGGATTTGCTGCGATGGTTGTTATTGGGATAATATGGTTTTACATTGCATATGTTCACCCATATGTGTCTACTTCTTGTTTTGCACTATGTTGATGTTATGTTTGGATCCTACATGGCCGACAGGGCTAATGATGAGGGCATTGTTAGATGCAATCTACTCTATGTATCATGGGTTGGAGAGATAGTTGATGAGTTGGGACTTTCCATTTTGGGAAGGAACCACTTCATTTCATGTATCTCATATATAGAGGATATATTTGGACATTATATGGTTGCCACTTGGAGATTCATTGATGAGGATGGGTATCTAAATTTTCAGTTGGAGGCCATTCTAGACATTTTAGAGAGGCATCTTTGGAGCTGGACATGCATGACACATTGTGACAGATGGGAAGGCCTTCCATATGTGGATGCCATTTGGAGGGAGGATGTTTGTTGTAGCATCCACTTTTGCAATTGCTTGAGGACAAGCAACATTTTGGTGGGGAGGATTGTAATATTCCCAATTTTCCACAAGATAATTGGAATATTAGAGTTCTTAATTTTCATAATTAATTAAGTAAATAAGAGGGTGGAGGGACCCACAAACCCAATAGATGAATAAAATACACTTTTGATGTGTGTATGTGGATATTTTAGATCTAGATCTACATTATGGAGTAGTGAAGTAGCTTCTTAAATGAAAGAAGAGTGGAGATCATGGATCACAAATGTAAAATCATGAGGATCTTGGAGGAGGTCAACTAAGATCATAGTGCATTCAGAGAAATATCATAAAGAACTTATGATGAGACAGTGGAGGAAGTGGTGCATCTAATGCACACATGATGGAGAGAGTGGCAATTAAATCCAGACATGATGGAGATCATGGAGAGACAATGCAGTCTTCATGGAGGCTAGTGGCCACATAGGCAATGTAGTTATGAGGTGGGCCTAGGCTATGGAAGGCTCACAATATATATAATGAAGATGAAGGCACAATATAAGGCAAGCTTTATATTATTATTTTTGATCTATTTAGATTTAGATTTTCCATGTGAAATTTCTATGCACGCTTATGTTGTTTAGCTAAGTCTGCAGTGATGTTTAGCACAGTGTGTTTCTGAGCATAAATCCCACCCTTACCCACGAGGGTCTTCAAGTGCCTACTCTGGGAAGGTTTCTATTGAGCTACATTCCTCATCAGGCATTGGTGCCATTTTTAGGAGGTTGTTTCTAGCATTCCAGCTAGGAAACCAGTGGAGGATTCATCCTTTCACTTTATGCTTTATGTTCATTCTTTGGAATATCTATATCTGGCATTCAGGCCATTGTGTTTTACCTCCATGCAGCATCAATCCCCTCAAGGATTGCATAGTTCAGTCTTGTAGATCCAAAGGAGGAAGGAAATATTGTGAGGGACCATCTCCTCACTTTGCATCACCTATTTCCACCATCATTGAGATGATTTGACATATTTAGCAGTAGGCTAGAGAGCCTCCCTCCTTGACAGTGCAATTTTTTCAAGAAGTTGTGTAGCAGCAACTACATTCAGTGGAGAAGGTTGGAGGAGATAGATATTGAGCTTTTAGCTCAAGCATCTTGTGAAGGGATCAAACCTTCAAGCATAGATCTGATTGTGTGACATATTGCAACCATCTATTTGTCAAATCTAGCTTTAGATCTTCATACCCAATAGTTGTATAGTGAAGCCCTAAGAGAGTGATTCTTATAGATCCATAGATTTGGAAAATCCTTGCTGAGTTATCTTGGGTATCCATCATAGAGCCCGGATCTATATTTTCAGCATCATCGGAGCTTTAGAACTGCCTAGATCTGCATTTTACATTTTTCTGGCAGTTGTAGTCCCAACATTTGTAGTAGGGACAACGCAATATTCCTTCCAACAGTCTAGTAGTTACGCAATCCCTCCTATGGGATCATTTCAAGGTCATTCTAGGCCATCTCTTTGGCTTGAGTGTCTCATATTTTGAGCACTGTTGTACTTGTTATCCACCTCCTATTAATAAAATGGATCAGATATTTCTGTCTATTTTATGGTGTATTTAGATTAAATGTTTACTTTGTTGTAGTTTCAATTATTGTGTTTTAGTATTACTACATTCTCCCTTTTGGGATATTACATTTAGAGATCTAAATAAAGCTTGTCCCAAAGACAACTACCCCACTCCATTCATCGACCAAGTTGTTGATGCTTGCATTGGTCACAACGAATTATCCTTCATGAATGGGTTCTCGAGGTATAATCAAATTCAGATTTGACACATGTATCGGTACAAAACTGCATTCACTACCACTTGGCGCACATTCACATACCAAGTTATTGCATTCGATCTTAAAAACGCTAGTGCCACCTTTTAGTGGGCCATGAAATATATCTTCCACAACCTGGCTCATCTCATTCTTGCCTATTTGGACAATCTCACTGTACAATCCAAGAAGCAAGATGACCATTTGGAAGATTTACATCTAACGGTTTTAGAGATGCTGGCAATACAACCTATGCTTGAACCCTTTCAATTTTGTCTTCTGCGTTAATGTAGGAAGACTGTTAGGATTCATAGTGTCCCAAAAAGGAATCAAATTTGACCCCCTCAAGGTTAAGGAAATCAAAGAAGTACCACCACCAAAAACATTAAAGCAACTACAAAGCCTATAAGGTAAGGCCAACTTCTTACGGTGATTCCTCCCTGACAACACCACTTGCGTGTAGGGCTTCCTACATCTTCTCTGTCAATAAATGACCTTTAAATAGGATGATCAAGCCTAAAAATCATTTGAGGAATTAAAATAATCCTTGTCTTTAGCCCCCCTAATTAGGCCACCAAACTACGAAAAATACTACACCTTATACCTATCTACATCAGATACAACCATCGCTGGGGTGCTAGTCCAAGACAGACCAAATAATAAAGAACATGTAATTTATTATGTAAGAAATAACCTAGCCGAGCCTACACTGAAGTATGAACCAGAAGAGAAAACAACCCTAGACATATTACACATAGTACAAAAGCTTTGACATTACATCATTCTCTGAACCAACACAGTCATAAAAATTATCAAACCCATGCGATATTTTCTAACTAGACGCATGATGAACCATAAGTACAACCAATGGATATTTATACTAGAGGAATTTGATTTGTAGTTCAGCTCCCCCAAGAGCAAAAAGGCACTCATCCTAGTTGAATACATCACTGATCTCTTTAATAAGACCCAAGGATCCCCCATGAATGACTCACTACCTGATGAACATTTTTTCTTAGTAACATTGGAAGACCCTTGGTACGACGATATCCTTATTTTTATACGAACCCAAAATTTCAAACCCCAGCTCACCCGTGAAGACCAAATTTTCATATGCCCATTGACGCATCCAAGGATCCCTCGGAGTACCGAGTGGCACTACAACAAAGGGTCGTAGCATAACAACCTGCTCATACATGATACAACGCAGAATGCTAGTGTTACACAGCAATTTGTCACCATCCCTACCATTCCCCGTCTCGCACATTGGAGGGCTTATTTTGTGACCTATGAGAAGTGATATAACTTGAAAATACTTTCATGGCATTCCCCTGAACATGTACTTTCATCCCCCTGAAGACATATCCTGCTGAAAAAACCTAAAAACACCCTTTTTTGCATTAGCGCAGGCAGCCAGTTCAGTACCCCTGCCAATGGGGAAATTCCTTCAAAGAGGTCGCGCCAATTGGCGCTCTGTCCCAGAGTCGCACTCGCGCCAGCCAATTTAAGGAGTGTTTTTTAAAAATAAATGGTGGAAGTTTCATCCTAACAAATTCCTGGGCTGCTATCTATCTTGAGTTGGGAGGTTTGGCTACGGATCTCCATAGAGAGGAAGTGGTTTGCCACCTCTCATGGAAGCTTCCTTGATGATAGGGCCAATCCCATGATTATAGGGATCCAAACTCCCCTTCCTCCATCTATAAAAGCTTACCCATCTCCATGGCAAGCTAGTTTTCAAGTTCCCAAATTCCTAAGAGCCTTATGCTGCAAGAGCCTCCATAACTCCCTTAAGGCCAAATCCAAGCAAGGAGACTATTGTCAAGATCCAAAGAGAGAGGTTTGTCCCATCCTTGACAGGCTTTTCGAGACGTGTTCTGCTGGCGACCCTCTGAAGGAGAATTCAACATCAGAACTATGGTTGTATTCTTCCTTTGATTGATTAATAATAAGCGACTATTGGTTATGGTTCCACTCTTGTTGTTGTTTATGATGATGAGTTATGTCCTTTCTGACTGACATATAGTTGCATCTACTGGATTTTACGCTTGCGTTCGTTTTGTTTCTCTCTTGTACAGGTTTCCTATCACGGAGATCATGGGGATCGTGATCTGCCTGAGCTAAGGAACAGGAGCGCTACCTCTTCTACAAGCAACAGCGTTGGATTCCAGGTAAGCCTTCATCGCTAGTTGGTTTATTTGCAATTAGGAACCTGCACTATAGCGTGAACGATTGTTGCTAGACCCGGTCTGGGCTAGTAGGGATCGCCTCTGTCCACAAAGGGGATTTACCTCCACAAAAAATTTGCGACTCCGCTGGGGATTGTTAGCTTGTTGTCGTTCGTTTTATGAGCTATAAACAGAGCCTGAAGTTGGCTAGATAGCCTTCGAAACGCTTTTGCTCTGCAATTGCGAAGTAGATCAAAGCTGCTTCAGTCAATCTCCGGTTTAGTTTGTAAACTGAACACTTGGAGCACTGTCTTGTCTCTTCGGTTGATTCTTGATTCTGCTTGCTTGATCATCTCTTTAGGCTGGCTCTTTCTGTGAATTTGGGTTTTTGAAAACTCCAAACATCACTGGTTTGATCTTGGATTGCTTATTTTTTATTTTAGCATAGCAAACTTGACTGGCACATTTTTTAGCGTGACAGTCGCGCCAATTGGCGCTATTTGTCAATGTATTACCCGCGCCAATTCTGATATGGTGCTATTTTCAGTTTGACAGTCGCGCTAGTGCTGGGGACTGCTAGGGTTTGCTTGATTTTGAGCTTTCTAAGCCTGATCTCTAATTTTGGTTTCATTTTTTCGACTGCTTGAGTGTTTTGGAGCCTTTATTGACTGACTGTTACCTCCGTCCTTTGGTTGTTTGCCCATTTCCATCGATTTTTCATTCTAGCCCTAGGTCATCTAGGTGCTATTGTGTGTTGACCCTCCCTTGGGAGTTTTCGGTTTTTATCAGTTCGGTCAACCTTATGATTGCTTCTTTGCATTCGTTTGGTGGTTTTCTATTGTCTCATTGCATTTTTTGAGTGATTATTTCCTTCTTCATTCAAATTCTGCCTTGTCTCATTTGGGCCTAGATTACACGGCTCATTTGGAGTCTTCGGGATTCTTTTCATTTTGAGGGACTTTTGGTCGATTTGAGGTCTGATTTTGATTTCTACTGAGTGAAATTTGTTTATTTTTTCTCTCTTATCATCATTTCTCGAATCGCTTTTGCATTAGTTTTCATTTTTTAGTGCACTTTGCTTTGAAATATTGAAAGTATATAAAAAAAAATCTCTTTTGCTTTTCATTAGTTAATGTGAATTAGATTTTTTTGGTGTTATTAGTCATTGGTAACCTTGAACGAAAAGCTTTTTAGTTTTCATTAGCTGCATTAGAGACATCATTGGTTGTTTTCTGTTCATTTCGTTATTGTGTGAAAAGCTCTCAACTCTCTCATAAATAGCTTTCATCGAATGAAATGATATACTGTGGCATATAGAGTGCATTTAGGAGATTTTGAGACATTACATTCACTAGGGCCTAAAAACTGAAACGTAATTGAAGATAAACTTTAAAATTTACTCAATTTACACTAAGGCAGCATTGAAATCTAGCGAAACAAATTTAGAGTTCTAGGCTAGAGACGTGTTCCGGCGTCTTAAAACCTAGTCGATGTCGTTTGCCTCTTGGCTTTAGACAGCGCTAGTACAGACTTGTGCTCCCTGTATCATCGCGTATATAAAGGGAGACCCCACTAGGTTTCAATCCTTTATCCACAGGAAGCCGAGTCTGCCGCCCTATACCCATGATACACTAGACACAGCATTCGGGGAGATTTCTTGCATGTATGTTAAGTCCTTGGTTGATTTCTCTTTCATTTTGAAACCAAGGTGTATATTGCAGTTCATGGTTATTTGGTACACCCTTTGCCTAGTATTCCTGTGTAGTCATTTGATCTTTTCTGACTCTTTAAATTTGAAAGGATCACCAAGCGCTTGTCCTTTCACGCTTGCTTCAAAACTGAAAGAGATAGAGTCACCTTTTATCTGTTTATCGACTCTTAAAACATGAAACGGTGAAGTTTCCTATTTTTCAATGTGGTGAAAAATTTATCACCCGCGATCACACGCCCTGCTAGATTTTTCTTGTTGTTCGTTTGATTGTGTGTCTTGACTCTTTTTCGACCCGTGTGTGTGTTTGATATTTTTATTTTAGCGTTACTACGACAGTGGCGGAACCCTCGGTTTCGTCTACTGGTAGTCCTTATATGGACGATTCATCAGAGGCTTCACAATCCTCTATTGAACCTCAGCAACCCATTGTTTCTGAGTTTCCTGACGGGGGACCGATTCTTGCTGAGCAACCCTTTGGGGGACTAGTTGAGTTCAATTGGCCCTTTTCCGACCCTTGGTCTGAGTTAAGAGTAGGGGTAGATTTCCTTTCTCTTACATCAGGTTCGCCTTTTATAGCTGTTATTTTTCCTCCTAGTCCTCACCGTCTATTATGAGATCTAGCGGCAGGCTCAATCATGAGTGAATCCAACGAGGAAATCCCCACGTCCGGTGAGGATTACCAGTTATTTCCTTAGAGATTATTTCCAAGAGACAACCTTGAACCATCTGTTATGTCATCACCCAGTCCCTCATTACCAGCAGGGTATAGATCCTTGGGTCAGATTATCGCCGCCGCAGCCTCTATGGGGGTATCAGCTCCTTCTACGAGGCCGGTGGTTCCTTCATTGGGGATGTCTCCTCAGACTCCCATCACCTCTGTACCCATTCGGCCCACTGTCTGTGTGGTCGCGTCTGCACCCGCTGTTACGGCACCCTCCGCGAGGGTTGTGCCGCCTCCCGAAGACGTCTACATAGCGACTGCTATGCCGAAGAACATCTCTCTGGAGGAGTATCGGTTGTCCCTACAACAGCCGAACCCCGAGGTTGGACAAACCTCTCAAGACCCCAACCACTCTTATTTTTCACATTATGCACAGGATGGTACACCCGTGTATGCTTTTCCAGATCAATACGATGAGCATGGGAACATTTTACGTTTACCCGCTCCAGAGGCTCACCTTCATGCTCAAGGTTTACCCTATAACCAGGTTGGACATCCTTATAACCCGCAAGGGCAACCTTTTCAAGGCCAACCTTCGGGCCAGCCTGGCTATCCTTATGACTTGCAGGGGCAACCTTTACAAGGCTATCTTGCAGGCCAGCAAGGGCCATCATACGGTCCGCAAGGATAGTATTACAACACTTTCGGTCAACCTGTGCAGCCTCAGCCGGGGTACCAACCGGGGCCGGTATACGGTCCTGGGCGGCAAGTCCAACCTTTCCAACCCATGCAACCTCAGTATCCTGTTAATCCAAACGTTGCACACCAGCCAAGACCATCTTATGGTCCTGCTGTAGGTCAAACCGGTTACCAGCCACAGCCTGGTGTACCTCCACCAGGCCAACCGGTCTATCCGACACAACCTGGTGTTCCACCTCCAGGCCAACCGGTTCATCCAGTGCAACCTGGTGCTTCTCAACAGCCAGGTCAACCTGCGCAACCGACACAACCTGTTCACCCGGATCAACCTGTTAACCTAGGGCAGCCCACTCAGCCAAGTCAGCCTGCTCAACCAGGCCAGCCTACACATCCTACTAACCCTGCACAACAGCCGACTTATTCAATCCCGCAGCCAAATCAACCGCTGCACCCAAATTATCAGGCTCTGTAGGGTTCCACCTATCAGCAGCCCACTAAACCTCAAGGTGGCTACTATTCTCATGGTCAATACCGACCGAATTATAGCCAGCCCCAAGGTTCTAACTATCATCCTCAACAACCCGGTTACACCTATACTCAGCAGCCAAATCCAAATGCTGCTTACACGGGGCCGACTCATAAACATGGTCCATACTCTGGTTATCAACCCCCGTACACTGGTTACCAGCAATCGAATCAGGCTGGTTATACCACCTATACCCACTACGGTCAGAATCCTGCTGGACAGAACCCATGGGGGGGAAAGGATATTCCCAACCAGCATGGAGTATAGGTACTGGTCCTTACCCAGGGCCAGGCATGCCGTCCAATCCGCCATTGCCATTTCTGGCTACCTTGGAGTTACCAGATGTTTCGAAATTAACCAATGATCCAATTTTGCACAATCCTTATTGGCCTCCGGTTCCTACCAAGGTGCCTGGTGATTGCCCCAAGTTTGAGGGAAAAGATGGAGAGGATCCCCAAGCTCATGTGATGACTTACCATCTTTGGTGTTCATCCAACTCTTGGGTGGATGATTCAATTTGTCTGCGCCTCTTCCAGCACTCTTTGACTGGCACTGCTGCTAAGTGGTATATCGAATTATCCCGTGGCATCTTTCAAGATTTAAATTCGTTAGCCATGGCTTTTCTGACTCATTTTCAGTTACCGATTCGCTACGAAGCCGAGACGCATCTCCTGACTTATTTGAAGCAGGACAAAGCCACCCACATTTCTAATCACATTCATGAGTGGCGATGTCATCGTAGGCTGATCAAGTTTCATATACCTGATCAGATACTAACTCATTGGTTCACCAACTCCTTCGTTAACAAAATCGCCCAAGATATTGCTATGTGAGCGTGTGTGACTGAAGAACAAGCCATAGCGCGTGCCCAATATCTGGATTTGGTATACTCACAATCCGGTACGTTGTATGATATTTTTCCTGATGCTCCACAGTCTGGAACCTCTAAAGCTTCACCTACCCTAGCGGTGGATGGTGTTATTGGTTTCGTGTCTCAGAATTCGAAGAAATCTTCGAATGGGAAGTAGAAGTCCAACTCATCCAATAATTCTTCTCCTCTCGCCCCTACCGATTCTGGAAAAACTGCGGAGGTTAATGCCATTCAGGCTAATCCTACAGAGAAAGCCTCCAAAGGAAAGAAGAAGGGCAAAGGTAAATCCAAATCCATCGCCCCAAAGCCAGATTCCAAACCTCGGACCGAGGACGGTTCCCAACGCAAACCGAAGTACCCTTGCCTCATTTGTGAAGGAGATCATTATACTAAGGATTCTCCTCGACGATATGAAGTTAGTCAACTTCTAAAAGGCTCCAAAGGGACTCCGACAGCTCTTAAAGAACCGTTCCCGTCTCAGCAGACCTAGATGGTTGAACAGCCCTCACCATCTGCACCATTTGGGTCCCAGGTCTTTATGATGAATGGTGCTGCACCTATCTCTATTGCTACGCATTTGAAGGATTACAATGAATCGCGTCATGCACCGGGGAAGGCATTTGCGGATGGTCCACCTCCCCCACCTGTCTCCGGTTCATTGGAAATTGAGAAGCCTACTACTGAACCCGTTGTGAGGCCACCCTCTAAAGGTGTTCTACGAAAATATTCCTACAATCTGAATGCCCATGCCGCTCAGCACTACAGTATTGTTGAGGATCTGGCACAGGCACCTTTTGCCATGTCTGCTTTGGAAGTTCTTCAAATTTGTCCTTCGCAACGGAAAGCTCTTTTATCTGCAATCAGTGGAATCGATCCCGCCGATTCTAGCCTTCTCACCTTCGACTTAGAAAACTTTACCCCCCGACTTCCACATCAGATCGCTCTTTTTATTCAAGTTGGGATCAATGGTCTTAACATCCATAGGGCCGTTGTGGATGAAGGTGCTTCTACCTATGTCATGTCGTCCGCTTGTTGGAAGGCCATTGGCTCTCCGGCCCTTTCATCATCTCCCAATGCCCTAGAGGCATTTGATGGTCGGGAATCCAAACACCTGGGTGTTCTCGAGAGTCTAGCGATTACTTTACAGGGGAATACAGTCAACGTAGAAGTAGAAGTGGTTGATGCCAAGCTCAACTACAATATAATTCTTGGCTGCAGCTGGACTCATGCCATGTTATGCATGCCGTCCACCCTATTTCGACTTATTAAGTTCCCTCATGAGGGAAAAATCATTACGGTGGATCAGTTGTGCTTCTTCACCTCCACCTCCAAGAACAACATTC
Source organism: Pinus albicaulis (assembly GCA_034641835.2). Taxonomy (NCBI): domain Eukaryota; kingdom Viridiplantae; phylum Streptophyta; class Pinopsida; order Pinales; family Pinaceae; genus Pinus; species Pinus albicaulis. The sequence goes on along the minus strand of CM076579.1, from coordinate 1,151,192,747 downwards.
CGTACGTGGATCAAATCCCAAATCCCCCTGACAGTGTCGGGCCCAGTCTCTTCAAAGACCCCATCTTCATGGGTATTTTTCCTGCACCACCACCGCACACCGCTCAAGTTAATATGATCTTTAGGTCTGACGAACCATGGTTCATCCCTACACCTGAGCAGGTGATTGAGTTTGGAGAATCAATGCCCTTAACTCCAGTAGAGATTAGCTACTGTGAAATTGTTGCTGCATCAGATCCTCCACCGCCTCGGCATGCTCCTTCGAGCATGACTTTAGACATCTATTCTCAGTCCCCCTGGCTTGGCGAGGCCGACTCGACGGATCCTCTTAAAGAGATTTTTCCTTCGGATGAAGCCATTGTAGAAACAACGTGTCTTGAGGAGCTGCCTTGGAGCGATGGACACATCGTTCCTCGTTCATGCCTAGATTGGGGGCAATGTCGGATTGTCTAGAGCGTTTTGCATCTCAGGTTCCCACTCCACCTCTCCAAACGCCCATTTTGACGCACGAGGTTCTTTCGTAAGGAAACCTGAGTAATATCACTCAAACCATCCCGATCAACATCTCCGTTAAATCGGGGATCGTTGAGAACATACACGTGGGAGTGACTTGTTCTCCTGATGAGATACAAGTCTATACTGATCTTTTTAAAGAATTTAGAGATGTGTTCGCCTGGTCCTACGAGGAAATGCCTGGGATTGATCCCAGTATCGTAGTGCATGAGATTCCAACCTACCCTGGTGCGAAGCTCGTGCGCCAATGCTTACGCCCGGTGCATCCTCGCAAAGCCGCTGCAATTAAGGCAGAAGTTGAAAAACTTCTGAACGCGGGCTTTATTTATCCCATCCCCCTCACAGAATGGGTTTCAAACATTGTCCCTGTCGATAAAAAGCAGGGTACTATTAGGGTTTGTGTTGATTACCGCGATATTAATCGCGCCTGTCTGAAGGATAACTATCCCACTCCGTTCATAGACCAAATCATTAACGAATGTGCTAGAAGTGAGATTTATTCCTTGATGGACGGCTTCTCCAGGTATAATCAGATCAATATTTTACCTGAGGATCAACACAAGACTGCATTCATCTATCTGTGGGGTAATTTCGCTTATAAAAAGCTCCCATTCGGCTTGAAGAATGCTGGAGCCACTTTCCAGCGTGCGATGTCTTACGCTTTCCATGACATACTCCATATCATTCAGCCTTATCTGGACGACTTGCCAGCTCACTAAGCTAGGCGAGAGGACCACCCTGAACACCTCCGCTAGATTTTCCTTTGCTGTAGGCGCTACAATATTAGGCTTAATCCTCATAAATGCGTCTTTTGCATGGATTCTAGCCGTCTTTTGGGATTCATAGTCTACAAAGATGGAATTCGCCTTAACCCTTTAAAAGTTGAGGCTATCATCAATCTCCCATCGCCCTCCTCGTTATATCAATTGCAGAGTCTGCAGGGAAAAACTAACTTCCTTCGACGCTTTATCCCGAACTACGCAGAGGTGGTAAAAGGATTCACGCACCTATTAAAGCAGAAAGTTCCCTTTCGTTGGGACGAAATCGCTCAACAATCCTTTGAGAAGCTTAAGAAGTTACTTGTTAATGCTCCTTTGCTTCGTCCTCCGGACTACCACCGTGATTTCACTTTGTATCTAGTCGTCGCATTTAGCACCATCGCTATGGTTCTGGTGCAAGATGATGATGATGGTAATGAACATGTTGTTTATTATTTATCACGGAACCTTCTCGACACCGAAACACATTATGCTCATGTCGAGAAGCTGGCGTTAGCCGGAGTACACGCTGTGCAGCGTTTTCGCCACTACATCCTGCTGCGTACAATAACAGTGGTTTCAGATTGCAACCCCATGACATATATTCTCTCTCGACAATTACTGGGGGGAAAATACTCCAAATGGATCGTTATTCTGCAGGAGTTTGACTTAGAGTTCACTACGGTTAAGTCAACCAAATCACTGGTTTTCGCGGATCTTATATGCTCACTCCCAACAGACTCCACTCCTTCACACTCCGAGGATCATATCCCGGATGAAACTCTTTTCCTTATCAATACTCGCGACCCTTGGTACGACGACATAATTGTGTATCTTCAGACCTCCACATTTTGGTCTGAGTTGAATAAATATGCCCGACGTCGGATTCGGCATCAGTCTCAACCCTACCGCATCGTAGGAGATACCTTATACCGCGTTGGAGTAGATTCGGTGCTCCGTCGGTTCCTAACCTTGGAAGAGGATGAAAGAGTCCTAAATGAATACCACAGTGGCGCCTGTGGTGGTCATATGTCCGGATATGCCACTGCCCAGAAAATTCTGTGAGCAGGTTACTTCTGGCCGTCAATATTCAAAGACTGTATCGTCGCAGTCCGTAAATGTCACGCATGCCAGGTCTTTTAGCGCAAGATGCGCACGCCACCTCTCCCTTTGCATCATGTTATTACCGTTGGCCCTTTTGCGAAATTGGGCGTAGATTTTATGACGTGTAACCCTCATTCAGCTGGGGGGCATGCATATATAATTGTCGCCGTAGACTACTTTACGAAGTGGGCCGAAGCGATGCCTACACTAGCTTCCGACGGTAAGACATCTGCCCAATTCATCTTCAACCACATCATTGCACATTTCGGGGTCCCTCAGGCCATCTTTACCGACCATGGTACTCATTTCCGAGATTATATGATGGTCGAGCTGACTTCAAGATTGGGCTTACGCCACGATAGTTCAATGCCATATTACCCTCAGGAAAATGGCCAGGTTGAAGCAGTGAACAAGGTTCTGGTCATTATGCTTCAACAAACAGTTAGTATTCACAAATCCAATTGGCACCTCCAACTGTTCTCAGCTCTATGGGCCTACCGGATGTCTGCAAAGAGTGCAACTAGATTCACACCATTTCAATTGGTGTATGGTCTGGAAGCAACTCTTCCGGTTGAATGCGAGATTCCTTCTTTGAAATTAGCTGTGGAACTTCTACCCGACACTTCTGCTGAGGAAGAGCGTCTTTTGTATCTGGAACGGTTAGATGAAACCCGCCGTTTGGCTGCTTTAGTCATTGAAGCACAAAAGAAGCGGGTCAAAGCTCACTTTGATCAATCAGTTTCTCCACGTTCCTTTGTCGAAGGGGACCTCGTCCTCTTATACGATCAAGCGCATGACAAGCTTGGGGCCGGCAAGTTCCAACCTATGTGGCATGGGCCCTACATAGTAAAACGCGTTTTGAAGAATGGGGCTTATGAGCTTATAGATTATGAAGGAGTTCCACTGGCGCAGCCCAGAAATGGGCTGTACCTGAAAAAATACTACGCTTGAAGTCATTTTTGGTGTGGTGTGTGTACATAAGTGTGTTATTTCATTTGTGTGCATGTGTGGTGTGGTGTGCGATGTAAACATCTTTCTGCTGATCGGGTCTTCCTGATTGTGCAGATGTCCATCAATCCGTTTGTTGGTTTCGCGGATGGTGCCTCCCGCAGTACCAGGAATCTATCTTCGGCAGCCTGGGTAATCTACGATCCTGCTGGTGAGTTGGTCGACCTGCAAAGTGTGTGTCTGGGACATGCTACAAATAACATCACGGAATATAGTGCTGTGTTAGAATTATTAACTGAGGCTGTAAACCTTGATATCCGTGAATTAATTGTGTATCTAGAATCACAACTTGTAGTATCACAACTTAATGGTCATTATTCAGTTAGAAACCCATCCATTTTACGTATAACGCATTCGTTTACCTTCTGGTAAATTTTTATTACTATATTGTATTCACAAATATACCTGCATATGTATATACATTAATTGATGAGTTGACCTGGTTTCAGGAGGACATTGCTGAATTACAAACAAAACATCACGTGTGAAGAGATCCATCCAAAAATAGGTATATATATATATATATATATATATATATATATCAAAATGTTTACATAGGCATTACATAAATAAAAATATACATGTTCATCTTAATACATCCTGAGAGTTACATTCGGAGACGACATGTCCCTCAAAAAATATGCATGAAATAAAGCCATAGGTGTCTAATCTGCGTGGTGCTCATGATAACAAGCCACAGCACGCACTAAGCATCTCAGAAGACGGTGGAGGTGACTAGGCACTCCCACCGTATGTCTATGGTATGCTAGTGGGACATCTGCCAGCCGGGCGTAGTCTGGAATCCCCCGGGCGATCCCCTCGAGGTTCTAGACCAGCTCTCCTCCCTCAGCACCCTCCGCCTGAGGGTCAGCTGCGGGATGAGTTCTCTGTGAAATAGGAGACATACCGACAGGTCTCTCTGGGCCAACATCTGCATATGCATAAAACTTCTGTCAGAACGGACATGTATTAACAAAAAAAAATCATAAAACATAAAAATCAAAAAGACGATCTTACCCAACTCCTCGTCCCAGTCATCTCTCTCCGGGAGTGGAAGATCTGGATCACCAGTGAAATCGGTCCCTGCATATGGCCAGTCTTCGACTACAGTCAACTGACGCCGTAGCCACCCAAAAAACTCCGGCCTCCAGGACATCTGTTGGCCCCCTCCTGCTCTGGGCATCAGTGCTGCCCAGCGAGCCATTCTCGGCTCTCATGGTACCAGCTCAGCTACTATGGCCCCTTGGCCCTGGAAGATTGGTAGTCATTCTAGAATGAACGATACCAGGATAGAACCGTAGCCGAACTGCTTCAGTTTGGATTGCTTGCACTTCGTGAGCTGCCTCTTCATGTTGACTGTCACCGCTGTAACCCAGTCAAACAGTGTAGGAATCATACACTCTGAGGCTAGTATGAGTTGGGCCTTGGTCACCTCATGTGGAGCTTGTGATCCTGCAGCTCGTGTAATGGTGTGTAGCACTACTCTGAGTGCTAGATCCTCGACAGTGTGAATGTCTACCTTTCCGCTTCCTAATCCGGTTCGTGCCCTTGGGCACACCCTCGCCATTACCTGCTCCATCTTTTCACCAGATGGTCTGCTCCCTGTCAATATGGGCACTGGACCTCTGCGCGATAGTCCGGTTATGAAGTATATGTCAGAAACCTCCAGTTCTAATACTTGATCCCGCAGCTTAAACACTTGTTCATTTTCATCCCAAATACTGATAAGGTATTGTAGAAGCTCAGGTTGAGCTCGTAAGCAAGGTGTCAGGAAGAAATTTTTAAGCCCACAATTCTTGAGAGCATTCATACAAGTTTCATTCTCCATGGCTAATTCATCCTCTTCCCCATGCTCCCTCTCTTTCCATTCGATCACCATTGTACTCGGTTGCCTGCATCAACATGGTCAAAAAACCTTAATTAGATCTCTGGTATGCTTGGAAATCCATTTGAATCACTCACAAATCGGAAATTTAAGGCGGAAAACTAAATTGCGCCATTAGCGCGACTGTCTTCCTAACAGTCGCGCCAGTTGGCGCGGGCTCTTTATATACAAAAGGCCATTAGCGCGGGTTCGTGCCCGATACCCGCGCCAATGGGCGGAGCCCTAAAATTACAAAAATATTCCACAGAAATCTAATGAGCAATGGAAAACTATAAAAAAATGGATTAAAATGGAGTACAGGGAAGTGCCTCTTACCTGGAACGAACGGAAATCTGAATGGTAGCTCGGATCTGTCGCAATTTCCGTCAGAAGTTTGCACACCAAAACGGACCACTGTTGCTCTCCAATGGGGTATATAGTAAAAGTAACTTTGTTTTTTACCATTTGAAACTATTTATAACTTTTTGAAATCTCGTTAGGTTTTAAAAGTCATTTTTTATTAATATTTTGATATATTTTGTCGAAATAGATTTTACACTTGCCTCTGTGTGCAGCAACAGGTTTCTACGCGACTTCAACGGTGAAACGAGTTATATTTTATACTTTTTCGGACTCGGTAAAAACACGAAAAAGTCATTTTGGAGTCATCTTTCAGCTCTTTTCTGACTCTCTAAAACATGAAAAGATTGCCGAGGCCCTTGTCGTTTCAATCTCGTTAAAGTGGTTGCGAAACGACAACTACCCAGTATACGTTTACCCCTTTTTCGGGCTGGGATAGATTATTTACGAAAAAGGAATACTCTAGCCTATCGCGACTAGGAGGTTTTCTCAGACATAGTTTTCTACCTTTTCGGATTTGAGGAACTATTTACGAAAAGGGACCGTTGGATTTTACTTTTCTGCTGTCTTTTCAAACTCTCTAAACATGAAAAGACGCCGAGTTCTTCCTTTGTCAGACTCGTTAAACCCTGATGACATCGGATTCAGTCATAATGACGCTACTCGAGTCTTTCCTTCCTAGGGCTCGTTAAATGTACTAGGATGGCCTTATATCACAAGCATATGCTATCCCCTTCAAGCTTGTTATCAAAAATAATTGGGGTACTCGTCAGAAATGGCGGGGAAAAAATGGAACCAACATCATTGTCGTGTCGGCAGTATGTCGCTCTTGAACATGGCACTTGTCTGCATTCGTGTCGGGTTGGGGACATCTCATCTCGTTTTTCGCTTGCCTCCGTGGGTTTGGGTAATCCCTTTTGACCTCTCATCTGCTCTTTGCCTCGTCAATATGACCTCTGATCTTTTGATGTCAAATACTGCCAAGTCCACTGTCATGTTGTTCATATGTTCAAGAGAAGTTGTCCTCTGCAAGTACCAACCTCCCTCTAATTCTCATCTGATCGTGATTCACAAACACATTATGTTCCCCTGTCTCGTGTCGATGATGTGGGAAACACTATGGCCCACCTTCGATCAAGGTCTCTTCCTGTCGACTTCAGCTCATTATCCAGGAAGCTGATCTTGGGACTCCTTTCTGGTACCTTGGAGCCTGCATGCCTCAATGGCAGGTTCTTCGCATTCGACGCGAGGTTTTCATCATTCGCCTCCGATCAAGTGATTCTACGGGTGTTCGACACCAGCTCATTGATTCACATGCTGTAGATTGTACTTATAGTACCTTGAGGGCCATTGTCATTATTTGTGGTACCTCTCGCATCTGTTAACAGTTTTCATCATTGGCTGGTAGTCAGATGATGTTCTTGCATGTTCGACTTCAGCCCATTTCTTCACATGCTTGGACTTGTACTGTGTTCGGGTCGAGATGGAGCGCAAGACCCTGGATTGTGTCTATTGTAATCCAGGCTGCGATTTTGTGGATTATTATGATTATTTACATGACTCACTTACTGGATGGCTACGACCATACCTGAGTCTATTTATCGATCCTCACTAGATGGCTGCGTCCATTCCTTGGATCTGGATTATTTTATACTCTTTTATGGATGGATGCGCCCATACCATATATATATCATGTATTTGAGACATCAGTTGTACTTCTTCACGCGGGTTTTCCGACGGCGGAGTTTTCAGTTGGACATGTTCTCGTAAAGCATTTCACCCCTCTCTCTCATTCGGGCCTCATAATTTAGGGGGCATTTGTTACACAGCAATTTGTCACCATCCCTACCATTCCCCGTCTCGCACATTGGAGGGCTTATTTTTTGACCTGTGAGCAGTGATATAACTTGAAAATACTTTCATGGCATTTCCCTGAACATGTACTTTCATCCCCCTGAAGACATCTCCTGCTGAAAAACCCTAAAAACACCCTTTTTTGCATTGGCCCGGGTAGCCAGTTCAGTACCCGCGCCAATGGGGAAAATCCTTCAAAGAGGTCACGCCAATTTGCGCTCTTTCCCAGAGTCGCACTCGCGCCAGCCAATTTAAGGAGTGTTTTTTAAAAATAAATGGCGGAATTTTCGTCCTAACAAATTCCTGGGCTGCTATCTATCTTGAGTTGGGAGGTTTGGCTATGGATATCCATAGAGAGAAAGTGGTTTGCCACCTCTCATGGAAGCTTCCTTGATGATAGGGCCAATCCCATGATTATAGGGATCCCAAATCCCCTTCCTCCATCTATAAAAGCTTACCCATCTCCATGGCAAGCTAGTCTTCAAGTTCTCAAATTCATAAGAGCCTTATGCTGCAAGAGCCTCCATAACTCCCTTAAGGCAAAATCCAAGCAAGGAGACTATTGTCAAGATCTGAAGAGAGAGTTTTGTCCCATCCTTGATAGGATTTTTGAGACATGTTCTGCTGGCGACCCTCCGAAGGAGAATTCAGCATCAGAACTATGGTTGTATTCTTCCTTTGATTGATTATTAATAAGCGACTATTGGTTATGGTTCCACTCTTTTTGTTGTTTATGATGATGAGTTATGTCCTTTCTGACTGACATATAGTTGCATCTACTGGATTTTACGCTTGCGTTTGTTTTGTTTCTCTCTTGTGCAGGTGTCCTATCACAGAGATCGTGGGGATCGAGATCTGCCTGAGCTAAGGAATGGGAGCGCTACCTCTTCTACAAGCAATAACGTTGGATTCCAAGTAAGCCTTCATTGCTAGTTGGTTTATTTGCAATTAGGAACCTGCACTATAGCGTGAACGATTGTTGCTAGACCCGGTCTGGGCTAGTAGGGATTGCCTCTCTCCGCAGAGGGGATTTACCTCCACAACACTGATCTCCTTAATAAGACCCAAGGATCCCCCATGAATGAATCACTACCTGATGAACATTTTTTCTTAGTAACAATGGAAGACCCTTGGTACGACGATATCCTTATTTTTATACGAACCCAAAATTTCAAACCCCAGCTCACCCGTGAGGACCAAAGTCGCATATGCCCATTGACGCATCCAAGGATCCCTCGGAGTACCAAGTGGAACTACAACAAAGGGTCGTAGCATAACAACCTGCTCATACATGATACAATGCAGAATGCTAGCATAGGAAAAAGTCGTAGTTGCACCTCAATACACCTTGGACAACTGACTGAACATGCCATGATATACTAATCTTTCCCAATAAAAAAATTTCCCTGCCTGGAGTTGTCGCAGGACTTCTATATGCAGCCTTGATACCTTGTGGGGCAAGGATGACCCTACTAGGTAGATGATCATAGATAGAGTAGCCCACTCTGCTAGGTCTGTAACATGGGCCACCTGAACATAACCTCGTGAGATGGTGTTACGCCCAAAGTGACCGGCCTCTTCTGCTCAATGATGAATATTCACTTCCCTTGCTGGAAGTGGATAAGGAAGAAACTCCCCATGAGGCAAGAGACTAATCACGAAGTAAATATTAGTTTGAGGTAGTATCCTCAGATCAGTTTGACACTCTACCATAATGTGCCTTTGACGGTCCCAACATCGAACCAGGTGTTGATCAATGGTTGTCATTCATGTCAACCCAAGTAGCACCAGAAGCTACCCAGATATTGCATGGGAATTTTTACTTGAAAAAATATTGTATTCCGAGTCAAGGATATTTTGTATGGTTTCTACTTATTGAGATGATTCCATTGATATATGGCATGCCATAATTCTTCACGGTTTGAGAGATATTCGTTTTTGAAGTTAGTAACCCTAGTTAGTGGGCTAAAACCCCATGCAGTTGTGGCATGACAGTAATCATTGGTTTTGGTCATTGAATATTAAATAATTAATAATTTTTTAAACTCCTAAAGTCCCTCCATTGTTCACTTGTTTAAGACCCTCTCAACCTAAGCATTTATATAAATTATGACCCTCATATCCTCCTGATGCAAGGGATTTTTCTACTCAAAACATGCCATCGTGGCATTATCGCTATAATTTATTTATATACTTTTTATTTTTTATTTATTTATTTCATTATTTATTTAATTATTTATTTATTTATTTTGTCTATGAAGCTTTAGATGCTCAAACAAAAACCCATTTGAGCTGAAATCTTGATGAAGCATGTGACCAAATTTTAGATATTGGTTCGCTATATGTTCTAATATATGATCTGAGGAAGTTAGGGTTTTTGCAGTCACATGAATTTCCTGTCAAACAGGTGACCTTGGGAAAATCTTCATAACTTTCTATATGAGCATTGGATTCAAATTTTGTAAAAAGTGACAGAAATAGGACGAACTGTAGTTTGTTGGATATCGTTTTCAGGACTGAAGGTTGAAACAGTGACACGTGGAAATTCTTATAAGTTCGATCTACTGAAACAGTATATAATTAGGTCATCGTAGGATATTGGGCATGAATATTTCTTGAATAATCCAATAATGATCAGATCTGTGGGGTTGGAAAAAGGACTCAGAGAACTACCACAGGTTGCAATTTTAGACCTTGGAGATCTGAAATTAAATAGATACAACAAATTCAATATCTAGCTTATAGAAGGCAAGAAAAAATATGCATTCAAGGATCACTACAGTAAGAAAAATACATCAACAGTCAAGGGTAAGTTTGCTACAAGGTATGTATGATTAGTGTTTGAATTTCAATTTGAATATCATCTTTGACATGTGTTTTTAGGACAGAGTAAGTATTTTGTATGTATGTTTGATTGGGTTTTGTTCATAAATGTTGAACGTATTTACATTTGAATTTTGAATATTTCTCTGACATATGGTTTGCAAGATAGTGTAAGTATTTTTTTTGTAGATTGGTTGGGGTATTGTTCATTAATGCATGTGCAGGAAGGATGAAACAATAGGACAACTCAAACACATACTAGAAGGATAATGCAACGCCAAAGTACCATTACTTGAAGAAAACGCAACAATACCTTAGCAGCTGCTAGTGTTCAAAGTAGCAGTGTCAAGTCAAGGATCAGGTAGTGTCAAAAGTCGGTATTGTAAAATTCATCATTGTAAAATTGTAAAAAAGTCAATCTTCCTATAGTTAGAGAGGCATTTTTGGTAAGTATAAGTGTCATTGTTGGATAATTTTATGGTTGGGTTACAGGTCATAGTGTGATTGGATGATTGGTCTAGTTCAAGAAAATCATTGTGAATCATATTGCATCATGGATCATTGTCCCTGGTATGGGAGTACACACACTTGTCTTACTTATGATCATTATAGAGTGGCAGGGAGGTGCTAGGTTGAAGCATGAAGTCACCTACAGGTTGGAGCCTATGAACACTTAAGGGTGGTAGGTCGGTCTACTACTGAATAAACTAGGGCGTTAGGGTGTCCTTCTAGTGGGAGCTGGAGAAGAATTCTTTTCAAGAATTCTAGGAAGTTGTACCTTTCATTTCAGTTGGGGCTGAAGATTAAAGAATTTATTAGAAAAATTTTCAATGGTTTTTGACCTAGAGGAGGTTTTCCACCTAAAATTCATGTGCCTATTATGTTCTATTATTTACTGTTGTTACTGGATAAACATTAAGAATATTTAAAGATTAAATAATGCTCTAAAAATATTTAAAAGTGCTAATTGATAAGCCTAATATTGATTCACCCCCCCACTCAGTATTTCCAACAATTAGTATCAGAGCTTGGTTCCTTCAATAGCAGTCTAACAAATGGAAGGAGATCATGGAGTATACTAAGAATAGATTTCCTTTTTTCAATGGAAATAACTATGCACTTCAAAGTGGAACAATGCAGGTTCATTTGTTGGCACAAGGATACGAAGTATTGGAAATCGTTGAAAAAGGATTTACAACGGTAAGAAAAATATGGTATATGATGCCAATGCTAAAGATCTCATTATCGGTGGGCTTATCAAATATGTCTATCTTAAGGTACTGATTTGAAAAACTCCTAAAGAAGTATGGGGAGCGCTTGAGAATATATATGCAGGTGACTCAAACGTGAAAGAAGTAAAGCTTCAAATTTAGAGGGAAAAATTTGAGCAACTCAAAATGAAGGAAGACGAAAATATTGATGCATACTTACATCATGTTGATGAAATAACAAATGCCTTGGAAGGTTTGGGAGAACCTGTCGACACAAAAAATTTTGTCCGAAAGTTCCTTAGAACCTTACTGGCAAGATTCAACCCAAAGTCATCTGTCTTGGAATATAGTTTGAATCTAACCAATCTCAACAAATATGAATTGCATGGAGTGCTTATGGCATATGAAATGAAGATTGAAGAAGAGGATGACACATCTCACCTAGAAATTGCATTCATTGCATCCAAGAAGACTAGTAGGGACAAGTATACCCTAAAAGTGAAAACTTGTAGTTGTAAAAAAGAAGAAAAGGAAGAATATGAAGAATAATTTTTAGATAGATAATTTTCCTACTTAATGAGAAAATTGAGAACAGGTACAGTGAAATTCAAAGGTAAACTTCTATTGATATGTTTCAACTATGGTGAGGTTGGGAATTTTGCAGCCAAGTGTCCTCACAAAAATGAGGTTTTTACGGAAGGAAAGAAAGGTCTGAGGAATTTCAACAAGAAAGTAAATAATACATGGTTTAAGAAGTGTTTCTTCTCCAAATAAGCTAGCTCCTCATCTGATGAAGACAATGATAACGAATAAGAAATCAATGGAAGAGTATTGTTTATGGCCAAGCATAATAATAAAGAAGCATCTGACAAAGAAAGAGACGAAGAAGAAGAGATGAATGAGGTTGAATTTCAAAACGGAGTGATCAGGGTTATCAAAGAGCTCAAGGTTGAGAAGAAGCATGTCAACACTCTTGAAGATGAATTAAAAATACAAAGGGAACATGTCCTAAATCTTAAAATCAAGGTTAAAGAATACAAACAAGTTGAATAATCGCTCAGGGAATAATTAAAGGAAAGAAACAAGGAAAGAGATCAAGCATTGGAAGCTGAATAGTTTCTCTACAAAAGCAAGTAAAAAATGGAAAAACTCTTCAAAACTACACCAACAACTCCAAATCATTGGAAGAAATAATCAACAATTAGCAATCAAAAAGTGACAAGACTGGTCTTGGTTACAAAGAAAAATATGAAAAGGAGCCAAGTCCTTCTATGACAACAAAAGAAGATGGATATGAAAAATCTAACAAGAAGGTCAACCTCTTAGCCAACTCAAGAGATCAGGACTCGCAGCAAGAACATTGGAAGACAATTCCTTGAAGAATATTTCCTCCTAGGTATCAACCTATCTTCTATGGTCATTGTTATTCATATGGAAGGTTGGGACATAGAGCTATAGAATTTCACACATGTGTTTTTAATAAATGTATTTTCGGGAAAGATTTCAGAAATGGATATTCCGAAACTCAACAAAATATTAACAGATTTGATCATTTGAGAGATGATTTCAAATGTTACAAATGTAAAAATTTTGGACACCTGGCTAAAGATTGTAGACTTGGAAGTTCTTCAAAGGAATTCTCACAAAATCAAAATGAAAAAATATGGAAAAATAATACTAAAAAATGTGTTATTGCTCTCAAAGCTCAAAGCAACAAAAACGTTTGGTATGTTGATAGTGGTTTCTCAACTCATATGACTAGAGATAGGAATAAGTTCATATCCTTGAAGGAAAAAAAGGATGTAACAATGTCTTTTGGAAATGATGGGTCTTCAAACTTCATAGGAGTGGGTATAGTCACACTTGGAAGCAAGAATGCATTAGTGAAAGATGTTTTTTTGGTTGAAAATATGAATCACAATCTGCTCAGTGTTGGAAAGATGTGTGATCAAGGACACACAATGCTAATTAACTCTAAGAAATGTGAAATCAGGAAAGGAAAGTTCGGTAAAATTGTGGCTACAACAAGAAAAGCTCCAAATGAAATATATATTTTGGATGAGACACCTAAAGGGTGATTTTTGGCGAAAGAAGACTAAAGTTGGTTATGGCACAAATGAATGGGACATATAAATTTCGACAATCTGGTTAGGATAAACAAGAAGGAACCAGTAATAGAATTGCCTAAAATTTAAAAACCTACCAATACGATATGTGAATCTTGTTGGCATGACAAGCAGAAAAAAGTTGAGTTTAAGACAAAAGAACACTTTCCATCACGTCCATTGGAATTATTACATACTAATCTATGTGGTCCTATGAGAACAAAGGTTTAGATGAAGAATTATATTTTATGCTAATAATAGATTATTACACCATAATGACAATTGTCATCTTCTTAAAGAAAAATATTGAGGCATTCGAGTGTCTTAGAATCTACAAGGAATTGATCGAAAATGAAATTGATTTCAAGATCAAATTTTTGAGATCGGATAATGGTGGAGAATTCAATTCCAAGGTATTTCAACAGTACTATAATTAAAATGGAATAAAAAGGAATTTCTCAATAGCCAAAACACTGCAGTAAATGGAGTTGCTAAAAGAAAAAATAGAACTGTACATAAAATGGCTAGAACAATGTTAAATGACTCAAAATTAGATGATAAATTCTAGGTTCAAGTAATCGATACAACTGTATTCATTATAGAAAAGGTTTACTAAGGAACAATTGTAACATGACTCCATAAGAATTATGGAAAGGAAGGCCGACTAACATCAAATACTTCAAAATACTTGGAAGAAAATGCTACATCAAAAGAGAAGATAAAAAATGTGGCAAGTTCGATTCCTGTGTCAATGAAGGTATTTTTTTTGGTTATTCACGCAAAAGGAAGGCTTATAGATGCTACAATTCGAGGAAAAAAAAATAGTGGAAAGAATAAATGTTACTTTTGATGAAGATTGTGTTACAAAGGATGACGATGAGAATGTCCCTTCAAGTAAATCCGAGGGATCTGAGGGAGAATCTATGAATAATGAAGAAGAATCTCCAGAACAAGACTAATCAAATAAGGAAACAACAGTCAACCAAGAGGAAATAAGAAATAATCAGCAGGATTTACAAGAAAATTATCCAAAATCTTTAAAATAATGGTTTCAAAAGAATCATCCGTCAAATCAAATTATCAACATAAATGAAGGAATTGGAACCATAAGAAGTCAATAGATTTATTCATCACAACAAGACCAACTTTCTTTTTAACATCTTTTGAGCCTATAAATTTTGAGGAAGCTAGCCAAGATGAACATTGGGTAGCAACTATGAATGAAGAATTGGATCAAATTGAGAAGAACGACACTTGGGAATTGGTTCCATGACCAAAGGATAAAATTTTTATTGGAAGTAAATGGTTCGTCAGAAAAAAATTGAATGAGGATGGATAGGCTACCAAGAATAAGGAAATATTAGTCTGCAAAGGATATGCACAAGTTGAAGGAATTGATTTTGAAGAAACATTTGCTCTTGTTTCCAGAATGGAAGCTATCAAAATGTTTCTCGCTTATGCATGCTTGAGAAAATTCAAGCTCTACTAAATGGATGCTAAGTCAGCCTTTCTAAATGGTGAATTAGAAGAATAAGTTTACATTGAACAACCCGAAGGTTTTCTACTCTCTTAAAAGGAATACTATGTCTGCAGATTAAAGAAGGCACTATATGGTCTCAAGCAAGCTCCTAGAGCTTGGTATGCTCGTCTTGATGGATATCTACATCAACAAGGATTCGAGAAAGGAAGTTCTGATAACTATATCTATGTGAAAGTGGATCAAGATAACCTAACAATTATCGAGGTATATGTGGAAGATATAATTTTTGGAAGAAATGATGGCAGATTAAGTAAAAAATTTGCAAAAAAGATGCAAAGTGAGTTTGAAATGTCTCTAATTGACGAGCTGAAATAATTTTTAGGGCTTCAGATATCTCAACAATATAAAGGAATATTTATATATCAAACCAAGTACATCAAGGAAATGCTCAAGAAATTAAAGGTGGAAGATTGCAAGCCTGTCCTTACCCCAATGGTAATAGGTTGCAAGTTAAGTTTAGAATTTCATCAAAGGATGTGGACAAGAGGTTGTATAGATCTATGATTGGAAATCTTCTATATGTGACAACTTCTCGGCCAGACGTAATGTAGGCATTTGGAAAAGTAGCAAGATTCCAAGCAGCACCAAAATAATCTCATATTATTGCCGTCAAAAGAATTCTCCGATATCTTAAGGGCACAACAGAATATGGTTTATAGTATCCAAAAGGAAATAATCTAGTTATCCAAGCTTGTACAGATGCAGATTGGGAAGGAAGTGTTTATCATCGAAAGAGTACCAGTGGAGTAGCATTCTATCTAGGTGGTTTCCTTGTTTCATGGTTAAGTAAAAAGAAGTCTTCAATCTCGTTATCCACAGCATAAGTAGAATATATCGCGGCAATAACTTGTTATACTCAAGTTCTCTGGATGAAGCAAAATTTTCAATATTTTGAAGTCGAGTTTGATAGTGCCATCAATATCTCCAAGAATCCTGTGATGAATTCCAAAACAAAGCACATTCCGATCAAATATCATTTCATTAGAGAGAAGGTCACCAAAAAGAATATCAAGCTTGAATATGTTGGAACAAAGGAACAAATTGCTAACATCTTTACCAAACCATTACCTCATGAATCATTTGAGTATCTTCACCTAAAGCTTTAGATTCTCCCAATTTCTCATTAGACTCCTTCTCTTATCTAACTAAGTAAAAAACGGGGAGTTGAGGTGTGTACAAGTCCGTAGGATGATGTTTTTCAGGGTGAGTTACCCTTTGCGATTGATGGCAAAGGGGGAGAGAATGTTGTAGGAAGAGGTGTCATGATCACTAGGGGAGTACTTGTGTTTCCATCAATGCCAAAGGGGGATATTGTTGATTAGTGGTTTTCATTTATGTCAACCCAAGTAGCACCAGGGACTACCCCAATCTTGCATTGGAACTCTGAATCGACAAATTAATATATTATGAGTCAAGGATATTTTTGATGGTTTCTACTTGTTGAGATGTTTCCATTTATATATGGTATTACATGTAATTATTCACGGTTTGAGAGATATTCGTGTTTGAAGTTAGTAACCCTAGTTAGTGGGTGTATACCCCATGGGGTTGTGGCATGACACTAATAATTGGTTGTGGTCATTGAATAGTCAATAATTAATAATATTTTAAACTCATGAAATCCTTCCAACGTTCACTTGTTGAAGACCCTCTAAACCTAAGAATTTATATAAATTGTGGCCCTCATATCCTCGTGATGCAATGGATTTCGCTACTCAAAACAGGTCATCTTGGCATTATCGCGATAATTTTTTTCTGCGAAGCTTCAAATGCTAAAAAAAAAAACCCATTTGAGCTGAAATCCTGATGAAGCACATGACTATATTTCAGATATTTTTTAGCAATATTTTCGGAGATATGATCTGAGGAATTTATGGTTTTTGCAGACTCCCGAATTTCATGTCAAAAAGGTGACCTTTGGAAAATCATCATAAATTTATCTCTGAGAACGAGATTCAAATTTTGTAAAAATTCGCAGAAAGAGAATGGAATTTAGTTTTTTGGATATTATTTTTAGGACCAAAGGTTGAAACAATGACATGTGGAACTTTGTACAAGTTCGCTCTACTGAACCAGTCTATAATCAGGTCATTGTAGGAGATTGGGCGTAAATATTTCTTGAAGAATGCAATATTGATCAGACATGCAGAATGGAAATAGGACTCGGAGGGCTACCATAGGGCGCAATTTCATACCTTGGGGATATGAAATTACATATATACAACAAATTAAATATCGAGCTTCTAGAAGGCAAGAAAAAATATGTATTCAATGATCACTGCAGTAAGGAAAACACATCAACAGTCAAGGGTAAGTCTGCTACAACAAGGTATGTATGATTAGTGTTTAAATTTTAATTTTAATAGGACAGTGTAAGTATTTTGTATGTATGTTTGATTTGGTTTTGTTCATAAAAATTGAACGTATTTACATTTGATTTGGAATTTTTCTCTGACATATGGTTTGTAGGATAGTGTAAGTATTTTGTTTGTATATTGGTTTGGGTCCTGTTCATTAATGCATGTGCAGGAAGGAGGAAAAAATAGGACAACTCAGACACATACTAGAAGGACAATGCAATTCCAAAGTACCATTACTTGAAGCAAGCACAAAAATACCTCAAAAACTTCTAGTGTTCAAAGTAGCGTCAAGTCAAGTATCGGGTCGTGTCAAAAGTCAGTATTGTAAAAATCCTCACTATAAAATTGTAAAAGATTCATTATTGTAAAAGATTCAATCTACCTAGAGTTGGAGAGGCATTGTTGGGAGGTATAAGTGTCATTGTTGGATAATGTTATGGTTGGGTTGCAGGTCATAGTGTGATTGGGTGTTGGTCTAGTTCAAGAAAATCATTGTGAATCATATTGTATCATGGATCATTGTCCCTGGTACAAGTGTTCACACTCTTGTCTTATTTATGACCATTATAGGGTGGTAGGGAGGTGCTAGGTTGGTGCAATAATCACCTATAGGTTGGAGCCTGTGAACATTTCAGGGTGGTAGCTCAGTCTAGGATGTCGGGGCATCCATTTAGTTGACTACTCAAGAAACTAGGGCATTGGGGCATCCTTCAAGTGGGAGCTAGAGAAGGATGCTTTTCTATAATTCTAGGAAGTTGTACCTTTCATTTCAGTTGGGGATGAAGATTAAATAATTTTTCGGTGGTTTTTGACCTGGAGGGGGTTTTCCACCTAAAATTCGTATGCTTATTGTGTTCTATTATTTACTGTTGTTACTTGATAAAAATCAAGAATAATTTAAGATTAACTAATGCTCTGAAAATATTTAAAAGTGCTAATTGATAAGAAATATTGATTCACCCCCCCCTCTCAGTATTTCCAACACCAGGTATCACAAGAACTGGTCTTGCGACCTTAGAATGGGGTTCTCAAGAAATTTGAGTAACCCCCAGCGCGCCAAAGACTAGCATGCATGCATATCATGGGCCACCTGGGTGTGGAGGGCAAGCCAATATCTCTCCCTCCAAAGAATCATGCCACCAAAAATCACCAAAAAAATTTAAAATTTCCCAAAAAACTAAAAAAAAACCATAAATTACAATTTTTTAAGGACTATGCACATTTTAAAAACATAGGCATGATTCCCCCTCACATGTATCTCACACAAGCACAGAGAAAAATGTGCCTAAAATTTATAGATATGCGGGGTCGTCACAAAAAGATCAAATCTTTGCGCAGCGACGATGCGACTCCCATAGAGTTTCTTGCGTAGTCCTCAACAAGATAAGCTTAAAAAGTCGTACAAGGTACCCCAGTATGTCCCCCCACCATGAAAATGACAAAATTGAAAAGTATGAGGCTCTAGCTCCTACATAGCTCTCTAAGCATGAATCCCTGGTTCTCTCACTAGCCGCAAGAGAAATAAATGATCCGATATTAGCCCTTGACCTCTCAAGCTCAGAAAGCACAAATGACCTAAAAAAGGGCCATCTTAGCCTTATATCACCCTTTTCACCATTTTTAGGATCCAATAACTAGAGCTCAGGGTATCCAATCACTAAACCACAAGAGACATAGTGATCAACATTTCATCATCTTCAATATGAAGCTCCTTGTTCCAGTTTTCAGAAAAGAAAAAAAAAATAAATAAATAAATAAAATAAAATAAAATAAATAAAAAATCATTTTTGGGTCCATCGCCCCCTTGGCATACTACATTTCAGGTATGTCCTCTCTTGTTGATTTTAATTCATGTTATTTATGAATAGTTGTATGAAAAATATGCTTTTACTTGGGTTATTGGCCACATATATTGTAGGCACACCAAATCTCCATACTTCCCAGGCAGTAAAAGTATAAGATCAGGTATCATTCTATTCTCAACATGATAGGCTTCCCTCTAAATTTTTGCATACCTTGACATCATTTCTTCAGAAGAATAAACCATAGGTTTCATTCACTTGACCATGTTTATCATCACCTCACCTTGCACATAATAAAAAACCTTATAGGTCGGTAGGGTCACACCTTACATGGAATCCATCACTTATGTAGACCATATGTCACTACCTGGAGCCATGGCCAAAAACTCTAGCCCATGAACCATTTCATTTATGTGCACATATTATCAAACGTCATTCAGTTTTACTCATCACATATCAAAAACTCATTCCCGGGCCACCATTATCTACAAGAAAATCAACAAAAACTCATCAAAACGTTTTACATTTGGCCTATCACACCCTCATAAGCATAAACCATCTCTGACATTATATCCACCTCATCAACCTCATATCGAGACCAACCAATGGGGCTCCCATCCTCAGCAGAACAAACTCCTCATATCATCATGCATGATCATACATGTCAATCGGGCAACCGTCTCCATGTTTGTACATCCAAACTGTTTTCATATTCTTTTGGCAAGTGTACAAAGTTTTTTATGGAGAAAGACTTCCACCCATATATTTACACTTCATACCTAGAAACTGTCCCTAATCACCCTTGTTCGGAGATACGCATTCTTTACCACACCCAATCATTTCATTTATAACAAACATACACCCACCCTAGATGTCCTACCGACCAAAAGGATTCCCTCATCAAAATTTCTTATGACTACCACCACTTGCATTCATAGCTCCGACCTTGGGCCAGTTAACCATCTTCATCTGTTTTAGCCACTAAGTACCATCATGTCTCGTTAATCCATCACATTATGCCATGTTTCATCAGAAACCATGATCCCTTGTATCAATACTTGTTTCGATTAGTTGATGCTTCCTTCCTGTCAACTTCAACAACCACTTTCCAGGAAGGAGTTAGTACCTTGGATGAGTCCCCACCACCATAGTGGCATCCTTGGATGGAACAATTGTAATTCACGTTTCCCATTGATGTCATTGATCCTCTTGACATTCAACATCAGCACCAGTTTTCATGTCAATATGATATCATACTTCATAACCGTTGCACTCTGTCAGGGATAGTCAAATACCTATATATCAGTAAGCATCTCTTTTAGCAATGCTTACACGGGGAGGTTCCTAGGATTCAAAGACCCATGCATATATTGAGCACTTACTCCAAAATTTCTATTCCCATAAAATACATGTGGGTGCCACATTCAACCTTTTTTGGTTCAAATAAAAAATTCCCTTGAGGGCATCAGCAATCGTCATCATCAACCAACAACATGTCACCTACCACAATGTGACATGACAGAACCAATATCTATCAGATTATCTTAACTAGTCATCATCATGAGCATGGGACATGCCCGCCTCGTAAAAATATTTCTTATTTTATCACTTACAGGTTTCCTATAGAGCACAGTTTCCTTTTTACTTCATACAAAGGGGTTCCCCTAATTATCTCCATATAATTTACTCTCTCTCTCTCTCAAAAGGTTCACATAGGAAATAAAACGTAATGTATTTTGGCTATACTGTTCCTCCTAGACCTCATACATTAGTGGGAAACTGTGAACACCAGAAAATCGTACAGGCGAAAGACATCAGAAAATGTTAATAAAAAAGTAGAAATAAAATTTTTCCAGCATAAATACATTATGAAGGACAAAAAATTAATTATTTCCAAAGGTTCAATCATAAATTGGTGAACAACGCACCAAAAACAAAAAAAAATTGCGCACAATGCGCTTATCCTTCGATAGCCGCGCAGTCCCAGGGATGGAAAAAAGTCACCATCTGGGACCACTTGAAACACTTGGTGAAGATGATTCTCTATCAATTGCAGTTAAGGACATCCGAATTCGAGCCACCTTGAGGAGTTATGCAGCCCACAAAGGAATCTCTTATCCTACGCTTTGGTCATTATCAATCTTGGGCCAAGAGAGGGAAGGGAGTTAAAAACATTTCTATATAAACTAGCCATGGGAAGAGAAAAGGAATACAAATTGTTATGTTGGCCAAATTTCTACCATAGAAACACCAACTTTTAAGTGTTGAAGCAAGAGGATTGAAGGCGCTAGCATGTTGATCATCCAACATCTTAGTGAGGAAAAGAACTCCACCATTGGAGAGTTGTCACATTCCTTTTGAGAGAGGGAGGGGAATATTGCAAGGATACCAAGTAAAGGGACCCCATTGATGAGAGTATTTGAGCTCCATAGCTCAAAGGACTCACTGCAAGTGTGTTAGAATTGCATTCTTCTTACTACCAACAACCAATAAAGGGAGTTTGATCCATTATTGTATTGGTTTGTTTGCTTCATTTTAGCATTATTGTCTTGTGTTTTTCTAGTTTCAGTTCATGTTATTATTGTATTATATGCATTACTTACCTTATGAGTTTTTCCTCACATTGTTTTCAGTCTATCCATTAACAACACCATAATATTCTCTGTGATATTTTCAGGAAGCAACCTACTGCTAAAGGGGTGTCTTTTGGTACACTAGTGTGACAAAAACACTACCACAATATTTATACACCTCATGGGAAAACCTAATTACAACATGAGATAGGATATCGAAATTATAGCCATTTTGACCCCTAGATCAAGTTTTATTTTTTCCTGTGCCTCTTGCACTTCCCAGTTTATAGGAAACCCTTGTTTCGTTGCATAAATTTTCATTCATCCTTATATGACATCCTTTTTCACTTGATAGAGAGGTGGTATTTGAGGCTTGGGATAGACAGATTTGGAGGAAGTTTTCATCTGTGTCGTGGATTGGATCAAGTTGTGCATTTACACTATTATTTGATGTTATCAATAAAGAAGATTGGTCTCATTTATGATATGTTATGGTTTCATGATTCATGATTTATATGTAATGATTCATGGTTTATATTCTTATATGTAATGATATAAAATGTTTGTTATGTATGAATATTTAATTACTTGATATATATATATATATATATATATATACTTCTCTTAATTGAATTACATGCATACTCACGCTGGAGGAAGTAGAGGGTTGCGACCTTACGGGATTGAAATCAAACGTAATACCTTCGAGCACTCATCTAAACCCAAATTTAGTAGTTTACATGTTTGTCATGCTTGTATGAATGCTTCTTGTTAATTATCTTCTTTCACTCTATTGAGGTTGTCAACCCTTACCTTAGGGAAATTTTCCCGCCAACAGAACTGGCGACTCCACTAGGGAATACCATCAAGTATTTCCTAGAAGGGTTTTTTTTCCGTTGATGTGGCTTTTGTTTACTTTTTCTTGATTTTTCCAGTATTCTTGAATCATTGGCAGTTTGTTCAATCAACCCGATCTTTTGGCTTAGGTTTGTATTTTTATTATTTCCATACTTTTCTATTTACAAACATTTTTTTATTGTAGCTAGAGGCATATATATGTGGATTCTACCGAAGAAGATTGTGTATATGCTAGTTTATTAATACACAGTCGAGCATACACATGGTTCTATAGTCACACAATCATGTACATATCTGAAAAAATGATTTTTTTCATTTCTAGCTTGTGTTGGGGGTTTTTGACTTTGTTGCCTTTGGTTTCCTGAAGTATTTTGAAGTCTAGAATGATATTGTTTCTTTTTGTTGTTGATTTTTCCATCTATTTTACAAAAATATTGTGTCAACCTAGGGTTTGTGATTTTTGAAGCCTTTTGTATTAAAAGTTGGATTTCAGACCTTCTTCAAGAAGTGTCTAACTGTTACGTACTTTTGCGACATTGGTTGTTCTTCAAATTGTTTATAGCCTAGTATTTTTATTACTTATTTTTACATCCTTGAAGTGGCTCATTTTGTTTCTTCTTGTTTTCTTCAGAAAGGTGTTTGCAATTATTTGAAGTCTTTCTTGTTTCCAAAACCTTTTGTGTCTTTCATATCAAACCATTCAAAGTATTTTTGTCTCTCATTCACATTAGTCCTTTCATATTTATAATAATTTATGACTAGTGGGATTTGAGCCTATTTTTATTGTTGTTGATTTTGAATTGATTCTTGTTGTTCCTTTCTGAAGATTTTTGGTCTTTAATCCTTAAAAGAAAAAGAAAAACATTTTTTTTGGCTTTATTTTCTTTGGTTTTTTTACTTTCGATATTTTTTTTCTTTTAACAAATGTGTGAATTCTTGTTTTGAGGCTAAGATTTTCCTTGCTTAGAGTCTTCTTTTCTTTGATAATTTTTGCTCTTTTCTTTTCAATTTTGGCCAATGCTTTTAAAGATCACATTTTTTTGTTTTGAGAATTTCTTATAATCTTGCATTTTGGCATTCTAGTATGTATTAGGGTAGTTTGCATTTTAGGATTTTTTAGTCTTTTTGCTAGATGTTGAATGTATGATTGCTTAAAAGGAAAAATAAAAATACTCTTTGTTTTGTTAGCTTTCTCATAGAACCCTATAGAAATAAATTTCAATGAAGAAAAATAAGTTGCATTTGCATGTAGCCTAGTTTTCTATTGATTTATTTGCATCAGAACATTATAAGTTTCACTTCTGCTACCTTTTACCTAAATAAAAACCAATTAAAATCAATGCTTAAATCTAAAATGAGCTAGATTTTTATTTTTTTCATAGATACACCAATTATTCTAGGGAATTTAGGGCTTTGGAATAGGTGTGTGGAGAGTAATTTTGGCATTAAGATTGCATAGTTGTCCTTGATGGAAATTTTGACAACCCACTTGTAAAATACCAAGTATATTGGTTCTGTATAAACTTAGAGATGGCACAATGATGGAACATAATGTCAGAGTGATGGGACAGAAGTTTTTCAGATTAGTTTCAACAGATGGATAAAGCACATGTTTAAGAAAATATACACAAATTTTTCAAGGCAAAGTCACGTATAGATGCGGGTAAGAAGAAGAAAAGTTGTGTATGTGTTTGCGCACTAATTTTATGATAGCAGGGGTCCTTACCATGGTATTATTTCACAGTATTGAGCACAATAATGGTTAATTGATCTTGTCCAAGAATACCATCGGCCCTTGTGTGATTTTGGCTCTTGGTGTTGGCTAAGGACTCAAACTATATAAGGAGGTGAATATTGTAGTGCAATATGTGTGCATGAGAATGTGAAATTGAAAAAATACTTCAGTCTAAAGTATATCTGCATGGAATGGGCCATAATCAATAGATATATATGATATTTTGATGCACTCATAAATACAATGATGGATCAGGATCTCTAGAACTGAAATTACTATGTATTTGTAGGATCTGTTTATGAGGTGTTTAGATTTGTGGTCTGGTGCATAATTTCTGAAGTAAAAGATATGATCTAAGAAGTTTGTTTCTTTGAAGTGTTTCACAGTCCTGTAATATTTGCAGATCTATATGCTGGTTCGTCATGGTGAAAGTGCTATACCGGCGAGTTCATATCAATAAAGGTGTGTATGGAAGTTAGGGTTTTTCTAAATATTGTTGAAGAAAATGTCTGATTATTTCTGTTATGTTTCTGCTATCTATCAATGAAGTCTTCATGTAGATCTAGATTATTTGAATAGTGTTTATGATGACATTTGATTATGTATAAATATGATCAGTGACTGGTTGATTGAGAATGATGGATTCTACTGACTATTTAAGGATTCTGTAAATATGAAAAAATGTATCTGAATATCTATGATCTGTTTTGAGTCTAGAAAAAACTCTAAATTCTCAATATATAAATATCTATACGCAGGTTTGTCCACAAGAAAATGTGTATACACACAGGGTGCATGAAGTAAAGTAGCGTATACAATTTTGTTATGAATGATCAGGGTTGAAGTTGATTCTGCGTATTAATACTGAAGTCTGGGTTTAATGATGTGAACTATTTATTATAGTAATCTCATTGTTCTATTTGAATATTGGTTGATGGTTATTAGTGTTTATCTACAGAATGTGTTGTGTTGAATTTGTTGGATCCAGTGTGAAAATTTATGAAATGTGGTCTGCAGTGCTTCTAAGGGCTGAAGCTCCCTTCCAATAGTAGCTGGAGAAGGAGAGAAGGTTGTAGCCTTCTTCAGGTGGATGCCTATGTATTGGTATGACTCTCTATGAGTACACCGTTGTAAGCAGTTTTCTATATAATAAATATTAAAGACAGAGAAGACAACAACGATGGTTTTCTCCCGACTTGGGTTTCCACCTTAAATCTTGGTGTTCATGTGTGATGCCTTTGTGTGATGATTTATTCTGTTATTACTGCACAAATTTAATTCTTAAATGTCTGATGCATAACTGATGAATTGGGCTAAGTACAATTTTTTAAGATTTATTTGAACATTAAGCTATCTGGGTATACGCATGTTTCCTTTAATAAAGATGTGTGCATACACTAGTTGGATTAATTAAATTCATGTATAAAAATCAATAAAGAAAAGAAAATACTATGTTTATTGTAAATACTAATTCACCCCCTCCTCTCAGTATTTTTCCCAACAAGTAAACTCTCCAAGGCCACTCAAAACTGAAAGTATGTAAGTTGATTAAAGAGTGCAAATACAGTATCATTAGGTTGGCTGGGAAAGCTCCTCTAACACATGAGTCAAGCACGAGTACGTGTGAAGATAAGGAAAGAGAGATACCCCCTCTCCTACTTGTTGGATCATGCGCCCATGACTATTCCCCCCAAACTTTTATTATGAGCTGGTGACCTTAGTTTCCTATCATAAGGACCACATAGTAACTATGGGGGAGAATGCATGTGGTACCTAAGACTGACGTTGTATCAATTTCATATAATTCTGGAGGGTGCCCCTACGAAGCTCGAGTACTTGCACCAAAAAAGGCTTTTGTCTAGATGTCATCGTAACTATTTATGATACCTTCGCTGGTATGCTTGGGCCTGGAATATTCCCAAACTATCTTCAAAAGGTATTTATCTTCGCTTTCTTGTATTTTGGTGTTTGGTCCTAATCACCTGGAGCGAAAATACCTAGAATTTGTTTGCTCGATTGTGTCTTTAGGATATTTTTAGTGAGTTCTCTATGCTCCTATTTTTCCATAGGTATTTGGAGTCTTTAAATTTCTCTTAATATTGAAAGTGGTTGATCAACCAGTTCGTCGGTCTAGAAGGATTCACAAGCTTTCACCTACGAGTGTTGATCCTTCACCTAGAAAGTGTTGGAGAAATTCAGCTAGTTCTTTTGAACCATTTTTAACTAACACAACAAAGACAAATACTTCACCAAGGGCTCTCATTTCATAGGGTGAACCTAGTCTAGTCCATAATCTGGAAAGAAATGCTCAAGTCCTTGCTACGGCACTCTTCCAATCGGAATACAAAATTCAAATTGAAGACGTTCCTGAGTCTCCTGTGACTCCTTTGGAACCTCTTCTTTCTGATATTTCTTAAATTGCATCATACATGGGTACCCTGACTCATCATGGCTAACTAGCCTTGTTCACTCTCCTTTTTTTTCCAATGGCCAATGTTAGTAGTGTAAGTATGCCTAATGATACTACTGGCATACAAACTCCTCCTACAGTTGTAGGAGGGGGTACCATTCCTATCTCTATTGTTACACCTAGTACAATAGTTGTTGGCTCTACCTCCATTTTGGGTTCAAGTCGGGGCACCCAACCTTCCTCTCCTTTCACTTATGCTTATCCTTTTGGGATACCAGCCAGTGGGATTCCTTCAATTCCCTCAACCTTTCCTTTCGTTGTTTCCACCTCTATGACTTCAATGCCCAGTGGCTCAACATATTTGCAAGGTTTCTCTTTTGGAAGTGGAAAGGTTCCTCCTTCCAATCCATCTTTGAACTTAGGATCAATACCCTCCTCTGGTCAAACTAAAAATATGAATCCTTTTCAAGGAAACCAAGGATGGGAAAATATTTATGTCAGTGGTTTTGGGTCTGGGAAATTTTCCCATCTATTTTGTCAACGGGGGAGTATTCTCTTCCCTATTTTTGGTATCTCACAGGTTTTTCCTCCTTTATCTAGTACATGGAATCCTTATCAAGGGTTCTCACCTTCATATAATGTTCCGATGGGAGGAAAATTTCCTATGATTGGTCTTCCTGTAGAAGGGGGTGGATACCCTCCATTTACCTCTGGACCATAAGGTCTTGTAGAAGGGGGTGGATACCCTTCGATTACCTCTGGACGAAAATTCCCTATTTATGGTTCAGGTCCTTCTACGAGTAACCCGTGGTAGCCTAGTGCCTCTCAAAATCCAGGATACTCTTATTAGGAATTGCACTCTTGAAGGGTGGAATTATCCCATTCCTCCATGCTTACCATTCCTAGAAAATTTTAATTTCCAGATCTTTCAAAATTGATGAATGATTCGATCCTATACATTCCATCTTGGCCTCCAGCCCCCACTAAAATTCCATCTGACATTCCAAAATTTGAATGGAACACTGGTGAGGATCCGGAAAAATCATATAACCAAATTCCATTTATGGTGCTCATCAAACTCCTTGATCGTTGATTCAATCAGGTTGAGACTTTTACAACACACCTTAACTAGAAATGTGGCTAAATGGTAGATTGAGTTAAGAGGGGGTAAGTTTTCCACTTTTTGTGAATTAGCTACAATGTTTCTAAACCATTCCATTTGTTTGTTTGTTATGCTGCTAGAACTAAGGTTCTAGCCAATTTTGAGCAGGAAAATGCTACTCATATTTTTTACCACATTCAAGAATGGCATAGAAGGAAAAGATTAATTACAACATATATCCATATTGAGCTCCTTCTAGAATGGTTTTTGAAATCTTTTCAAACAAATATTTCTAAGGACGTGTCACTTTCAGGGGTGTTCATTGAATAACAGGCTATCTTCAAAGCCCATTAGCTAGAAATTATTTATTCTCAGTATGGAGTCCTTTACAATATTTTTCTTGATGCTCCTCCATCAAATATTGACCTATCCAAACCAAAACTAGGCCCCCATGCCAATGGGTTTATAGGGTCAATCGATAGCAATAAAACTAGTATGTTGAATCAATTGCAACAATTGTCATTACAATATACTTCTCGAATGCAAACTACACCATTAGTGTCTGTTCCTTATCAACCTTTAGCAGTCAATGTTGTTCAATATTCAAATCCCAAATGAAATAAACAATCTGATGGGAAGAAGAAAATACATGGTAATAAGAAAGATAAGGGTGGGAAGGGAAATGAAAATAAACCTAGTAATGATACTAGTGAGGGAAATAAGGAATTGAAAAAGAAAGTAAAACTCCCATGAAAGTTATGCAGTGGGGATCATCTTACCCACATTTTTCCTAATATTCAGGATGATCATCACTTGTTATCTCAACATAGTTCTTCTAGTTCCCAGGTTATGTTGACTAACCCTTTTCCCCAAGGGAAACAATTACTTGTTGGTGCTAATGCTAGTATCAGAACCCCCACAGTGAGAGACTAGGATGGGGAATCTATATCATATGTATATATGGTGAAGTCTCGTGTTGATATTGCAACTAGAGCACATGAATATGGAGAGCCATAACCTTATAAACCTAAAGCTGCCTTCAATATTCCAGAACCTCTCCATAGAGAGAGGTCCACAGTTGATTCTTTTCCTCGGATGTCGAAAGGCTCTTCAAAATGTTTGACTTATAATAACAACGTTAGGGATGCTTAGAACTATTCTATTATTAAAGATTTGGTTCACAGATCCTGTGCTATGTCAGGATTAGAGGTGCTCCAATCGTGTCCTATGCAAAGGAGTGATTTGCTCACTAGGATTGGAGTAGTAGATGCGAAAAAATATTCAATGATAACATTTGATATGTCAAATATTAAAAAGATACCCCCTCATCATACGAATTTCTATACTAAATCTTCATATTAGAATAAGACCATATTTTGAACTATAGTTGATGAAGGGGATTCCACATGCATCACATCTATGTCATGTTGGAAAGCTATTGAGTCCCCATAAGTTGTTCCCTCTCTTGTTCTCCTAACTGCATTCGACGGTCATTCTCATAGGCATCATGGGATTCTTCCTGCTTTCCCTGTCTATGTTGGGGGTAAGGTTTTCAATGTAAAGGTAGAGATATTCGATGCAAATCTTGATTATAATATTTTATTGGATCATAATTTGGTTTATGCCATGGATGCCATTGTTTCATCATTATTCTGCATCCTATGTTTCGCTCATGAAGGGATAATTGTTACAATTGTTCAAATGGCTTATTCTCCCAACGATCCCAATGCATTCAGTGACTCTAGCATCCCTTTGGTGAAGAATACCAATCATCCTGTTGAGAAATTGGGAGTTGGAATGTATTCCTCTTTGATGGGTACATTTTCTCTTTCATCTCCTATTTATCATATCAATTCCATTTCATCCTCTAGGATCACTCCTAGAAAATGTTCTTCCATAACTCATTATTTTATGATCCTTGGCCCTTTCCCCCTCCTGTTACCACATTAGAGGAAGGGCAAGTAGGTGGAGTGGCCTATCCTATATCTTAAGTGAAAATTTCGTGTCAATATATTATGAATTCTACAAATTCTGACCCCATTCCTCTGCCATCACAGGATATGGATGGTGATGTGGCTCCAGTTTGGACAGTTGATTCTACTTCTGCTATGGATTTCCTTGATATATTTTTACCATTTGAAGAGGAAATTTTAGAATAAATGACTGATATAGAAAGACCGTGGGATGATTTTCATCATCAGTCATATTTTCTCCTTGAATTGCGTGAGGGTGAGTCAAATTTTTCTAGACCACCTTCGATTGGAATTTTTCATAAAATATTAAACCCTTTGGCTCCATCAAATGTTTTCGCCGAAGGTAACATGTCTAACATTTCGGAAACCTTTCCGGTGAAAATTTCCAGGAATCCCAATATTATAGAGAATATATTCATTGGAGTTGAATGTGCCCCTAAGTTTAAAGAGTTTCATGATGTATTCACTTGGTCTTATGAAGAAATGCCTAAAATTGATCCTTCGTTAGTTCAACATGATATCAGGACATACATAAATGCAAAGCCTGTAAGGAAAATATTCGACCAGTTAATCCTAGGAAAGGATGAGGTAGAGAAAATGCTTAAGGCATGTTTCATATACCTCGTTCCTTTGATTGAATGGGTTTGAAATGTAGTCCTTGTTGATAAAAAGAAATGAATGATCTGGGTATGCTTTGAATTTAGGGATTTGAATAAATATTTTCCTAAAGATAATTTCCCTACTCCATTTATCAATCATATCATTGATGTAATGTTCCTTTTTCGGAAATATCACAAGTCTATTCCAGAGATAGACTATGGGGACAATTTCTGGATATGTCACCTTTGAACAAAGGATGAGATCCAGAGGCTACCTGGCCCTTCACAAACTCTGTCTATAGATATGTGAAAATTCCTTCCTCAGGAATTGCCCAAAGAGTGGGGCTGCAATGATGTATGAACATACAAATGGAATGATAACGTTATTTTACTGAGCCATGGCACATGAAGAAGGGAATAGCTGATCAATGAATAATATAGCAGTAATGTGTACAATGATTTGAGGATTCAATCACTCAAGATTTGCAATGAAAACCTCAACAAGACAAGTACATGAAATGTGATAAAACACTGTTATGTAATCATGCCCTAGCTATGACTGCACAGTTATGAATGGAGACTGCAACATACAAAATGTGAATACAATGATATATCAATATCAACTCAAATAAAGAGTGGGAGCAAGCTCTCAATCCATGAAAACACTAATACAACACTGATACACAATCCTTAGAAGGATTGGCTACAATGCATGTACAAAATATGAAAATACAATAATGCCGGAGTTGTTGGGCAGCATCAACTCATAAAAAAAATAGGAGGAAATGGATGAATGAGATCCTCAATCTGAAATGGCCTCCTCCAATGGAAATCTGAAGTGAAATGCTGATCCCTTCACTTGAGATCTCACCCTCCAAATGTCTGCTAATCCCTCACAGCAAATTCTCTCCAAGAATAATGTTGTCTAAGAGAGGGACTGCACTGCATATGATGAAAAGTGGTTGGCCTGATGCCAAAGATGGTGGAATAAGCTCATAAACCTCCCTTTTTGATCTCCCAAAGGGATGGAAGCTCCCTCCTCTGAAAAACAAGCCAAGGATGGTGTTGTAGAAAACCTCCCCAGCAACACCCAACAACACTGCACAATCTCCAACTGAAACTGTGCTGATGATGAAATATAGTGCTTGACCTCAATGCTTTAATGTGGGGAATAGAGTGAAATCCTCCAAGAGATACTCAAGAAGGAGAGGAAATCCTAAACAGGAATGCCCTCGGAAATTCTTGCTAACCAGCAAGATGTTGCTGCAAGTCCACCAGACCAAAGATGAATAATACTCAAGATGATTTTCAATGGTAGCCTTGCCCTTATTTTAAACAATGTGAGCTCCCTCTCAATGGACCCCAATCATTAGGGTTTCCTTCCTCTAGAATCTTCCCTCCTTATCCCACTGCGCTGGCCCACAATGTGCTCTCCACCTCATGCTACTGCGCAGTTTGACTTGGTCAACTTGACCTAGCCTTCTATAAAAATTCCCCTTTCACACATGGGGGTGTGAAATTGAGCTCCAAAAGTGATCCTCCCTCATGTTAAGAGGATTTTTATTCTCTATCCAAGAAAGAAATGGGTCTCCTACCCATTTTATTCATCTCCTATGTAAAAATGGCAAAATTAATGTTCCGATTTTCTCCATGAAAAAATCGGAACATTACAATTGATGAGTGTGCTGGAAATGAAATGTTTTCCTTCATGGATGGATTCTCTGGAAACAATCAAATAAATATCTGTCTTGAATATCAACATAAGGAAATATTTGTTTTCCCGTAGGGTAGGTTTGCATACAGGAAAATTCCTTTAGGCCTAAAAAATGTTGGAGCTACCTTTCAACAGGCCATGTCCTATGATTTTCATGACATCAAGCACATAATTGAAGCATAATTCGATGATTTAGCTATTTTTTCTCAAAAGGGAATGGAACATCCAAAGAAATTTTGTTTAGTTTTTGAGAGGTTTAATCATTATAAAATCTGGTAGAACTCTAATAAATGTGTTTTCGCAGTTACATCCGGTCGGTTATTGGGATTCATCATGTCTACTGAAGGGATTCGTGTCAACCCCTTCAAGGTTGAGGCGATACTTCAGTTCCCCCCCCCGGTCGAGTATTTTTCAACTTGAAAGTTTCCATGGAAAAGTCAAATTTTTAAGTAGATTTATCATAAATAATGCCAAGATTACAAAAGGATTTATGCATTTACTAAAGAAAGTAGTTCCATTTGTTTGGGACAATTTCACTCATTTCTCATTTGATTCCTTGAAAAAGGCATTGAACTCTGCTCCTCTTTTGAGTCCACCCAATTATAGTAGGGATTTCCTCTTGTATATCGCAGTAACAGAATCAACCATGGGTATGGTTATGGTTAAGGAAGACAATGATCTTAGGAAGCATGTGAATTGTTATATAAGCCATGGCTTGTTCGGTCCTGAACTTAGGTATTCTCACATCAAGAAATTGGCTTTGGCAGTAGTGCATGTTGTCTAGTGACTATGTCATTACATTATGATTAGAAAAACCTTTGTATTAGCTGACGTCAACCCATTTCAATTTGTTCTAAGTAGGCGAGTGATTGGGCACAAGAATAAAAAATGGATTGTCATTTTGAAACAGTTTGATCTCGAGTTTATGTCAACTAAGTCGAAAAAATATTTAGTATTCACAAAATTGATTTCAGAATTGCCTTGTGAAGGAGATGTTATTTATGAAGAGTCACTTCCCGATGAACATATTTTTCTCATATCCTCACAGGATCCTTGATATGGAGAAATAATTTTATCTCTCCATACTTCGAAGTTCCCTCAGAATTTTTCTAAGGAGGAACGTAGGAAATCGTGCCACCTAGATAAAAATTATCTTATTATCGATGATACTTTATATCGTCACATGATTGACTCAATTCTTAGACGTTGTTTAACCTTAGAAGAAGCCGAGTCTGTTTTGAATGACTTCCACAGTGGGGATTGTGGAGGTCATCTATCTGGGCTTGCTACAACCCAATTTTTTTGCATCCAAGCTATCTTTGGCCTTCAATTTTCAAATATTTTATTGAAGCGGTCAAGAAGTGCCATCCGTGTCAAGTGTATACTTGAAAAATGCGCACTCATCCAGATTTGATTTTTCCTGTCATCACCGTGGGTCCATTCACTAAGTGGGGTATTGATTTTACTACTTGCAATTGGACTTAGGTTAAGGGTCACAATTATATTATCGTAGCAGTAGACTACTTCACCAAGTGGGTCGAAGCTATGCCTAATTTTAGTAACGACAGTGAGACAACAAATATTTTCTAGTTCAATCAAATAATTTGTCACTTTGGTATTCCTAAAGAGATTGTCACGGATCATGGAAGTCATTTCCCAAATAAGATGATGTATGAGTTGGCTTTAAAATTGGGATTTCTACACGAGCATTCGTCTCCTTATTAACCCCAAGCTAATGGTCAAGTAGAATCCATTGATAAATCCCTTTAGACTATCTCACAAAGGACGATTAATAAATCCAAGTCCAACTAACACATCATGATATATTCTACGCTTTAGGAATATTGGATGTCTTTCAAGATTTCTACGAGTTTTACTCCTTTTCAGTTAATTTACGGTTTGGAATCAATATTCCCTGTGGAACGTGAGATTCCATCTCTCAAATTAGCAGTCTGACTTCATCTAGACACCTCAAGTATTAAAGAACGCCTTATTCATTTGGAACACCTCGATGAGTAGCGTCGGCTTGTAGCCGCAATGAATGAATATCATAAAAAGAGTAAAAACTCAATATGACAAGACTGTATGACCTAGGGTTTTCTCTGAAGGTGACCTTGTCTTGGTCCATGACCAAGATAAATACACATTGGGGTAAAGTAATTTCAAACCCATGTGGTACAACCATTTTATCATTAAAAAGGTCTTGAAGAAGGGTGCGTATGAATTGGTTTACTTTGAGGGAAATGTGTTGTCGGAGCCCATAAATGGGATCTATCTTAAGAAGTATTATGCCTAGTATTTTTCCTATCATTTGCTTTATTTTGTAAATATTGTACATAATTTTTATTTTTTTTCTATGGGTCTCATGGTGATGATGATATTTTTGATCTAATTTTGCAGGTTTCGATGGGTGATTTGGTGTACTTAAGGTTCGTCGATGGTGCTAGTAGAAATACTTGGAACTTAGCTTCTACCGCTTGGGAAATATATCATCCATTTGGTCAGTTGTTAGTCTCAAGAGGCATATGTATCGGTCCTGCTTCCAATAATATGTTTTTATACAATGCCTTCATTAATTACTATCTGAATCAATATCTTATGGTATTGAATTATTAGTGGTTTATTTGGATTCACAACTGGTTGTGTCTCAATTAAATAACATTTATCGGGTGAGGGATACTTTATTACATCACTAATTTATGAGAGTGAAATTATTAAAAAGATCGTTCAATTTTATTAATTTCATTCATATTCCACAATAAATAAATAAAACACTTGTTGATTCTATAGCTAATCAAGCATTGGATTGGCATATTAATCATTCATCACATTAAAATCAAAATATCATAAAATCATTTGTATATATGATCAAACCATCATGAAATATATTTATATAGATAGGAATAGTATGTCAAAATATTACAAAATGTGGAAAAATGTCCTACAAAATTAGGGCTTAAGCCCGATCATGTCCATATGTCAAAATATAAGTCATCTAAATCTAAGGTTGTGGGCCCTGCCTTGGATGAGCATATCAGAAGAATACGATGGAATTCATCACTCGTCAGAAGAGCCGCACCCACTCTTGTGGTACTTATACCACTCGTATCTATATAGCCTCAGGGAGATCCTCTATTGCTTCCATGGGTACTTGGTGAGTCAAACTCTCCAAGTTCCTCTGAAAAACATGAAGGATTCTCTCAGACTTAGTTGTTGCTCTCTCCACGTCTCTCCTTTGACGTCAGTGCCTCAATAGACCTTGAGGTCTCATTGGTCCAATATTTGCATCATGATCATTTATTTAGCTTCATGAAAAAAATACTTTCTTAAGATCATATTTTAAAATCCAAAAAAATGGAATAAATTAATTATTTTTTTTACAATGTTGACCCATGAAACTCCTACTAGAAATACTAGCTCCAGGTCTTCTTAGAATTCTAAGCCTGTATAGGGGTAATAATCTATGGCTATGACTTGTTGCTCCCACCAAAGGAATAACTAATCATCAAAGTCTGCTTGAGTGACTTCACCTCCACCAAGTTGCTTGATCAAATATTCCCATCTGGCCTTCCTAGGATCTTTGGGACTGCTATTGGGACTAGATACTCTAGGTCAAATTACCGGAATTCACTCAAAGAAGAACAAGAAAAGTATGCTTCCATAACAAAAGTTATTTTTTTTACCCTATTTGGCTAATATTAATTGCTTCTTCATGTTGATCAAGAGCATTGTACACCAATAATATACTATTGGTCATATGAACTTTACTGCCAAGGAGAT
Organism: Pinus albicaulis; assembly: GCA_034641835.2. Classification (NCBI taxonomy): domain Eukaryota; kingdom Viridiplantae; phylum Streptophyta; class Pinopsida; order Pinales; family Pinaceae; genus Pinus; species Pinus albicaulis. The sequence goes on along the minus strand of CM076579.1, from coordinate 1,151,156,702 downwards.
AGTAGGTCGTTAAGCCTGATGCAATGAGGTTGAACATGCTAACCTAAAAATAGTAAAGAGGATGATTTTTATCTACAGGATTATGATTTTTTTTTCGGAACCTATGATATGACCTTGTAATTCTCTGGTGTACAATACATAGCTATATAATCTACAATGTTAAGGCCTACTTGGGCCCTCCATCTTAGTTCAACTGCTTCTCCCCTTTGGGAAAGTCTTGTTGAGAAGTAGATATCCTATACTTCTATATGTAAGGGCATATGATCGATAATAAAAATATCCTTCTCTAGGTCCCAATAATCAATTAACATTTCCAATAGTTGAGTTTGTGTTTTCATGTTGGGAATCATGAAAAATTTGAGCAATCTACAATTTATTAGCGCATCCAATGATTCTTGATCATTCAAAAACTCATTATCAAAATCACTATGCTCTTTCTCTCTCTCTCCAAATGATCGACATCCTACAAAATTGGTAGGCTTCATCCGTTAGAAATTAAGTTTTTCAAACATACTTTGCACGTATGCAACTTTTCTAAAAGCCAAACACATATACACATGAATTTCCCTTTGGCAACACACGTGTAGGGATTTCTACAAGTGGTTTTCAAAGTATCAAATTGGGTACACGCCAAGAAGTTAAAAAAAAATATCCATATAGATAATTAAATCAATTCATAAGATTTTTGATCAAATGGACAAGTTTAGGGATTAGAATTACCTGGAAACTGTTGTTGATGAATTTTTTGGTGGATTTGATCGAATCAAGTTGCCCAAATTTTCTCCAGAGCCCTCTTCTCAACACTTGGCAAGGTAAAAATGATTTTGGGGTGAGTCTAAAAGTTATTTTATAGTAAAAACTTGAAAACCCACTTTTATAAAGTTTATTATTTTTAACTTTATAATTTTATGAACTTTTTGACTTTTTGCTTGAAGTGTTGGGAGAGGTTGTTTTTCAAGTTAAATGAAGACTTAGTGATGTTTTTCCACCAATTCAACTCCATGATCATTGAACTTTCGTGGTAGGTATAATTTTCATAATTGACACAAATATTAAGACATATCACTTTTCTTGTTGCATTATGCATCTTGATCTCATACTGTGATATTTTTCCATATGGTCTACCCCATTATGTTGTGATTTTCAAACTACTATCACTTGCCATCTTATAAAGTCGTAACATAGTGGTAGAGACACTCCTTCCACTAGCTTCCTTGTTAGATCCTCGCTAGCATATGTTTCCCATACTGAAAGTATTGTGTAGGCTTGGGAGTCCTCTTTAGTCTTGCCATGACTTTGCATTAAATCCTCATCCTTCTTCTTCTTCACTATCTTTCTGGCTTTATACCATAGTGACTCTGATGTGTTGACTTGTACTACTACTTGTACCTTTTTTCCTTAATCCAACTTCATTTGGACTCGTGTCTAAGCCACTTTTTACCATGATTTTTCTACATGTTCAAACCATGCATTCACTAGCCTCTACGACTTGACACCCCTTATTTGTGGAAGGAACATCCCTTGAGGGTTGATGACCAATATTCGCCACCTTGCATTGAGCATAGGTTTGTTTGAGTCCCAGGAACTAGTGCACTTTCCCTTAACACTCTTTCTTTCCACTGTACTATAGGCATTCTTTTATTCCTTTTCAGGCTTTAAATATGATAAAGAAAATAAAATTATATATTCCAAAAAAGAGCAGGAACGAGACATTTCTTCAACATTTGATGGAAACAAGATTCAGTTATGTCACCCTTGAACAAATAAATCAATATGACTCTTTCCTTCATTTGGGATGGGACTTAGTTTGATTTTAGGGAAGCCTTAACCTTGTTCTTGAGTCAATACTCCTCCAATTGGTCATCTCTTCCAATCATATGGAGAGTTTGTTAATGCCTCCTGCATTGAAAACTTATAAAAACTTATTTTATGTTTCCATAGAGCCACAACATGTTATGATTTTGTTCAAGGGAAATAAACCTATGTCAACAATTTTGCGGTGTCTCTTGACTCATTTTCAGTCAGCCATACCCGATCTTTCAAGTTATCTTCAATATCACATCAACTATTTTGTCCTTCACTCGTGTTAGGTAAGAAGGTCTCCATTGAATTCTTACTAGCGAGTCTGCTCTTATCAAATCTGAAAAAAATTTCTGAGAGTAGACATAGAATAGAACCCTAGCCCTATTTACATCATTGATAAGTGACCTTGTGCTCAACATCGATTGGCATCATGGGTATTTTAATGAGTGAATTCCCTTGTGTTTGACGACAGCTTACATTATCACACATTGGGATTTTTGCAATACCTTGGTTTCCATTTGACCCTATTGGTGAACTCCTTGCCTCTATTTCAGCTTTAATTATTGGTTTCCTTAGAGGATTTATTCCATGCAATACATCTTGTGTATGTTGAAAATGTATTTCAAAATGGTTACTTCACCTCTTATTCATCTGAGTTCTTCCAAAATATTGGCCTGTGGGTTAAAATCGCATTGGTTGATGTGGGATGCCATAATTCCTTCCTTCCATTAGATATTTTCCCATCAAACATAACTCATTGCTCTAGGAACAAGATCTAGAGTCCATTTTTAGTAACTTATGGTTTGCAGTCATCAGTGGCAGACTCCTTCTTGGTAGATTCTTGGTAGACAATGAGAATAAGTCAATGTCTCCTAATTGGTAGATTATTTCAAGTGTTTGAATTCAACATATTTATTCACACTTTTTGGATTTTACTGGGGTACCTTGATGCTCATCATCATTATCGATGAGTTGTCTCACATTTTTTAATGGTATACATCAATTACTGCTAATCAAATGATTTCTCACATGGTTGACTTCAATTCATCTATTCCCATAGTGTAGAAATGTACCATAGATGGTCGGTGAAGACCTTGGGTTGTGTCAACATCTTGTTTCACTTGACATCTCCTTCAGTTTTCTGCCAGTGACACCTTCCACATTTATATGTTACATTTCATAAAAGCAACATATTATATGTTGGCACCTGAGTTTATGTAGTACCACTATTCCACCTATATGAATGTGTAATTTTATGAGGATCACTTATGAAAATTCATTGATGAGAAAATATTCTAGAATCATTGATCAAACTTCCTTATATATATGTGATATTGAGACATCGCTCCGCTATGTTCCTTTGCGTATATGATCTGATGATCCACTATGTATTCTTCATCTCTTTCTGTACACTTATGTATACATTTTGGATCCACTTTATACTTGATGAGTGGACATGCTTTACTATTTGTGAGCATGGGTATGCTCGCCTAAGACATGATTATTATTTCTGATTCCTTCCATTGGAATTCAGTGGGTTGGAATATGGTGATCTCCCATCACGTTCGCAAATGACTCCTCTCTCTATAATTAATACATTCCGTCTATCCTGTACCCCTTTCGACATCATATATTAGGGGACATCTGTTATAATATCATTCAAAATTGCTGTAGATATGGTGCTCTTATATGGCCTTAGCCCTTTCCCATGCATATTTGATGTTATATTAAAAAATAATATTTCAAATTCCATGCATGAATCTGCCCACACAAAAGCGCGTACACATGTGGGTACCTGCGTATACTAAAAAATATGAAAATATAAAATAATATCTTATTTTTCGAGCGGGGTTTATGAATTTTAACGAAATCCCACCTATAGGAGCATGTGGCCTAACCGAATTAACCAATACACCTCATGGGAAGGCCTAATTACAATAAGAGATATGATATCGACATTATAGCCATTTTGATCCCTAGATCAAGTCTGATTTTTCCCTATGCCTCCTACACTTCCCACTTTATAGGAAACCCTTGTTTCCATGCATAGATGCTCATTCATCCTTATATCAAATCCTTTTTCACTTGCTAGAGAGGTGGTCTTTGAGGCTTGGGCTGGGCGGATCTAGAGGAAGGTTTTGTTGGTGTCGTTGATTGCACCTGGTTGTACCTTTCCACTACTATTTTCTGTTATCAATATAGAAGCTTTGTCTCATTTCCAATATGTTATGGTATCATGATTTATAAGTTATGATTCATGGTCTCTATTTTTATATGTAATGATCTAACATTTCTACTATGTATGCATATTTATTTACTTTCTATATAAATCCTTCTCTGAATTGAATTGTAGGCATTCTCGTTCTAGAGGAAGAAAAGGGTTGGGACCCTATGAGATCGACATCAAACGTAGGACCTTAGAGTACTCATCTAAACCTAGATTTAGTAGTTTACATGTTTGGCATGCTTGTATGACTGCTTCTTATTGATTATCTTATTTCTCTCTGTTGAGGTTGTCAACCCTTACCATAGGAAACTTTTCCCGCCAACAACTGGGTTTTATAAACCCTCGATATTTGTCTTCCTGTTCCTATTCTAAGCCTCTTCTGCCCTCATATTTGCTTTAATACCATGTGAAATTTATCTTATTATTGTTATTGGTTATTATTCACCTGTATTTTAAAATATTATTTTTCTTTGGAAAACTATTTACTGTAAATACTCAATAAAACATTATTGAAAATTCACCAAAATTAAATCATAAGAACTGAGAAAATATCATACACACAAAAAATAAAAGAAATTGTTATTTTTTAACAAATCATCTGTGGAAAAACCTCAGTGTGTGGAAAACCAATTCTATAGATGAGGGTTTTATTATTATTCAACAAATCAAGGATTACATTAACTACTTGTTTGCATGGGTGTTTCATTGGGGGAGAAATACCATACCATGTGCATTCATATTGGGGGATATATATTAAGAAAAAAATTACATAATATATTAAGAATATAATAGGGGATAAGGGATTTTTATATTGGGAGGTATAAAAAAATGGAGTTCAAAGTCAATGAAAAAATACAAAGGGGTATAAAACATGTTAACGAAAAAATGGATACCTATAATATCTAGTCAAAGTAGGGGTTTTTAAAATTGGGAGGGTGTATTGGGTTTGTATTGGTAGGGGGTTAAGTAATGTTATTTTTAGAGGTATTTTCCAATATGTAGTCAAATAAAGGGTATTATTTAGTATGCCATGAAAGCACGTGATATTCCAGAGGCTCATTGAATGAAGCCCCCGTGCTTGCTTGACACTGCCAAAGCTTCAAAAATATTTTTCCTTCACTTCTACTGGAAAAAATAGAACTGGAAAATCCAAAATTATTCTCTGCAAACCAACTTAAACTTATTTTTGCAACTCACACTTCCTCCAACAACTCACAATGGCTACTATAAACACACACTATTTTTTCCTGAAGCTTGCACTGCCTTTGGAAAATCACTTCAGCGAATTTCTCTGCCTCTAGCAACTCTAGAACCCCACTTGCTCTGCCTCCAACAAATCGATCTGAGTACTGGAAACAAAATTGAGCCTCTAGCAACTTGGTATGAATAAACTAGAAATTTATAGTGGTAGAATCAACCTCCCTCTTGCAAAATAATTTAACCTCTTTCCTTCTCTTAGAAAACTGGAATATTTGTGAAGACTTTCTCCATGAATTATGTTCTTGATTTATCCTACTGAAACCATGTTGTTGGTGTCCTCAATGCTATCATTATTCCCTTTCTATCAGTTCAATTCTATTTGTTCAAATTATCTCCAAAGCATCCCATCGATCTCCTCTTACAATCTCTTATTGAGAAATCAACTACCACAATCTAACTCCAATCGATGGCTAGGATCATCTTGACTTCTAAAAGTAACTTTTCTAGAAATCAGTAGAGAGAAATAAATTTGTATCAATTAATATTGATTAATCAACCACTCTTCCTAAGTTAGGAAAATAATTAATTAGATCATTAAAGATAATTAAGACAATTTTCCTTAGAAACTATTTTTGGGTATTGGAGATAATTAAGCCACTGTGTTCCTTAGTCTCATAGAAAACACTTCATACTAGAACACCTATTTGAGTTACACAAACTAACACTTAGGGGTTTTAAGCACCTAATAGGATTAACCTTTTCCAACCCCCACCTAGGGAGAAAACATCTTTACGAGATCAAGATATTGATTTGGAAATGGGCCCTTGTTTTAAGTATTAAGTTGCCCTTAACACTAAAATTTGGTTGACTCTTTCGGGTGACTGAAGGACGACTACTACAAACAAGCGTTGGATCAAGGTAGGATTGTAACACCTTTGTAGAATTTACTTATAAATCGTGATATATCTAGAGAAAGATAGATTTAATTGTCTATTTTTTGCTAGACTATCTTATGATACTAGGGAGATCGATCTTATCCGCAAGATCTATTTATCCGTCCAACAAATTGGCGACTCCGCTGGGGACTGACTTTTGATTTTTGGTTTTCCTTTGTTTTGACTTGAGAAAATGATTTTTTCTGGTTTTTGATTAATGTATACTCGCTTGGGTAGCTTAGTTTTACTTTGATTTTAAAAGTTTTGAAGTCTTTTGTGTTTTTCTTGATTTTTTCCGGGGACCGCACTTTATCTTCACACACAGTGCGGGCATCTTTGCACTTTCCTTAGGTAACCAGTGCAGGACCACACCTGTTGCCTCTGGGGCCTGCGGACCCTGTTAAAATTTTTGAAATCTCACGATTTCTTCTTCCAATTTAAGTTTAGATTTGATTTAGGACTCTTAGTGTCTACCCAGATCTGTATTTTTCCTGTCAAAAATCTCTTGTGAGTGAGTTCCAATAGTATTTTTGTTTTGAGTGATTTTCTAGAAGTTTTGCATAATTGGAGTGGTTTTCACTTTGTCTCTGTAGTGACTCAAAGATTAGAAGCTTGAAATACCTTAGATCACACTGGTGTCTTTTTTTCTTCTTGATGAGTCTGACTTGGTTGCGAAATTCATCATTTTTGAGGAATAGATCTAGTTTTCTCTTTGCAAATCTTTGAACAAACTTTGTAATAAGTTCTGAATTTTATTTTTACAAAAGAAAACATATCTGGATGTTTTTTTTATTTGTTTTTTATTTTGTGCAAATGAATCCTTAATTTACTGAACAACTAAGCAAAACATTCTCAAAAAATATTGAAGCTTTTATTCAATTAGATTTTTGAATTTTTTAGATCTCAAAAATTAGTTTTTCATAGTTTTGAGTGCTTTTCTAGAACTTGTAGATCCCTTTTGAAAGAAAAGTTGTTTTTTGTAGTTTTGAGTTTTGAAAGTGAAAGGGATTTATTGTGAGCATTGATTGTTTGTCTCGTTTTGAGTTATTATTGAAAAACAAAAAGATTTTCTTTTCATTTATTCTTCATGTTGAAAGAAAGAATTGTCTCTTAAGAAATTGCATTTCTCAAACTCTTTCTTTAGCTAGAATTCATTGAAAGAAAAACAAATTGCTTATCATTTTAGGTGCTTTTTTTAGTGTGTTTGGAGTCGAGTCTTTACACCATCAAAGTTTTATTTCCATACCTATTGACTTAAAGAACAACCCATAAAAACAATGCTTAATTAAAATTGATCTAGTAATTTTTTCTATTTCTAGGGCTCTTATCACCAATATAGCTTAGGCTAGTATCTTGGAGTAGAGAGTAATTAACTCTCCAAGATAGTAAAAACAAACAAGTAGATAAATCTTGCAGTAGGAAATAAATCCAATTGTAATTGGTACATTCTGGGAAGCTTCTCTTAAAGGAGTTAATCACGAGATTATGTCCGAACCTTTGAGACAATCAATTCTGTTTCATTGGGAAAGATAGAAGATCTGCGTGCATTACAAACGGTAAACCTCGGATTAACCATTGTCGAGGAGCCCGGGGTCACTTGTTGGTAAACCTCAGATTGACCATGTCGAGGAGCCTTCAAGGGGATTGAGCTTTGTTACTCTACTCTTGTGCGTAGAATCGGATCGTAGACTGTTCCCCCAATTGTATTTGTTGTTGTTGGTAACCTTAGTGTCCATAAACTTAAGATTATTTCCTAAGGTGATGGTGAAGGAAATATCTCACTGTACCTGGAGCAGACGTCGACTAGACTCACTTGGACTCTCTGGGGGGTTCTCTTCACTCGAGATGGTTTTGTGAAGAAACTCGTGCCAATTTGTTTCATTAAGTAGGTTGTTGGGGTAACTGTTCCAACCGCTCTTTCTGTCTGAAACTTCTACTAAGTTTAATTTCATCACCAACTAGTGTTTTTAGTACGGGAAGTTACTTTTTGTGCGTGGTTTGAACTCTTAGATTTTTTTTAGGCTAGTGATTCAGCTGTTTGTTCCTTTAGAAACTTTAGGTGTTTTGATTGAAATTTTCTTTGTTTGCATGTGATTAATTAATATTCAATCGTGGCAGAATTATCGAGACAGTCTCGTAGACTTCAGGGGAAGCCCCGTGAGTATACACCAAGCCAACTTGAAGGGCTGCGAGCTCTAGTATCACCTAGTGACAGTAGAATTATATTAACAAAAGCCAAAAATTCATCTATAATTTTACATCCTGATCATCAAATACCAACAATAGAGCATATTCAACAGCCAATTTTAGTTTCTGAAGTTACTGGTAGTATTTATCCTTCCAACGAATTAGCTGAAGAACCTGAAATTTCTGAGCCTGACACTGAACCTGATGTTTTGGAACCATCTTCAGGATTTGTTACTCCAACTTCTAGTGATCCTGGTTCACCTAGGGTAAGAAATATCATTACTAAAAATCTTCCTTCTGACCTCATATCTATTGAAGAACTTGTCGGTCCAGACGAAGACATAACTCTTCCCGAAAACCAACAGAATTTGAATCTTAGGGAGCGTGAATCAATATTCTACAGTCGCTTTAGAAGTGACGGTTGGTATTTATCATTGAAAGATATTTTAGAAAACCCGGGTCTTAGTTTTTCACCGCCTCGAATTATTTTTCATCCTACACCAAGAGGTTATTATCCTTCATCGATCATGTCAAGAGAGTCATCTATGTTTTCCCAATCACCGGAAATTTTTTTATACGGTGGTCTTTCTATTCCTTTGGGATACCAGGATCTCTTTGGTGCTTTCTCAGGAGCAACTCCTTGACCAATTGAACAAGTGTTATCATCTGGTATTAATGGAGCTAAAACTAAAACGTTGAACGCAGAGAAAATCTTTATGATGTCTCGTAATATCCCAAATCCTCAACCTCAAGGTAGTCAGTTACTACCTGGAGGCAACCTCAAGGTAGTCAGTTACCGCCTGGGGGGCAACCTCAAGGTAGTCAGTTACCGCTTGGGGGGAAACCTCAAGGTAGTCAATTACCGCCTGGGGGGAAACCTCAAGGCAGTCAGTTACCGCCTGGGGGGAAACTTCAAGGTAATTTTTTACCAGGAAAAACTGTAGGACAGTATTATTTACCTGGATAATAACCTCAAGGATAGTACATTCTTCAAGGTTATCAACCTTCAGGATAGTACATACCCCAAGGTCAACCCCAGACTCAGTATATTCCTCAGGGTCCTTATCAACCCCAGATTCAGTACATGCCTCAGGGTTATCAACCTCAAGGTCAGTACCCAACTCAAGGTTTCCAACCACCTTCTGGTAAATATTTTGTACAAGGAGTTGGAAATTTACCATTTAATTATCAACCCTACATTCAACCAGGCTACGGTCCTTCATATGTACAACCTTCTACGGGACAATACCCCGGAATGAACATGGTGTGGAATCCATCTCAAATTCAATAGACTACGCAACCTAATGCACAGTTACCTAATCAACCTGGATAGCCTTTGGATTCTGGTCCAACCCAGCAACCTGTCCAGCCTACTGTTCAAGTCCCTACACTTGGTTCTGTTTAGCAGCCTGGGCCTCGTACACCTCAGACTCTACCTCAAACTGCTGCAACTACTAAAACATCTGTTCAACCTACAACACTTATTTCTAGAGTATCTGTAGCTCCAGTTTCCTCTATCCCTACATCCATGCAAATTCCTCAATTCTCTGTACCCCAGTCATGACCCACAGTTTAGACTTCAGTCCATATGTCTGCAGGAAAATATGGTACAAGTACGATTGCCATAATTCAACCACAATTCACATATCAATCATACCAGGGACAGTATCAATTCGGTCTCATTGCACAAAACCCAGTTTATCAGTATCAACCGTATCCTGGCTATACTTATCAATAGCCTCAACAACCCCAATTCAGTCTGGTTAATCCTGGTTTTCTGGGAGTTTATACCATTCCTAATTAAAATCCGATTTTGATTTATCCTGGATATCCTCCTCCCAGAACTGGTCTCATTACTCAAGGTTTTCATGACCCTAACCATCAGTTATCATTTATTGCGACTTTGGATTTACCTGATTTGTCGCGCCTCACGAACGATCCAATTTACTATCTTCCGTATTGGCTGCAAATGCCTAATAAGTTGCCCAGTGATATACTAAATTTCGAGGGTAAGTCAGGAGAGGATCCATCAAATCACTTTATGACTTATCACCTCTGGTGTGCGTCTAATTCGATAATTGATGATTCAATTCAGTTACGCCTTTTTCAACGAACTCTTATTGGTCTTGCTTCCAAATGGTACATTGAGTTACCACGAGGCTCTTTTAATAATTTCAATCAGTTAGCAACTGCTTTGTTGACTCATTTTCAATTGCCTATCAGATACGAAAATGGCACGAAACTATTGACTTCACTAAAACAATCCACCTGCACATATGTTTCTAATAATATTCACGAATGGCAACATAGGAGGCGTTTAGTGAAAGTTTTCATTTCGAATCAAATTTTGGCGGAATGGTTCATTAAATCATTATTAACCAAAATCACTGAAGATGTAGCTAAGGGAGGAGTTTTTGCTGAAGAGAAAGTCATTGCTTAGGCTCAGTACCTGAACCTCGTTTATACGCAGTCAGGTACTTTACATGAAAAAATCCCTGATCTTCCAAAACATGGTCAAATAACTGCAGCTCCTTCAGGGTCTCATGCCTCTGATGGTATGATTGGTTCAGTTAGTACTAAAATCAAGAAGAAATGTTCAAACAATTATTCTCCTATAATAACTTTACCTGATTCCCCGAAAGGAGATTCTTCCGCTGAAGTTTATGCCGACATTCATGTAATAGAGTCATCTACGACCAAATCTAAATCTGGCAGTAAAAAGAAGGGGACGAATAAAAACAAACAAAATTCAAAAGATAAAATAGATAAAAATGAATCTACTGACGAAAAATGCAAACCTCGCTATCCTTGTTTCATTTGCGACGAGGATCATTTTACCAAAGAATGTCCACATCGAGCAGAGGTTTCGAAATTTGTTAAAGGTTCTCAAACGCCTGCTGTCTTGAAGGATCCTTTTCCTACTCAAGATAGTAATATGATTGGTTCTACCTCGAACGCCTCAGAAGAACCCATTCTGATGATGTCTCATGTCAGGATTGCGACGTGATCGAAATATTATGGTAGTAAAAATCCTGTTGGTGGTAAAGAAGCAGAATCTTCTAATTCAAACACATCAAATACACCTCCTCCTATTTCTGATCCGCTACAGATTGAGAAACCAAACTCATATTTAGTAATCAAACCACCTGCTAAAGGTGTACTTCGTAAATCAACTTTCAATCCACATGCAAGAGCTGCTCAGAATTACAACATTGTTGAGGACTTAGCTATTTCCCCTTCATCAATGTCGGCTTTGGAAGTGCTGCAATCATGCCCAGCACAGCGTAAATTACTATTTTCTGCCATAGGAGATGTCGATATTCAGGATTCAAACCTAATAATCTTTGATTTAGAGAATAGTACACCCCGCCTACCCCATCAAATGGCTTTCCAGATTCCAGTCTTAGTCAAAAACTGACCTTGCTTTCATACTGTTATTGATGAAGGGGCTTCTACGTGTATTATGTCAATCCAGTGTTGGAAATATCTTGGTTCTCCCACACTCAATCAATCTCCAACAATAATAAAATATTTTATGGCCGAGGGTTCCATCCTTTTGGTATTTTGTAGAATTTACCTATAGAGGTAGAAGGAAAAACCGTAAATCTCAATGTGGAAGTGGTTGATGCCCCTTTAGATTACAACCTTCTCTTGGGTCGAAGTTGGTCTTATGCTATGACTGTTGTTGTTTCATCGATCTTTCGGCTTATCAAGTTTCCACATAAAGAAAATATCATTACAATAGACCAACTGACTTATTTTTCATCCGATCCAGCCTCTACAGATAGTATTCAGCACATCGGTAAAATGACTATCCCTTACAAGGATGTCGGCGTAGGTTTGATTAAAGATTTTGGTTTACTGGGAAATTTTTCCTTTCCTGCTCCCAACGTATCGCCTCCTATCACAAATATTCATATGATTTCATCAAATACTATTACTTTTGATGATCCTTGGATCATACCTTCTGATTCTGAGGTGGATTCATTTGATGGCACGATGCCTTTGAGTCCCTTTGAAATTTCATATCAGGTTGTATAGTCATTTTCTAATCCTCCTTCAACTGAAAATGATCCAATGAATGTGATCCATGAGGAATCACTTTCTATATCTAGCTCAGCTACAACGACATTTCCTGATCTTGTTCATACTGATGAACATATTCGTGAACTCTTGTCTATTGATGATTTACTATGGGAAGATCTACATCACCGATATTCATTTTTACCTGAGCTTGATCATTTTAAAAATGATTTCTTTTATATTTTTACTACTGATTATGTCAAAGAACCACAGAATCCATTTCAACATTCTAATTCTGAGTTAAATTTGGAAAATATCTCTCGAACGGTTCCTATTGACATTTCAATTAAGCTAGGAATTGTTGAAAACATTCATATAGGTGCTTCTTGTACAGACAATGAAATCCAAACTTATAAAGACCTATTTAAATAATTTCATGACGTGTTTGCCTGGTCATATGAATAAATGCCAGGAATCGATCCATCAATTTTTGTCCATGAAATTAAGACTTACCCAGATGCTAAACCTATCTGACAACACTTACGTCAAATACATCTAAGAAAAGATGCTGCTATCAAAGCCGAAGTTTAGAAATTACTTCGTGCAGGTTTCATTTATCCAATTCCTTTAACCGATTGGGTATCGAATATTGTTCCTGTCAACAAAAAAAAGGAACGATAAGAGTATGTATCGACTATAGGGATATTAATCGAGCTTGTCCTAAACAAAATTATCCAACCCCTTATATTGATCAAATTATTGATGATTGTGTCGGTAGTGAAATGTTCTCCTTTATGGATGGTTTTTCTAGTTACAATCAAATCAACATACTCCCTACTGATCAACCTAAAACAACTTTCATTTGTCTGTGGGGAACATTTGCTTATTACAAACTACCCTTTGGATTGAAGAATGTTGGGGAAACTTTTCAAAGGGATATGTCTTATGAATTTCATGACATCAAGCACATTGTGCAACCTTATCTTGATGATTTACCTGCCCATTCATCGCGTAGATCCGATCATCTCACTCATTTACAAGCTATCTTTATGAGATGTAGGCATTATCGAATTCGGCTAAATCCACACAAATGTGTTTTCTATGTAGAATCGGGTCTCTTACTGGGATTTGTCGTTTCGAAAGTAGGCATTCGTGTCGATCCATCGAAGGTTGAAGCTATCATCAATCTACCTCCTCCTTTGACTCTTCGCCAACTCCAAAGTTTGCAAGGGAAAACAAACTTTTTACGTCGTTTCATTCCTAACTACACCGAGTTAACAAAGGGTTTTACCAGGTTGTTAAAACAAAACATTCCATTCTTTTAGGATGAGATCGCTGATCGATCTTTTGATGCACTCAAACACGCGTTGACCCATGCACCATTACTGCATCCTCCCAATTACAACCAGGATTATTTTTTGTACCTCGCCACTTCTCATTCCACCATTGGGATGGTTTTAGTTCAGGAAGATGAATTCAAAAATGAACATGTGATTTACTATCTTAGTCGAAATCTGCATTCGACTGAGATAAAATATATGCATGTGGAGAAATTGGCCTTGGAAGCTGTCCAAGTTGTCCAAATATTTCGTCACTACATCATATTACGCAAAACCACAGTGATTTTTTACTGTAACCCCATGATGTATATCTTGACCAAACAATTGCTAGGGGGAAAGTATTCCAAATGGATAGTTATCCTGTAGGACTTTGACTTGGGATTTGAAAAATCCAAGGCAAAGAAGTCTTTGGTTTATGCTGAATTGATGTGTGGTTTCCCGTGTACTGATACTGAAATTGTGGCGGAGCAGCCCATTATGGACAAATCATTGTTTCTTATAAGTACTCTTGATCCTTGGTATGGAGATATTATTTTTTATCTCCAAACCCAATATTTTCGGCCTGAAATCTCACGATCTCAACGATGGAAAATACGTTTCCAATCCCAACAATACAATATTATTGGTGATACACTCTATCGTCGTGGAGCGGATTCTGTTTTCCGACGTTGTCTTACTCATGAAGAAGTTGAGAAGGTTCTAAATGACTGTCATTCTGGAGCATGTGGCGGTCATATGTCTCAGTATGCCACAGCCCAAAAGATATTGTGTGCTAGTTATTTCTGGCCATCCTTATTCAAAGATTGTATCTATGCGATCCGGAAATGCCACAATTGTCAGATCTTTGATCGTAAAATGCATGCACCACCCGCTCCTCTTCACCCTATAATTGCTGTCGGTCCTTTCGCAAAGTGGGGTATTGACTTTATTACATGTAACCCTCACTTGGCTAGGGGGCATGCATATATTATATTAGCAGTAGATTATTTTACTAAGTGGGCTGAGGCGATGCCTACATTTTCGGCAGACGGCAAGACTGCTACAACTTTCGTGTTCAATCATATAATCGCTAGATTCGGTGTTCCTCAAGCTATCATTACGGATCATGGAAGTCATTTTCGAAATATCATGATGATTGAATTGACAGATCAACTTGGCCTATGCCACGATAGTTCTACTCCATATTAACTGTAGGCTAATGGTCTGGTTGAAGCTATCAATAAATTTTTAGTCAATATGATTAAACGAATCATTGGTATTCATAAGTCGAATTGGCATACCATGCTATTTTCAGCACTTTGGGCATATCGGACCTCAGTAAAAACATCAACTGGTTTCACTCCTTTTCAACTGGTTTATGGTTTGGAAGCTTTGTTACCTATTGAATGTGAAATTCTGTCATTACAATTAGCCATAGAATTACTCCCAGCTACTTCTGAAGAAGAGAAACATTTTTTGTACTTAGCTCAACTAGATGAGAATCGACGCACTGCTGCATTAGCAAATGAGACTCATGCAAAGAGAATGAAAGCTCAGTACGACAGAAATGTTACACCTCGCAACTTTTCATAAGGAGACCTAGTTTTAGTATATGATCAAGCAAACAATAAGCTAGGGGATGGAAAATTTGTACCTATGTGGCATGGTCCTTACATTGTTAAGCGAAAGTTGGCAAAAGGGGCCTATGAATTGATAGATTTTTACAGGGTCTCTTTAGATAAACCCAAAAATGGGCTTTATCTGAAGAGATATTATGCTTAAAATATGTGTGGAGATTTTTGTTAGATTATTTTCTTTACAACTGGTGTGTCTTAGATTAGAAAAGCATGCATAGTTTAGAGTGTGCTCTTATCATTATTCCTGCTTATCTAGGTTTTACTATTGATATTGCAGATGTCGACATCTCTTCAAACATACATTGGTTTTGCTGATGGTGCTTGTTATAGTACACAGAACATTTCTTTCGCAGCTTGGGTTATCTATTCACCCTCTGATGAGTTAGTATCCATGCATGGGGTGAGCCTCGGTCAGACAACGAATAACATTGCGGAATATAGTGCAGTGATTGAATTATTATCTGAATCCATATCGTTTGGAATTCGGAGTTTGATTTTTAGGTTGGATTCTGAACTCGTTGTATTACAGCTTAATAGGATTTATGCCATTAGAAATCTAGTATTATTACGGTTATTTTTGAGAGTTCATCTCTTGGAACGTGAATTTGATTACATTGAATATCAGCATATTCCAAGACATTTAAATACAATAGCAGATGCAGTTTCTTCTAGTATTATAAATAGACATTTGCAATAATCAAAATAGTAAATTACACAACATTCGATAACATGTTACACAAGATAGCCGGTAATAATGATATATCATAGCATAGAAGTGTGTTTCAAAATATACATCGTCTTCGATCATAGGTTGAAAAACACCTTATGATCGGCAAAAATGATAATACAAAAAGTCAAAATTTTCATGAGTCTACAAAATCGATCATCCTATCCCTGATGATGATCACGATAAGAAACTATTGCTCGAGCCACCCTACACAGGAACCTCCTAAAAGGTCCTAGAACCCCAATCACATATCTTTGTAACATAAGTGTAATATCATCTATATCAGTTTCTGGAATATCTAGTGTCAAGCGCTCTAGATGATGTCGATCAGGATCTCTGCTGATTGGACCTATGGGGCTGGTGCTACTGCAGCTGGGTGTCTCCTCTCATAAGGCTGGAGAGCGACTGGTCGTCGTGGGCCCACATCTGCATTTAAACTTTTGATTATTAGTTTTGGATGATTAAAATACAAAAAAAAAATTAGAACTTAGAAAATGTTGAAAATGATTTTTACCTGAATCATCCCACTATTCTCCTGCTGGAAGAGCCATGTCTCGGTCACCGCGGAAGTCCATCCCGGTGTATGGAAAGTCCTCAATCACAAAAAGTTGGTTGTTCAACCAACGAAAATATGTAGAAGGAAATCTCACAATCTCCCCACCCTCACTGTGGCAGGCCATCAAAGCAACCCAACGAACCATCCTGGGCTCTCAAGGCCGACCAACATCAACAAGAATGTGTTGTGGGGCTAACATGGGGATCCTCTCTAGAGTAAAGGTGACTACAATGGACCCATATCCAAAGTTTTTTAGCTTCCCATTCTTTTCTCTGGTAAGTTGGCCTTTCACATTTGCCAACACTGCCTCACACTGGTTGTATATGGTGCCTCGAAAGCAATCTACTGCAATCTGCATCCGGGGCCCAGTAGTCACATGCAATGCTGCACTCCCGCACAGTCTAGTAATAGTGAATGCAATAAATTTTAGCTCAGGTCGGATGATAGTTTTAATATCAATCTGTTTATCCTTGGGGTCAGCTCGATCATCGCAAAACTCTAGTCGAAGACTAGCAATAAACTGGCCACCTGGCCTAGTCCCAAACAGAGATATTTGTTCACCCCTCTTGGGAAAACGAGTCAAAAAATATATATCCTCTGGCTCAATTTTGATCTGGTGGCTGCCTATCACAAAACACTAGCCCTGAGTGTCCCATTTGTGTACCAGCAATGTCAAGAGGTCTACTTGGGCCCTCATGCCCTGTATGGCCCAGAACTTGTACAATCTGCATGTTCTCAATGCCTGCAGTGTGGGCATATGATTCATTACAGCGTCATATACATCCTCGTGCTCGCGTTCTCGCTAAGTAAGCATTTTGAATGTCCTACAATACACAAAGTGACATATTAGAACAAACTTTTTTGAAAAATTTTGGGTAAAAATTGAGAAATTTAAGTTTGAAAATTCATTGCACGGGGTCCACACCCTTTGCTCACACACAATGCGTAGGTACGCACGGGTGTTGTGAAATAGGTGTGAACCCATGAGTTTTTTCTTTGTAGAAAAAATTCGAGGTCCGCAAGACTCGCATATTGCACTTGAGGACCCCCGCAAGCGATTTTTTTAACCTATTTTTCCTTAAAAAATGAAATTTAAAGCCTAAAAACAAAATGTAAACAGATGGAATGCAAGTTAAGGAGGACGTGGATTATCTGGAGCTAATGGTTTTCAATTCCGATGAACGGATTTTCCAGAATCTTCACAGGAACTTTTTTACCCAAAAGCTCTTACTTTTCACTCTGAACTCAAATGGTAAAAATGAAGTTAGAAAAGCCATTTTTATAAGTTTTTTCGAATAAATGAATTTTTAATTTGTTTATTTTTCACTTTAAAAAGGTAATTTTTGAAAAAAAATTTATTTATCTTAAACAGGTATGTGTAATGTTTCGATTTTTTGTGCAGAAAATTGGATTTTTCGAGAAAATTGATCGTTTTTCAACGAAGAGCATACTTTTATCACTTTTTCGGACTCTTTTAAAAATTTACGAAAAAGCGAAACATTGGAGTCCTCTTTTAAGCCCTTTTCAGACTCTCGAAAATTGAGAAGATTTCCGAGCACTTGATTATTCAAATTCGTTAAAATAAATGAATGATCGTCCCTTCAGTATAAGTTTACCCTTTTTACAGACTGAAATGGACTATTTATGAAAAAGGTATACGTTGACTAAGTACAGTCAATAGAGTTCTCTCCCACATTATTTTATCCTTTTTCGAGCTCGAGAGACTAAATTTATGAAAAATTACACCCATGGAGTTTTCTTAAGTTTTTCTTCTGACTCCCTAAAATTGAAAAACACCGAGTTTCTCCTATACTGGACTTGTTAAAATTCAACAGTAAAGGATCTGTTCAATTTTAAGCAGGAACGAACCACTCCTTCCTAGGGTTCAAATTTTAAACTAAGTAGGACTCATCCGAAGGATGAGATTCTAAACAAGCAAATGTTATCCTCCTCAAGCTTGTAAAAAGTAAAGAGGTACTTGCCAGAAATGGTGGGGGAAAAGAGAGAAAAACGAACCTATTTGTTACATTTTGATTATTCGGAAAACCGTTAACCACTCTTGAAAACGACACTTTTGTTCACCTGGGTTAGGAAAATCCTTTTCCTAATAGTTAATCAAACCATATTGAAAGTATTTAGCTAGTTTCTGGGTATTAGCTTTGGGTCAATTGTCACCAAGCCATCTGCAGTGTCGTTATGTGTTCAAGAGGACAGTTCAAACAAACCATTCATCTGAAAAATATTTTTCTTCCATTTTGACCATCCCTAAGTCAGTCCTTGCCAATATATTTCTTCAAAACTTGATCTATGATTTCATGTTGTGGGCTTGCCTATGACGGATCACTTTCTATCGACAACAACTCATTATCTAGGAAGTTGATCTAGAAATTGTTAGTACCTTGAAATCTGCATGCCTCAATGGCAGGTTTCTCGCCTTCGATGACAGGTTGCATCATTGATCTTAGATCGAATGATTCCGTGATATGTTCGACTTCAGCTCATTCATTCACATTTCATGGATATGTTCGACTTCAGCTCATTCATTCACATTTCATGGATTGTACTAAGTACTTTGAGAGCCATTGAAATTACTGGTGGTTACTCTCACACTTGTTAAATAGTTCACATTATTTACTAGTAATCAAGTGGTTTCTACCATGTTCGATTTTGACACATTCATTCACATGGATAGAATCGTACTAGTTCAAGAAGCGGAAATCAAGACCCTGGATCTAGTTTCTACCATCCAGGCTGTGAGGAATTTTGTTATTCATTTATAGAGTGGACTATTCATAAACAGATGGCTGCATCCATACTGTGTCTACACATGTCTATACTATTTATGTATTGAAAAATCATTCATGTATCAGAACAGTTTAAGTCAGCTTTTTAGTTAGTTTTGACCTGAGTATGGGAATGCCTACCTCAACGATGATATGTCTACATATATATATTTTGCATTGAATGTTTTTACAGGTTTTGACTGGGGTGTCCACAAGATGATCCTTGAAATGATAAAGTACTTCACTCTTCATACATGACAGACTCTATCTTCATCTATTACAGAATTCGCACTTTAGGGGGCAATCTGTTGCACTGCAAATTGTCACCTATAAATTATTCTATCTATATGAGCTCATTATCACTCATAATTTCCTCCTTTGCAAGTATAAAAACATCAGTTCCTCATTTCAAGCCTTGAAAATAAGAGAAAATCTCTAAAAAATCTCTAAAACTCTGGTATTGCACTTTCTCCTTGTCTTACTTGCGGTCCCGCACCTAATGATCATGTCTCCTGTGTACCTGACTGCACTTTCTCTGTGTTAAGAATGTGGACCCCTGTAAAATATTAAAAAGGCACAAGTAAACTCAAAAATCTCACTTTCAGTCATTTCTAGAAGCCTCTGGAAGGAATCTTGCAGTGGCAAATCCGCTCTTTTCAGGTTCATGTATTCCAGGCCTTAAGGAGATAACCCCTTGATGTGAGGAGCTTATCCCTTTGAAGGAGGATTCTATCCCTTCATAGGCGGAACTGTAACCTCCTCTTTTGCACTATAAAAAGAGGCATTGGGCAGCCTCAAAGGGAGTTCAAGCTTTAGTGTTATTTGAGGTAAAGTGTTGTTGGAACTTAGACTCCTTTAGCTGAGATTTTATGAGGAAAGATTACATACCTGTATGTATCTCGGTTGGAAGAGTGCAAGGCTTGTCGGAGTAAAGGAAATTTTTTACTTCAGACCACAGGAAGACCTATTCAACATCAAGGCTGAAAAGGTTGTAAGGTTCTTCTACTATTTCAAAGTTAATACAAATAAGTTTGTTTTTCTCAATAAGATGTCATTTGATTGTTTATTTTATGGATTCCTTGATCACCATAATAGATATGATTTATGAATATATGCTATGCAGGTGCTATTTTATGTTTGTTTGTTTGTGATTGCAGATCTTCAAAGATAACTCTTTCGAGCAACTGAAGGACGACTACTACAAACAAGCATTGGATCAAGGTAGGATCGTAACACCTTTGTAGCATTTACTTATAAATCGTGATATATCTAGAGAAAGATAGATTTAATTGTCTGTTTGTTGCTAGACTATCTTCTGATACTAGGGAGATCGATCTTTTCCACAAGATCGATTTATCCAGCCAACACTAGTAATAGTTGAATGTATGTGAATTCTGATGAAGACCCAGTTGAGACAGAGGTTAAAGGGAACTCAACTATCAGTTGTATTATTAGAAAATTGCTCGAGCGTAATTATAAAGTCATAGGAAGTCTCATGATGGATTGCACAGTCAAGTAAGGTTGATTATCCTATTTAATAGGGATTAATTGCCCAGGGATTACATGAGCAAGGTTGGGTTTAGCAGGGGCTAAGAATTGGCTAAGTGTTGGTCAATTTTTCCTGAGAATTGCTAGTCATTTTTAGTAGGATCAGAGTGAGACAACCGGTAGAGTGCAAGATTTTCTCGGTGTGATTATACAATATATGATACATGGGTTTTGAGCAAGTGATTTCCACAGATACATATTGTGTTGTGTGATCAATAATTTCTTTTCTCTTACTTGCATATGATTGAGCGATTGTGTTTTATATTCCAAAAATATAGTAGAAGGATTCAGTATCTTGTTTTAGTACATTACATGATCGGATTGAATCCATTGGTATATATTTTCTATATAATTCTACATGGTATCAGAGTGCTAGGAATCACAATAGAAGAGAAGAAATTGAGTTTTTCTTGAGCAGGTTCAAATTTGCAAATTTATTCTTCAACATCCAACAACATATCAAGATGTCTTTCAATGGCTTGAGACTTTAATTTTCACTTGAGGGAAATTTGAATTATATTGCATGGAAGGAAAGGATGGAGGTAGTGTTGGAGGATAATGGGTTGAAGAAATTCATAGATTTTGATATTCTGAAGCCCGCAGTAGAAGATGCCCAACTTCGTGCTGCATGGCAGAGTGAGAAGGATCTTGTTAAAGGGATTTCGAGATCATATTGTCTTGAATATCCATGGGAAGGTGACTCCATATGCTATTTTGAAGGCCTTGACAGATTTGTTTCAGAATAAAAATGAACAAAGGAAGTTTGCATTGAAGGAAAATCTCAGAAAGATCAAGAAGGAGGGCGAGAAGGTACCAACATACTTAGCGAAGTTCACTCAATATCAAGATGAGCTTGGAAGTGTTGGTTTGACTATAGTCGATGATGATTTGGTGAGCCTAGAAATTCTAGGCCTTCCCAAGAGCTGGCATAGTTACCAGGACGATGTGAATGGGAGGGAGAAGTTACTAGACTGGGAGCATTTGTGGTCCAACTTGGTAACAGAAGAGATAAGGCGGAGCACAAGAGATGGGACCTACAACACCAAAAAATAAGAAGGTTTCGCATTGGCTAGAAAAGGAAAGAAAGCCAAGCGAAAGAAGTCCCAAGGCAAAGAGGTCAAGAGAGACTTATCTAAGATCATATGTTTTCACTGCCATGAGCATGGGCACTATTCTTTGAATAGTCCACAGAAGAAGGCAAGCAAGAAGGAGCCTGAACTTGCAGCGGGTGAAGCATTGGCTTCATAGTTCGATCTTGATTTTACTCTCATTGCATTCATGGCCAACACTATAATGGGATGCATGTGGTATCTAAACAATGGTTCCTCGTTCCATATGACGAGGAATAGATATCTCTTCAATGACTTGGAGAAGAAGGACCTCTAGTAAAACATAGAGTATGGAGATGACGAGAGGTATAGCATGATTGTCATAGGTACAGTTACCTTTCAAAGGGAGTCTAACTCCCCTCTAATACTAGCAGATGTTTTGTATGTTCCAGGCCTAATGAATAATCTTATCTCTGTAGCAGTATTGGAAGACCATGGTTATGATGTGATGTTTAGAAAATGAAAACTTTTCCTTAAACACATAGCCACGACATAGAAGAAACAAATAGGTGTAAGAGTCAAGAACCTGTATGCTCTCGAGGTTGAGGATGAATGCAAGGATTTGTGGAGAAAATAAGTGGTTAATGACTTGGTGGTTGAGAGGGAACAATTATCTCTCAACATGCAACCTCAAAAGCAGTCTCAGAAGGTTTTGGAGCAGCCACAATTGGAGAAGCAGAACGGAGACCGATTGGAAGATTCCACTCAAGAAGAGACCTCTAGGAGGGATAAATTTTGAGTCGGAAGGACAGATGGAGTACATGCAACTATACCTCTAGGTGTGAGGTGGGGCGATGTGTAGATATAATCCCAAGAATAAATTTGGGCAGGGTCCATTGAGATGGTGTGTCTCATGGATCGAACCTGGCTATGAGGAGCCCACAATACAACAGTAGTAGGAAGGATTGATTAGATTGATGGATTCAGATGTTAGGAATACATAAATAAGAGTGAAAAATTTTGGATACTGGAGTGTAGTTCAAAGTTGGCAACAATGCAGAGGGCATGGATGCAAATGTCAGTAGCAGCGTAGATATTCCAGTGGATAGGTGCAGTAGGATCCAATAGTCAGAAGACTCTAATGATAGATTCATTATACTGATTCAGTTCTTCGAAAGCTATTCAGTTTTAGGAGTTTCATGTGAAAACAACACTATATAAGTGTTGCATGCAAAACATTCCAAAGGTTCCAAATCGAGATAGATTAATTCCTTTCTTGTTGAGAGGGAGTGCTGAAATTTGTAACAAGAAACAATGAAATTGGCATCCAAAAAGGACAAAAATTGACCACATAATAGTGAGGGATTCCATTCACACATTGCTGAGGAATTCAGTTACACATTAGTGCTAAATGTGGGTGTCTAATTTATTTTTCCCTTAAATAAATTGCACAATAAATTGTAATTTCATCTCATAACAACTTGTATCAGTTAACTAATTCAGAAAGACTGAGTTAGATCAATAATTTCAAGTTGAGGGTTGAAGGTTAGGCATGTAGAGTGATTCTATTATTTTTGGGTCCAGTTGTAGTTAATGTGCTAGTCGGGTGCATGTGTAATTAGTTGACTCAAATTAATTGAGTTAAAATAAATTAAACTAGTTCTAACTGAGTGATGAGCTAGTGAGAGGTCCAGCAAATTAAATTATATTTAATTCAAAAGTAGTGATCAATCATATAACTGATGATTCACTATTAATATTTGCATGCATGTCAATTTTGATGAAGACCCAGTTGAGAAAGAGGTTAAAGGGAACTTAACTATCAGTTGTATTAATAGAAAAGTTCATGGGCACAATTATAAAGTTACAGGAAGGCTCATGATGGATTGCATAGTCAAGGAAGGTTGATTATCCTATTTAATAGGGATTAATTTCCTATGGATTGCGTGAGCAAGGATGGGCTTAGCAGGGGCTGAGAATTGGCTAAGTGTTGGTCAATTTTTCCTAAGAATTGCTATCTAGTTTTGAGCGGGATGAGAGTGAGACAATCGGTAGAGTGCAAGATTTTCTCGGTGTGAGAAAGCATTGTATTATTTCATGATTATTTCACATTGTACAATATATGATAGAGGGGTTTAGAGCAGTTGATTTCCCCATATACATATTATGTTGTGCGATTTATAATTTCCTTTCTCTTACTAGGATATGATTGAGCGATCGTGTTTTATATTCCACAAATATAGTAGAAGGATTTCGTATCTTGTTTTAGTACATTACATGATCGGATTGAATCCATTGGTATATATTTTATATATAATTTCCACATTTTGAGCCCCCAAACAACATCATTGGATAACACGTGTCCCATAACACCTCTAGCACCCAAGATGTTGGTTGAATTTGAACCAAATTTGATGATTATTGAGGATGAAATTGTTGGACTCGACATGCCCCTAGGCTAGCCTTAACACAACTTGATGGGGAACAATTGATTTAGAGCCCAGATGAGGATGGTATCACAATAAGAGACCAAGGAGGGCTTGTTTCACTAGAGTAATCCCTAATGTTGGAAGAAATGAGGCCACTTTTAGTAGTTAGAGACCCATGGAGACCACTTGTGGCACCCTAATTGTATCTTGGGTCCCCACAAGAGGAAAGGAGGTGAATTTTATGGTAAACCCTCAAAAAATTGACTTCATATGCATCTACATCGTCTTTGACACTTCATCACCCTTGGACATGGCATTTAGAGCACCTACATTGGATGACGTCAACCCTAAACAACTTATGGCTCACACGTGTGGGATAATTAGAGCATATTTTCATAGATTTAGTGGGTTGGCTTTTGATTCAAGTTCATTTTAGCATAAAACTTGTTCTTATGGGATTTTTAGGCTAATTATTAGTCATATTCCTCATATAAATGGATGAGAGACTCATTGTATTTGATCACCATCAATTGTGACATATTTCCACCCTCTTGGAGAATTATACCTTCTTAATTTATTTTGAAGATGTGACACTATGGTGTAATTTGCTATTTGGAGCTATTTCTTTGGTCTTGGAGATGTTACTTTGGAGCAATAAATGATTATAAATGAATTCTATCTTTTAAGTGTGCCTTGGATTTGATAAGTTTGTATTCTTATGTCTAATGTATGGAATAATTAACTATCTATGGTTTCTATTGTGGTAATTATTGTTGAAAATCATAGAATGAAATCTAGATATTAGCATTGTATGCATTACTTACTAGTAGAATTTGAATGGTAATCCCCTTGTTGAATCTTTAAACCAGAGCTCGCAAGTGACTTTATCCCCTCAAAAAAGTAATAGTTAGAGTTTTGAAAGCTAGGGCTTCATTATTCCTAGTAACTCCTTACAAAGATTTAGCATATTTTTATCTCCAATAGACTCCATCATCTCAATGACTAGGCACTATCCTTTTCACTTTGTTTATCGCCTTCAAAATAAACTATAAACCTTATTCTCTCTCTCCTAATCTAATTTTTACCCCCTTAAGGCCAACCCACTACTAGGCCTAGGGAATTTTTTTATCTAGGGTTAAATTCATTTGTTAGTCGATGGATTCAACATTGAGAGGCGTGTTGGTTGCCTCAAAATCAACCCCTTTTAGTGGTTAATCCATCCATTTAAAAGTAAAAATACTTTTCCTTGGGTTGATCTTTCCCTACAGAAACCCTAGTTTGTCGTAGAATTCAACTTGGGGCTTGTTGAAGGCTTCCTATTCCATTGATTGTTAGTATTCATTGTTTGAAAGTATTTTCTTGGCCTTGTGATTCTAGGTTGATCCTTTAGTCTTGTTATTCATCAAATTCTAAATCATCTGTGCCCTAAATAGGCTACATTAGAGGATGTTAATTCCTTTATCTTGTTTTTGAGCCTTTTCCTTATGAAAAATTGTCCTATATAATCCTATACTGTCACCTTATTCCTTGGACTTAGCATATCTCTGATAGGTGGCCTAGTATAAGGAAGCCTTCCTAGTGGTTAAAATCCCCAAAAGAGAAGGAGGTAGTGGTTTTGGTGATACTTGACCACACCTCATTATTGTCCCTTGGTCTAGTTATTATATTTTGAGCTCTCCCCACAAGGCTTGCTAGATTTTGGAGCAACAAGATTTAAATGGGATATATTATCCCTTATCTAAATAATATTTGGCCCAAATAATATGTGATACTGGAAGAAACATTTATGAGCTTGCAACTCAAAATAACAAAGCACCAATTCCTACTCACGGTTATCTGTATGTCTCAAAACCTCAAACACGGTTGGTAAACTTGAAGTCAAAATATGAATCAGAGAGATATATTCCTAATCACTTGAAGAAGTTTATTAGGGATAAACCAAAAAATAATTAATATGGTGCTCAAATATTTGAACTTGAATAGGGTTGAGGAGCTATCCAAAAATCTTGATTGGAAAATATGGAAGGAAATTGGTTAAAGGGGAAACCCTAAAGAAATGGTTGGATGTAGTGTGGTGAAAGATTCCTTGATATTATCTGAGATTTAATCTTATTGAGTGGTTGGATTTGTTTTGAATTAAGGTCTATAGGGGACTATGATATTATTCTTATGCATTTCTAGCTATGGGGTCCATCGATTTTGGTCTTAGATAGGTGGAAGCCAAGCCCTTGGAGGGAACCCATTAAGAAATAAAATTTATGGGTTTTTTTACTTATTTGACTACATGAATGTTGGTGTGAGGTGTTGAGCTCAATAGGACAATCCGATTGGAATATTTGTTGCACTAGAGGAAATTGTATGGGATTTAACACATAAAAATTTGGCTAGGATCTTGGTGGATGTAAACATCGAGGATGGTTTATTGGATAAAATCAAAATAATTTCATGGGATGTTGAGCTATTTAAAAATTTAAACTATTGGAGGGTCCCTTTTAGGTGTTCATAGTGTTTGGTGTTTTGAAACTTATGGAATGATTTATCTATGAAAAGGACCTCATCGAAGCCATAGAGGAAAATGTGGGTCGAGAAACAAATGTTTTAGGAAGAGAAGGTTACTTTTACTTCTGAGGAGAATGTGGTTCTAAATTCCTCTAAGAAAAAGTGTTTTGAGTCTAAGGTTTTAGCCAAGTTTCAACCTTGTACACCATGCATGGATGATCAAGCGAAAAATGATTCCTTTAAGTATATGCTTTTGGATGGCATTAGTGAACATGTGTGAAATCATATTACTTTTTATCTTAATTTTCTTAATGAGTATGGGACGTTTATTACTCCCAAATTGAACCAAGAAAGGGTCTTGGGGTCTTGTGTCAGGTTCACACTTGTAATATTCCCCAATGGGAAAAGTAGGAATATAGTGCATGAATATGGAAATAGAAGCAAGTATTAACACATTACATGTGATCCAAATGATATATCCATGGTATTATGTATAACAACAATATAAAGTACAATATCTTGGGGATCAAGCCCCTCAAGATAGGTAAAAGAAGCCTCTAATGCAAAAATGCACCCAAAACATGTAATACACTGCTACAGAAAGTACTGAAGCAAGCACAACATAGTTTTAAGACTAATAATATAACTGGTACATGTAAATAAATGGATCTGAAAATATCATGCTCATACAAGGCCAAAAATGGAGATCTATGCTCCCATACACTTTTCCTAGACAACCCAGGAAGGGTTTCCGGAAATTAAAAAAAATATGAATGGTGGATCTAAAGCCCTAGGGCTGAATATGCACTGCAACTGAAGCACATAGAAGGAGGTGGCTAAACCTGATATAGATCTGAAATAACTCCCCCAAAAGACTCTCTCAATGAAGGGTTGATCCCTTCAATGGAAATAAAACACTCCAAATGGAGCATTGAAATTTCCCCTGCAACAACTCACTAAAATAACGCAGATATGGACTGGAACTGTGCTTTAGGGGATAAAATCAACTTGGTCTAGTGCCAAATATGTCAAATAATCCCAAGGGGCTCCTTTACTGGCCTCCCAATGGAAGGAAACTTTCCTCCACTTCAAAACTAGCTCAGAAAACACCCAATAAGGTCTTCCACTACTGCACCCTGCAACTCAACACATCTCTCAAAACCTGAATGTGGAAATGTAGTGAAAATATCTTCGAAGAGGCCTCTCAAGGAAAGAAGTGGGATTCTTGATCAAGAACACTCAGTTCTAAACAACACTGCAATCTTAGATAAACAGTTGAAGACAGCTTATATGTCTAAACGGACCATATAATCTAAAACATAACATATCATAACATGAATCATATGGCTGCCATCCTCTTCCTTATATAAGAAATGAGCTTCCAAACCCTAAGTCCCATCCATTAATGAAACTACTTCCATGCAATGTGTCTCCATCTAAAACTGTGTTTTCCCTCATTGAATGCCACTCCTCCATGAAAGCATTGTTGATTTGGTCAAAGTTGACCCAGTCCACATGCTCTAGTCCCTGTTCACACCTTAGGGTGCTTTATTAAGCTGAAAAGGTAATCCACTTTCACATGAGAAGTGGTTTTATTCCTAATAAAGATATTTATGGGTCTTCCTACCCACTTATTCATCAAAAAAGAAAGAAAAATTATATTTTAATATTCCAATTAGCTGCATGCTAATTTAGGAATGTTGCAACACTAGCCTTCTACATTGCATAAGTCTTATGGGACCTCTAAAATGTCATAAGATGGGATGTATTTTGACCAAGAGATCCCTTTTAAGCCTCTATTTGTTCCATTAAACCCAATATTTCTTCTTCATATTGCCTTCATTAAAGAAAGGACATGCTAGTGTCTCAAGGAGAGGTGGGAATAAAAATAGGCCTAGAACTAGTGGAATTCATACTAGGTATATTCAGTAGGAAGTCATATATTCCTAATGTTAAATCCAAGGCTTCAAAGGAGGTTAAGAAGGGTAAACAAATGACCATTAATGGATTTCATAGAGTAAATAAAACTTGGAAGGTTGTTTCACCATGATTATTCTCTCCTTTAATGTTCGAGGGCTAGAGGGTGCCCTCAAACAATTATTTCTATGACAAATATTCATGGTGTTCAAACTTGATGTAGTTTGGATTCAAGAAATAATGTGTTGTGATTCGTTAGTTCTATAAGTTTTGTCAACATTTTTGAAAGGATGGAATTTTTATTTGATTGATGCACATGCTTTTCTAATGGCCTTGTAATAGTATGGAATGATAATTCTGATGCTATTAATTATGTATTCCTTCCTGTAAGTATTCTATTTGAGGGGAGTTCTAAGGGATTAGAAAAAGATTTTAGAATTTTGAAGTTGTATGCATATTATAATAAGTTATGATAGAATATTAAAGATCCTTGAATATTATAAGGGGATAATTTGATTGTAGAAGGTGACCTGAATTTGAATTTAAGTTCTAGGGAATTGTAATATCCCATTTTTAAATATTTTATAAATTTCAATAATTTTCCTCTTTTTTTCTCTCACTTCAGAAAATACCCACAAATAATTCTACAAGAATTCCACATGATATAAAATAAATCAACCAAAGGTAATATATGCAAAAAATAACATAGTGAGTTATTTTATTAATCATAACAAGAAAGTGCATGATGACGATTGTTAAAAATACATGCAAAAATATGTATACTAGAAACCTAGTTGATGGTAATGTGAGTTGCTAAAAAATATTGGGATATTGGAGACTACTAAATTTGATCCTCCTCCCTCTATTAAGTGCCAATAAAGAATTTGAAATGATTCCCCCACCAAACTATCTAGGGTAGATGTTTTACCACCGAAACTAGAGAAAAATTAGATCAATAGGGAGGATAGTCTCACCCCTAAAAATGATCCGCAATTAGGGATACAAACCCTCAATAAATGCTTAGAGAGCCACAAATTTTTTTTACCAAATCATCCACACATCATCCATGCCCTTCATGACCTGATGCCATTCTTTTTACTATGATGACTTTATTGGAATACCATGGATAATACCATGAGTTGTCTGAATACCATGGATAACTTTTCATTTATTAAATAAAGTGAATTTTTTTTAATGTTTTATTTTCTTAATCACTTTTAATTAATTAATTCTCTCATATCATGAAATAAAAGTTTAATTTGTAGCATAAGTTATTTATATTCTCTCCATTCCTAATGCACAAAGAAAGGGACATTATAGTCCTCCCTTACTAAAATTGGTTAACCCCTAGCAATTCCAATATCAATACCAAGATCCCACACCTATTTGCATAATGCTTCCTTATGCAATTATTTTATCATCCCAATTTTCCACACTTTTCCTTATTACAAAGATGTAGGTCATGCTCCTAGTTGTGCCCTTTTGTTCGGTCAATCCATGCCATATGATGAGGTGATATACTTTGATCCCACTACCATATAGGGTGGTCAAACCCTGCTATAAGATGAGATGACCAACCTAGATTCCACTACCAAGTGGGGAGTATAATTCCCAACATCCCAGGTTTCCTATTGTGCCATACCCCTTACTAGAAGTGTCACCCATTCATTAGGATACCAACTCATGAATTCTCTCTAATAAAACTATTGGGGACCTCTATCATAGTAGATTTTAACTGCCACCATAACATCTTTGGAGTTTGTGACTTCCTAGACAATGTCTCTCTCACTAAGCATCAAAAATCCTTGAAAAAGAATACCATGATGAAGCTGAAGTATTCTTGCAATTTGGATGTTGATACGCTAAAGTTATATCACATGATCCTTCATCCCAATATAATTTCCATCATGCTCAAACAACCCACAAGCTTGGATTCCTGCTTCCTTGTACCATCCATTCATACCATGCTTATGTGTCATGGATTTCTTTCTATGGGTGTTGGTCAACAATTTGTAGGGTTTCTCATTACTCACACTTCTACCCCATGCAATGTGCTACAAGTTTGCTTATGTATTTCTGAAGAGGGTTCTTCTACATCTCACATCCTACTCTTGTTAAACACAACTCAATAGCATGTTTCTACTATTGGCCTCTCAGGAGTTTTAACTTCTCCTCAATACTAAGAATCTTGGAAACTTCCCTAGCATTCCCAATCCTCCATTCTTCAAGATCACTATCATTATTTAATATTTTCCCCTTTAACCTCCTGATTTTCTCCTTCATTGTTAAGAGGTATTTTGAGGGATTATTAATCTTTCCTTGAATGCGCTCCTGATGACTATCATTTGGAAGCCCTACAACCACTATATTTGCTTACATTTCACTAATGGTTGGTCCATAATGTTAATGCTCAAACATCTTTCCCAGTACTACCGTTGGAGCCTTTGATGAGTTCTTCGAAAGACATGATTCATGATCCTTCTGCGGCAAACTATATCTCTCCTCAAGCCAATGAAAATTTGCAACATATTCATTCCTATTAAACTTACCCATCTAATATTGAGTGTCAACGCTACTAGTATCATTCTGAGCTATGGAATTTGTATATGACTGGGAATTTTATTCACTAGCTCTTTCTTCGCCTACCAGTTCCTCATCAACTAACATGTTCTCTTCTTGTGGTATGGAATTTTCCCCATGCTCATTTTTATTTAGCACTATTTGAATGGAAAAAGTACTTTCCTTTACCAATTCCACCCTAGTGACCAACTATCCTATTTTCCTACTGTGATGGACCATTTTTCTTCCTTCCTCTCTGGTTCTTAATTTTATTAGCATATTGTGTGTCCTACAACACCATTGAATTTAGCTCTCTTCTAGTCAACTATTTTTTAACCTTTAAAGGTTAAACTCAACCACTATTTTTGAAAATTAATGAGAAATAGGTGAAACAACCCGCTCTTTCCTCTAAATAGCCAACACCTTTGATTGCACCTACTTGAAAATACATCATCATCACCTAAAATTAAAGAAAATACTTTGCATGCTATTTTTTACAATGATTGGATGATATTTTCTTATGTTGGTGAATAAATAGTGGAATATTTGAAAATCCAAACCACTACAATCTAGATTGAGGATAATGGCATGCATTATGGTTATATCCACCATCTACAAAATCTTGATTTCTTACCAAAGGTAAGGTCCTCGATATCATGCAATCCTTGGAAGCTTTGCACAATTAGCTATAACACCCTTATTAGAATTTCATATTTATAGGGGGGAATAGGAGCAATTATCCTTATGATATCACAAAATTAGGAAGCAACTACAAGTATTATCACCTTACAAGGATGCTCCATAAACTTGTGTTGGATCAAGGCAAACATTGATGGCTTCACTACCAAATTTAATATCCTCCTATAATATTGGGATACTTTTGACAAGCATGTGTCTAACTCTTCTAATTAGAGAGGAAATCCCCCATCTTCATAAAATTCAAATCTGATCCAAGTACAAAGAGCCAATTCCACACTTCCTTTTCTTTCCATAGATCCCTCGACTAATTGTGTTGAAGAGTAATATGGAATCTTTTGGAGAAGGGTTTTTTGATATGTATTGTTCTTTACTCCATAATAACATCACTGTCTAGAGAACCAATTAATGTATTATTGAACTGATTCTAGCTTCTCGCAAAGTATTTATGGCCTTTGTGATGCCTTCTAAATCATATTTCCATATGTCGTTCATGAATTGATAAACATGTGAATACCTACAATCTTCCTTCCAATCTTGCTACAATTCAATAGAATACAATTTAATGCTGCAACCCTTTTTACCACTTAGTAAAGACTTTTTATTCTTTGCAAAATATTGTTTTCAAATCTTCTTCCAAGGATACAAACAATCACTTTTTTGAGAAACTATCATGCAAATAAAGATGTCTAGCACCATAAAATTACGAAACCAACGGTAATTAATGTTTCTTAGTAAATTCATCATATGGAAACCAAATGCTCTATCTAATATTTATTGAAATGCTCCAAGAGATTACATGCAATTTTACTTGTGGAAAACAAGATTTTCTACAACAATGGCTCTTACAATAATTATCTCAAACTCGAATAATTCAACCTCTATGAGAAATTCAACCTTAGCAATAAACTCGAACCCTGGAAAGTAAAATTTCCCCCTCCCCCCAACAATAAACTCAACCTAACAGAGTTAATTTGTCCCAACAAAATAAGTTCAACCTAGCAAGATAAATTTGACCTAGAAAGAGAAATTTTTCCTAGCAAGAGAAATTTGGCCCAACAAAATAAATGTAGAAAAATGTAGCAAGAAAGCCTCAATTTGATTTTTCCTTGATTAAATTGAGGAAATTCGAAATTCCACATCAACAGACAACTTGGAGGAGTTAAATGAGGTGATATGGCTCTTGTCACTCAATTAAGAACACTCAATTTGAGTTAATGAGTTGATGTTCAGTTTGCATGTGATGATTCCTATTTTATGGGAGTCTAGCTTAGTTAATTCGAGTCATGGTCATGAATTTCATTTTTATGTAGTGATTCCTAAATTTTAGGAGCCTAGGTTGAGTTAATTTCAATTGTAATAAGTTAAACTAGTTAAAATTGTTAATAGAACTAGTTGGTGGTCAGTTAATTAGTGGGACATCACTCTAACTCAAAGATCATCTAGTTAACTAATAAATCAACTAATATTTAGCTCATGCATGAAAATAATTCAATTTTCCTAGTTATGGTGGAGTTTCCAAGGAATTTAACTAGCATTTGTAAACTAGTTGAGTGTATAAGTGTTGCATGAGTTCCGATGATCAAACCTGAGGAATTGCACAAGAATTTTGGAGGAAATTCCTAATTAATAGGGGTCTTTTCCTCAGGAATTTGCACAAGAAAAGAGGGGCTCAAGCAGGGGCTAAAATTGACTGAGTCTGGGTTAGAGCTTCTAAGTGAGAAAAGAGATAAGTATTAAACTTGCAAGTTGTGCTTAATTGAGAAAATAAATTGTAACACATATCTATTCATCACATTAATGCATGGGGTTTTTAGCAGTTTGTTTTCCATGGGAAAAATACTATTTTCATGTGTGATTTATTATTGCATGTTTGAGATTTATTTTCTAAATTGTGGATTAACTTCTGCAAAGTAGTAGAGTAGGTTTGTGTCTTGTGATTTTCATTAAAAATTCATAAGCAGTTGCAAATATACACCATAATTTCTACATGGTATTAGAGCAAGATTCACATTAGAACAAGTATTCAACCTATGTAATTTGTGTTGGATTCCTACTAGTGGCTATCAGGTTTCCCTAAGTGTTATGAACAAGTGGTAGGCTTGTCACAACAAGTGGATTGTATGTTGATACCCTAAGGATTGAATTTTGGAGCAGCCAAGAGTGGTCAAGTGGGTTTTTTTTGTTTCCCTAGTTCATTAGTTTGATGTTTGAAAAATCAGAGATAAGAGTGCTCATTGTAGAATCTATAAATCAATCAAGAAGTGATTGTATGTGGGAAAATCTAAAAGCCCTAAGAAGAGTGACAATAACAACTGATATGTCACGAAGATAGGGAATATATAGAAGGTTTAGCATTATTCATAAACGTAGTTGTGAACAATGGCTTTCCTATGTAGTATGCAACAAATTTAAGACCTCAAGTGTAGTACGCATGAAAGGAGACATGGAGTATTATGAGGCATATTTATGGAGCCCTAGTTCAGGCTAGATCCAGAAGACCCTATGTGCATACTTCTTAATGGAGCTAAAAGGCTGCTAGTGGGCATATCAATGAGCCAATGTTTAGTGGCACAAAAATGAGTTGTGATCATTGAAATCAGTAGCTTAAGAAATAGCAAGATTTACCACAGGGAGATCGAAACTCAGAAGGAGTCTAGTTTCAAAGGGACAAACCCTATGGAAGCTAGTACTTCAGGATCTGGGGAGATCGGACTCATTATTGCAGTGGTTGCAACAACAATACAGAAGTAGTAGCAGATCAGCAAAAAAAACAATATGAGTAGATCTTATTTCACCATGCATGCAACTATACCTCAAGGAGTGGGGTAGGGCGATGTAGATCCTTAGTCCCAGAGTTTCATAAATTTGGGCAAGGTCCATTGAGGTGTTCTCCTGATGGATCATTACCTTGGTACAAGGGCCCACAATATTCAATAGCAGGAGGACCAGTGTCAATCAAATACTGAGGAGTGCAGAGGAGTGTTGACAACTGATGCAGGGGCATTAGGCTCAAGGAATACTTTGTATTTTTATAAGACATAGGGGGGTCTTATTTTTTTAAATTCTCATGTAATTATTAGTATTTTGAATAAATATAGTGAGGAATTTTAAATGTTCTCAAGTCATTGGAGAACATGAGAGAATTGATTAAGCTAGGAATGTGAAGAGTCAGTTTAGTTAATTTAGGGATTTTTGTCTAAATTTAGGAAATCCGGAATCTTAAGAGTATGTTGAGTTGTTAGAGGAGATGAAGAGATTCATTATCTTCTTAAGCCAAAAGGCATTAAGTATAGAGGTTTGGAGAGTAGGATAGGAGTTCAGAGAGGAAAATTTTTTAGAATAGAAGGTCCACTGATTGAATATCAGGCCGAGGAGGAAACCCTATGTAAATACAGTGTGTTAATATAGAGAAACTCATTTCTGAGTTCATATTCATTCTTAAATCGTACACTTATGGGACTATTGATTATAAAGGACTGTTTATTTATTTTTGATTGTGAATGTGGGTAAATCGATCACAGAATGGATCAATTTCACCAAAGGATGAATTGGATGTCTAATTCTCAGAAAATAGACCTGTTAAGATGCCTGCATTAATCTCTACAATTTATATTCATGTGTTTATATATATAGTGGGTTGTGAAGTCGAGTTGAGACTTCATCGAGTTCGCATAAATAGGAATGATTTACATATTCGATGGTGTAAATAAAATACAACAATCTGGGGTTGTGAAATCATGTCCAACTCTCATTGAAACCAAATAATCTCAATGCGGAAGATCCCAATGGAGTGGTATCCATCTGTGATGTAAGGTCGTTGAAACGATGAATGGAGTAGTAGTGAAATGGTAGCGGAGGCATCTGAATCAAAACAGCTTTATAACTGTGAAGGAATGTCGCGAAATTGCGAGTTGAAGACGTGGTGGAACTGTGAATAAATAAAGGGCAGAACTGTGAATAGAAGTGGAACCTTGAAGTCAGAACAGTGAAGGCGGGTTGAGAAACCATTTATGGTTTTCGCACAATTTAAAAGTGGTAAGTGGAATCACAAAAAAAAAACACGATACATCTCTGCGCTCAACACGTGGCATAAGGCAGTATTTGAAAACCATTTATATCGCGTTTTTTCTAAGCATTAACGCTCGGAGGTTAAAAAAACACGATATGCGTTATAACCGTCCGATCACAGCTTGTGGAAATCTACGGTGGTCGCATCACCCAGTCGCGAAGGGGTTAATGAGGTAAGAAGACTTGTGCAGTCCAGATGTTATAATATGTTAATATGCATATTGACCGTGTATTATAAGAATTCCAGGGTTGAATTTGTCATATTGATGTTGGGTTAGTGTTAAAACATTAATATGGTTCGAAGTTGACAATTGTTATGAATTTGAAATGAATATGTGGGACCAGAACGTGTTGAGGTTTAACGTTAATAGGGTCGGAGTTTAATAACCAAAAGGATTATTTAAATGAGCGCATATGGTTTACACAAAGGGTTAATACATTGATAGTTATTCATTGAAGGTTGATGCAGTGGAAGCGAAGTTAATACTTCGGATTTAAAATGTTAAGGGTCAAGCCTTGATTCAATAACCATAAGTGTATTGACTAAGGTCTATGATTTGGATTTTATTCCATTTTTTAAAGGTTTGAATTCGCATTATGACTTGGGTTATCAAATGAAAATCAATGTTGAGAAGGGGGTTTAAAATATGGTATGTAAAGGAGAATCCCATATAGGAATATTGATGGGTCTTTATGAAATATGGTCTCTAACCATAGGCTTGAAGTAGATATA
The DNA here is from genome assembly GCA_034641835.2 of Pinus albicaulis. Lineage (NCBI taxonomy): Eukaryota > Viridiplantae > Streptophyta > Pinopsida > Pinales > Pinaceae > Pinus > Pinus albicaulis. The sequence goes on along the minus strand of CM076579.1, from coordinate 1,151,119,804 downwards.
AGAGATTCTGCATTAAATTGTTGGGTTTTCAGATTTAAAATTAATTGTTAGCCCGGGCATCATGTGGTATCAGAGCTGGAATAGCTCTGTTTGAAGAAAAGGATTTTTTTTGTAATTAAATCTGAATGTGTGGTGAGAGAAGAAAGAAGATCAGACTCTAAGATTTGATATGCAAAGGTACACAGATTTGCAGTGAACAGGATTTGCAGAAGTGAGTGAAGAACAAGATCATGTAGGGATCTTGCAGGTAAAATAATTTTAAATCTGACTTTGAAATTATGATGACAGAATTATGGTTGCAGATATGATGAAGACAAGGTTTTGAGGTGATGGCAGTGAACCTGATATTAAACTAAAGGTTGGATAGGGAGAACAATTGCAGTGTTCTCAAGAGAAGGTGAGTTGATGAGCAGTGTTTGAAGAATTTTTTGCAGAATTCAGAGTGCAAGCAATTGAAGAAATCTCAGCAAAGGCAAATCACAGCTTTGAGAGCAGTGATAAAAGAGTCCAATAGAGGATTCTAAGGTGAAGAAGAAAGTGTGGCAGAACCTAGAGAATTACCAACAGAGGTTGGATGAAATAAGAAAAAATGTGTTCTTGAAAGTTGCTGAGTGAAGCCTAGAGAGAGCAGAAGAGAGTGCTCAAAAGGTTCCAACAGATAAGGGACCAATACTTGCCAAAAGACCAGATCCGGAGGAAATGATTGGTGAGGTAAGTGGCAGCAGGAGAGCTTGTTGTTTTAGAGGCTTAGTGTAGCTGATGAGTGAAGAAATCATGAAGAAAAGGATGACTACTGATAGGCATAGCAGAGATTGCAGAGGTTCTAAGAGAGGCCACGACAGGAAAGAGAAAGAAGATGCCAGGACCAATGGCATGAGGAAGAAATTGACTGATGCAGAATATTGGAAAGAGGTAGCTGAGATCAATGAACAGTTTAATAAACTGGAAAAGAGGATAGAGGAAAGCCAGAGAGTTTTTTGGCTCATGAAGAAGAAAGTGAAATGGCAACCATTATATTTAAGGTTGAGGCAAAAGGATATTGCCTTATTGAAGGAAGAACTCATAGCAGCTGAGTTGAGAGAAGAAGTTTCTGTTTGTGAATCAGAAAAGAACATAGGTGAAGAATACAGATCTATGAAGGATCCTATGAACCATGATGAATACTTAAGGTAGCAAGAATTTTTTCTTGCAGAAGAGAAAATCATTGATGATTTCCTGAGTCATTGGACAAGTCCAGATCAGATGGATGATGTAAAGCCTTGTATTTTTTAGTCTGACCATTGTGAGGTGATGACAGGTTCTACAGAAGAAGAGGAACTCAGATTTCTTGAGTCAAGGATGGAAGTTGAATATTCCACATGCAAATCTGTTCAAAAGGAAGTGTTGGAGAAAGAAACCAAGACTAAAAGGTCTTGTGGTTTTGAAACTAAAGAGTTGTGTATGTTTGCAGGTACATCACAGGGAGATGAAAAAGCTTTAAAGTTTGTTAAGGAGGAGAAATTGAATCTGAAATATGTTTAGATCAATGCTGAGATAGCAAGATCTCAGGAGGAAGACATGAAGACAGAAGAGTCCAATGAGAATATTCAGTAGAATATTGAAGCAGATAGAGAAGGACCGGTAGATGATTGGTCAAGAAAAAGCAGAGGTATAAAAGGTTGTGTAAGGTTCCCAAAGTCTACTCCATTTGAAGTTGTTGAATTGTATAGAAGGATGGATTTTCAAAGAAGAGAGTTGGAGAAACAAATAACTTACACACAGGAGAATTTGCTGAAGAAGCAAGACAGAGGAATTGTCATGAATGAAAATCAGAGAATAGAGGATAGGAAAATGACTCAGAAAAATGAAGGATTTCATTTTGGTGAATCACAGCAGAAGGACATTCATGAAGCAGATGATAGAAGGAAGGAGAGACTAGCTAACAGTCTCATGGGGGATGCAAATCAATATAATGAGGTGCTGACAGAGGAATTGGAAGGAAGCTCAGAACAACATACTGATGTGTTGTCAGAAGATGAAGAGGCATTGAGGTATTGTAATTTTGGTGCTGAAAGTTCATGTGCTGATTATGCAGGCAAAGAGGGACAACGAATGAAAATTGTCAAAGAATTGAATGAAAGAGAAGCTATGTTAGCTGAAAGCATAGAGAAGGATCATCATTTTACCATGGTGATTGGAACAGTGGAGATAACTCTAGAAGCCGAGGAGAAAGATAGTGAAGATTTTCTGAGTCCTGAAGAAGACTTGGAACTACAGAGAGAAGAATTGGTGACTGGATCACCAATTGAAACCACTGGGTCTTGTAATTTGAAAATTGATAGTTTGATTTTGTTTACAATTGATGCAGAAGACAACCCATCACTTGGAATTGTCTTGAGGGAAGAATAATTGTTGCAGAAAGAAGGTGAAATAGTCATGCAGAAACTTGTTACTGTTGGTGACAAGGAAGAGTTGGCTTGTCTGATGGACCAAGAGCAGATTGTTGGACAAATTTTTAAAACTGACACAGTGATGAAGAATCAGAATTCTATTTTGATAGAAGGTGAGAATGCAGATCTTGAAGAACTTGATTTTATTTCCAAAATCAATCGAGATGATGATGTACAATTACTGAAGAGTGTCAAAGAAGGAGAAGAAGATGTTGAATCTAAATTGTAGCATACTAATGATGTGAAACAAGTACATAAGAGATGGCTGAAATGTTTGTTGGAAACAATTATACAAGAGGAAGAAATTGCAGACACTAGAATGAAATTGCCTAAATCTGTGGAAGAACTAGGAGCAGATACTAGCTTGCCAGATTTGATTATGTTTACTAGTATACAAGGAGAAATGAGTGGTTATGTTACTGCAGTTAGAGGACTAAAAGATAATTTATTTTCTAAAGGTAAATTTGCAGATGATGAGCAAGAGAATGTTGCAGAGGGACAAGATGTTTGGGAGGCAACCACAGAGGCAGCAACATGGGGGGTGAAATCTGCAGGAGTAGTAAACATGTTAGTAACATGTGAGACAGCAAGAGCAGCAATATTGGCATTAACAGAGATTGGAAACAACAGCAGTGGGCAAAGAAATTTCTAGAAAAGAGATAAGTTGGACAAATAAATTGAAAGCATCAGAATACTGATGATGAAGGTGTCTCAGAAGCAGTAGACAACAACAAGAAAGTAGAAGGATTTCAGCAAAGGAAAGACAAGAAGAGATTGTGAAAGTATAGCTAGAGGTAATTTGCAGAACAAGATATGGAGACCTGGAGAAGTGCACTTGGAGAGTAATGAAGCTGTTGGACAGCAGCAAAACAGAGTATGGGATCCAGGAGGCAGAGATCAAAGACACATGATCAAGAGATCATGAACAATTTGAACCTTGGGAGTCTGATGCAGGGGCATTAGGCTCAAGGAATACTTTGTATTTTTATAAGACATAGGGGGGTCTTATGTTTTTAAATTATCATGTGATTATTAGTATTTTGAATAAACATAGTGAGGAATTGTAAATTTTCTCAAGTCATTGGAGAACATGAGAGAATTGATTAAGCTAGGAATGTGAAGAGTCAGTTTAGCTAATTCAGGGAATTTTGTCTAAATTTAGGAAATCCGGAATCTTAATAATTTTTTGAGTTGTTAGAGGAGATGAAGTGATTCATTATCTTCTTAAGCCAAAAGGCATTAAGTATAGAGGTCTAGAGAGTAGGATAGGAGTTCAGAGAGGTAGAGTATTGAGAATAGAAGGGCCACTAATTGAATATCAGGCCGAGGAGGAAAACCTATGTAAATATAGTGTGTTGATATAGAGAAACTCATTTCTGAGTTCATATTCATTCTTAAATCGTAAACTTACAAGATTGTTGATTATAAAGGACTGTTTATTTATTTGTGATTGTAAATGTGGGTAAATCGATCACAGAATGGATCGATTTCACCAAAGGATGAATTGGATGTCTAATTCTCAGAACATAGACCTGTTAAGATGCCTACATTAATCTCTATAATTTATATTCATGTGTTTATATATATAGTGGGTTGTGAAGTCGAGTTGAGACTTCATCGAGTTTGCATAAATAGGAATGATTTACACATTCGATTGTGTAAATAAAATACAACAATCCGGGGTTGTGAAATCATGTCCAATTCTCACTAAAACCAAATAATCTCAGTGCAGAATATCCCAATGGAGTGGTATCCATCTATGATGTAAGGCCATTGAAATGATGAATGGAGCAGTAGTGAAATGGTAGCGGAGGCGTCCGAATCAAAACAGCATTAGAACTGTGAAGGAACATTGCCGAATTGCGAGTTGAAGACGTGGTGGAACCGTGAATAAATAAAGGGCGGAACTGTGAACAGAAGTGGAACCTTGAAGTCGGAATAGTGAAGGCAGGTTGAGAAACCATTTATAGTTTTCGCACAATTTAAAATTGGTAAGTGGAATCACAAAAAAAAACGCGATACATCTCTGCGCTCAACACGTGGCATAAGGTGTTATTTGAAAACTATTTATATCGTTTTTTTCTGAGCGTTAACGTTTGGAGGTTAAAAAAATGTGATATGCGTTATAACCGTCCGATCACGGCTTTTGGAAATCAATGGTGGTCGCATCACCTAGTCGCGAAGGGGTTAATGAGGTAAGAAGACCTGTGGGGCCCAGATGTTATAATATGTTAATATGTGTATTGACTGAGTATTATAAGAAGTTCGGGGTTGAATTTTTCATATTGATGTTGGGTTAGTGTTAAAACATTAATATGGTTCGAAGTCGACAATTGTTATGGATGTGAAATGAATATGTGGGACCCGAATGTGTTGATGTTTAATGAAAATAGGGTTGGAGTTTAATAACCAAAAGGATTATTTAAATGAGCGCATATGGTTTACACAAAGGGTTAATACATTGATAATTATTCATTGAAGGTTGATGCAGTGGAAGCGAAGTTCATACTCCAGATTTAAAATGTTAAGGGTCGAGCCTTGATACAATAACCATAAGCGTATTGACTAAGGTCTATGATTTGGATTTTATTCCAGTTGTGAAAGGTTTGAATTCGCATTATGACTTGGGTTATCAAATGAAAATCAATGTTGAGAAGGGGGTTTAAAATATGGTATGTAAAGGAGAATTCCATATAGGAATATTGATGGGTCTTTATGAAATATGGTCTCTAACTATAGGCTTGAAGTAGATATAAAAGCTTTCGCATTAAATTGTTGGGGTTGCAAATTTAAAATTAATTGTTAGCCTGGGCATCAAAAACAGAGTAGGAGGCTCAGTTGCAGAGTCAACAACAACATCGTTTTCCCAGTAGATAGTTGTAGACACATTTGATTCAAATTATTTTTCTTTATATATATATATATATATATATATATATATATATATATATATCAGATTCTCAATTGCAGATTTTACGGTAGCAACAACAACAATGAGAGATGTTGCATGAAGTACATTCCAGAGGTGCAAAATTCATGTATTTGATAATCCCTTTCTTTCTGAGAGGGAGTGTTGAAAAATGTAGCAAGAAAGTCTCAATTTTATTTTTCCTTGATTAAATTGAGGAAATTCAAATTTACACATCAATAGACAACCTGGAGGAGTTAACTGAGGTGACATGAATCCTATCACTCAGTTAAGAACAATCAATTTGAGTTAATGAGTTGAAGTTCAATTTGCATTTGATGATTCCTATTTTATAGGAGTCTATCTCAGTTAATTCGAGGAAAGGACATGAAGTTCAGTTGTATGTTGTGATTCTTAAATTTTAGGAGCCTAAGTTGAGTTAATTTCTTATGTAATAAGTTAACCTAGTATAATTGTTAATAGAACTATTTGGTGGTCAATTAAGTAGTGGGACATCCGTCTAACTCAAATATCATCTAGTTAACTGATCAATAAACTAATATTTTGCTCATGCGTGCAAAGAATTTGAGTTTCCCAGTTGTGGCAGAGTTTCCAAGGTAGTTAACCAACAATTGTAAACTAGTTGAGTGTACATGTGTTGCATGAGGTTAGGTGATTAACCCTGAGGAATTTCCCAATAATTTTGGAGGAAATTCCTAATTAATAGGGTTTCATTTCCCCAGGAATTGCACAAGAAAATAGGGGCTCAAGAGAGGATGAAATTGACTAAGTTTAGGTCATAACTTCCTAGTGAGCAGAACGATAGGTTATGCACTTACAAGTTGTGCTCAGTTGAGAAAATAAATTGTAATACATATCTATTCATCAGATTAATGCAAGTAAGCATTGGGGTTTTTAGCAATTTTCTTTCCTCGAGAAAAATACTATTTGCATGTGTGTGATTTCTTATTACATGTCTGAGATTTTTTTCTAAATTGTGAATTAAATTCTACAAAGTAGCAAAGTAGGTTTGTGTCTTGTGATTTTGATTAAAAATTTATGAGCAGTTGCAAATATACACCATAATTTCTATAATGAATTTGGCCAGCTAGAGAAATTTACCCTAGCAAGAGAAATGCATCCCAACAAAATAATTTTGGCCCAATGAGATAAATTCATCCCAACAAGAGAAAATTGGCCCAACAAAGTAAATTCATCCCATCAAGATAAATTCAACCCAGTAAAATAAATTCATACTTTAGTGCAAACCTTCTAATTCGATGCCATAGATTGAACTCAACTTCTAGATAAAATTCGGCTAGGTACGAAACCTACATAAAAATTGCATGCTTCTTGAACAATGATAAAATTTCCACTTCTAGTTCCCTCAAGTTGGCAAGAAAACCAGTTCTTATACCACAGTGATATACCATTTTTAAATATTTTATAAATTTCAATAATTTTCTTCTTTTTATTCCTTCACAAAATACCCATAGATAATTTCACAGAAAAATTCCATAGAATATAAAATAAATCAACCATTAATTTCACAGAAAAATGCCATAGAATATAAAATAAATCAACCATAGGAAATATATGCATCAAATAACTCAACCGTAGGAAATATATGAATCAAATAACTCAACCAATTATTTTATTAATCATAACAAGAAAATACATGTTGACAAGTGTTCAGAAGGCCAAATGCCAAAGTCAGTGTACTATAAACCTGGTTGATGGTGATGCAAGTTGCTGCAAAGTCCCGAGCTTCTGGTGATTATTGCAATTGGATCCTCTTGCCCCAGTTATGTGCCAATAGAGAATTTGAAATGATTCCCCCATCAGACTAGCTAGAGTGAATGTTTCACTGCTCAAACTAGAAAAAAATTAGATCCCTAAGGAGGATAGTCTCACCCTTGAAGATGATCCACACTTAGAGCTACAAACCCTCAACAAATTCTCAAAAAAAAAAAAAAAAACCAAAAAAAAAAAAAACCCAAATCATTCACACATCATCCATACCCTTCATGAGCTCATACCTCTTTTTTTATTATGATGACTCATGGGAATACCATGGTCCGTCCAAATACTATGGATCACTTTTCCTTTCTTAAATGAAGTGACTATTTTTTAATATCCTCTTTTCTTAGCCATTTTTAATAAATTAATTTTCTCATAACCTGCAATAAATTTTTAATGTCTAACCTAAACTATTAAGATGCTCTTTGTTTCCCATGCCTGAAAAAGGACATTATAAAATTATTGAGAAGAGAAAACAAGATCAAACCCACTTAATTATTTCTCAAAGCTTTTTGAAGATCTTAACTTGGTTCATGTGAAACTACATAAAATCATTCCCACCTCGAAAAATGTAATACCAATCGTCGTAATAACATTTTTATTATATATATATATATATATATATATATATATATATAACTTATTTTCCACTTATATAACAAAAATGTTTTTCCCATTTTATTAATCATGTAACTTGAGCTTGTACTCAGCTCATTAATGGTTCATATCATTACTAAAAGGTGAGTGCATTACCCTACACTATTAATATTAATATTTATTTGGTGATTGCAATCTCTTCAGCATGTTGACTACAAAGAACAATATCAATAATTAACCCTTAATTATCAGGGATAAAAATAATTTCTAAATAAATTTAATGGCCGCTTTTCTTATCAACTATGTAATTCAACTTTTATATTATACCCTTCCATCCTCAACTTTTCAATATATAAATTAAATTCTCCACCTTAAATTTAATCCTAATCTTTCCTTAACTATGTGCAAGTTAATGCATCTCGTTTAATTTTAAAGTATTAAATATAATACATTATGATATGAAAGCCAGATATTTATAGATCCCAATTAAATGTGTAAACTCAAGTTAGTATTAGTACTGATATACTGATTTCTTTTCCGGGTTTATAATTATTAACCGTACTCAACTTTATAACTTAAAACACTATCATTTATTGCTCTACCCAAATTCTACATTAACTCTATTTATCCCAATTAAGTATACAAACTTGAGTTAATGATGTTATATTATAATCTTGACCAAATTACTTTACTGTTTTCTTGTTTACTTAATGTGCAATAATTACATAGAGTATCACTTATTTACAAGAGTAATTGGAGCGTGTTAGTGATGCACGACATTAGGATTTTATTAGTCCCAACTCAAGTAGGTCCAATAGAATTTCCCATAAGATTCGTTAATCCAATCCAGGTGGAATCTACCATTGGTGTTGGAGGGGCTAGTCGACCCATTATAGTTGACATATCAAAGGATGTATTGTAAGTTTATCAACTCCTTAGTCGAGTCAAGGAAACCACTAAAACTATCTACTTAGGGATATAAATATGATTTTACTCGACTCTATGTATTGGCTTTGTTGAGGATATATTTTATACAAGTGTGCATTTGCTAGCTCTCTACTACTTTTGCGTCTCTTTTCTCTTCCATGTAATGCATATAACTCTTCAAGCTTACCATATTTAGATGGATATTGGTTAAAGGGGAAATCCTAAAGTAATGGTTGGATGTAGTGTGGTGAAGGATTCTTGGATACATTCCAAGATTTCATCTATTATTGAGTGGTTGGATTTATTTCGAATTTAGGTTTGCAGGGGATTGATACTATTCTTAAGCATTTCTAGTTGTGGGGTCTCTCGAGTTTGGTCTTAGATAGGTGGAAGCCAAGTTTTGACCCTTGGCGAGAACACATGAACAATTAGAATTTATGGGTTTTTTTACGTAGTTTAATGCATGAATTTTAGCGCAATGTGTTGAGCTCAATAGGTATCATATTGGAAGATTCATTGCATTGGAGGAAAAATTTTGGGATTTAACATGTAAAACTTTAGTCAGGGTCTTGGTGGAGGTAGACATCGATGATGGTTTACTGGCTAAAATAAAAGATCATGTTTGGGGACGTTGATATGGTTCAAACTTTATGGAGGGGGGGGGGGTCCCTTTTAGATGTTCAAAGTGTTTGGAGGTTGGACAATTATGGAATGATTACTTTAAGAAAAGAACCTCATGGTAGCCACAAAGGAAAATGTGGGTCAAGAAGCAAATGTTTCAAGAAGAGAAGGTTACTTCACCTTCTAAGGAGAATATGGCTCTAAAGTCCTCTAATAAAAATTTTTGTGAGCCTAAGGTTTTAGGCCAGTTTCAACTCTGTGCACCATGCATGGATGATCAAGCGAATAATGATTCCTCTAACTATGTGATTTTGGATGGCACCGCTGAAGGTATGCAAAATCACATTACTTATACTCTTCATTTTCTTATTGAGTATGAGACTTTTCATACTCACACTATCCTTCTACATTGCACAAGGCTTATGGGGCATCTAAAATGTTGGAAGTTTTCCCTTGGAAACCTCTAATGGTTCCCTTAAACCTGATGTTTCTTCTTCATATTGCCTTCATTCAAGAAAGGATATGTTATAGTCTCAAGGAGAGGGGAGAATCAAAGGAGGCCTAGCACTAATGGAGTTCAAAATAGGTCTAGTTGGTAGGAAGTCATACATTCCTAATGCTAAATCCAAGGCTTCAAAGGAGGTCAAGGAGGGTAAAAAAATGACCATTAATGGGGTTCATAGAGTAAATAAACCTTATAAATCACCATGATTATGCTCTCGTTTAATGTTTGAGAGCTAGGAGTTCCCTCAAACAATCAGTTATTAGACAAATATCCATGGTGTTGAAACTTGATGTAATTTGGATTCAAGAAACGATGTGTTGTCGGTCGTTAGTTGTAGAAGTTTTGTCATCATTTTTGAAAGGATGGAATTTCTATTTGATTGATGCACAAGTTTATCTAGTGGCCTTGTAATAGTATGGTATTTTTTTTTCCTTCCAGTAAGTATTCTCTTTGAGGGGAGTTCTACAAGATTAGAAAAAGTTTTTAGAATTTTGAACTTGTATGCACCTTATAATAAGAAGTTCTTATGAGGCAATATTAAGAATAAATCACTGTTATAAGCGAATAATTTGATTGTAGGAGGTGATCTGAATTTGACTTTAAATGATAGGGAATTGAAATATCTTGTTTTTAAATATTTTGTAAATTTCAATAATTTCCTTCTTATTTTTGAAGAAAATACCCACAGATAATTTCATAGAAAATGCCACATAATATAAAATAAATCAACCAAAGACAAGAAATGCATCAAATAAAACAACCAAATATTTTATTAATCATTACAAGAAAGTACACACTAACAACTATTCAAAATGCCAAATTCCAAAATCAGTTTACTAGAAACCTAGTTGATGGTGATGTGAGTTGCTACAAAATCCCAAGCTCTTGGAGACTATTGCAATTAGATCTGCCTTCCTCTGTTAAGTTTTAATGGAGAATTTGAAGGGATTCCACAACTAGAATAGATAGGGTGGATGTTTCACCACCAAAACTAGAGAACAATTAGATCCCTAGGGAGGATAGTTTAACCCTCAAAGATGATCCACACTTAGCGCTACAAACCCTCAAAAAATGTAGAGAGCCAAAAAAAAATCACCAGATCATCCATAGCATTCATGAGTTCATGACTCTCTTTTTATTATTATGGATTATCAGAATACCATGGATAATACCATGGTCCATCTGAATACCATGGATCACTTTTCATTTATTAAATAAAGTTACATTTTTTTAAATATTATCTTTTCTTATCCAATTTTAATTAATTAATTGTCTCATAGCTTTCAACAAATTTTTAAATTGTAGCCTAGGCTAATCACACACTCTCTATTTATAATGCCTGGGAAAAGGGACATTACAATCGTCCCTTCCTAAAATTTCGTCCCTTCCTAAAATTTCTTGACCCAAAGAAATTCCAATGTCATTACCAAGATCCCACACTAGTCTGCAAAATGCTTCCTTACACAATTGTTGTATCATCCTAATCCTACCATGCTATCACATTACAAAGATGCAGGTCATGCTCCCAATTGTGCCTTCTTTCTTGGTACAACCCTTCCATATGATGAGGTGACCCGCTTGGATCCCACTACCATATAGGGTGGTCATGGCTTTCCATAATACGGGATGACCCACTTGGATCCCACTATCAAATAGGGAGTCTATCATTCCCAACATCCCATGATTCATGTTGTATTATGCCCCTAGCTAGAAGTATCACCACTCAATAAGATACCAAATCATGACCTCTCTCCAATCCAACTATTGCAGACCTCTGTCACAGTAGATGTCAACTACCACCATAACATTTATAGAGTCAGTGATTCCCTAGATAGTGTCTCTCCCACTGAGCATCAACGTTCCCTGAAAAATACCACCATGTTGATGATGCACTACTTTTATTATAATTAGGATGTTGATGCTCCAAAGTTCTATCACCTAATCCTTCATCCCAATATACTTGTAATCATGCTTAAACAACCCACAAGCTTGGATAGCTTCTTCCTTGTACCATCCATCCATCCCATGCTTAAGCTTCATTACTTTCTCACTATGGGGGTTAACAATGTAAACTTTGAAACAAGAACGGAAACGAGTACTCGTTCTTTTTAGGTAGAAAAAAATGGTCTAATTTTGAAAAGTTAAGCCAGAATACTCTTTTTTTTAGCATGTTTTTTACACATTAAATTTTCTTATGTACCAAGTATAGGCATTATTTTTAAAATGTTAGTATTTTTTATGTTGATTTTGAAAAGTGTTGATGCCAGCATCATCCCCTTTTTTAGAAGACTTAATTTTGACTTAAAATTTTCTAATCTATTAAATGCTAATAATTATTTTCTAATTTTAACAATTTTTGAGGTACTTGTCTTCTTCCTCTTCACTTACATTTTTTTAAAGTGTTTTTCAGGTATTTGTTTTTTTGTTTTTTCTTTTATTTTTATTTTTGTAGTGAGATATTTGATTTTTTGCAGTGTAAAAAAAACAAGAAAGGTAAAAATTTTAAAGTGCCAATCTTCTATCTAATTATATATTGTTAAATAATATTTCATTGCACATGAAATAATTTTCACTAAAAAAACAAGAATTTTTAACAATTTACATAAAAAAACACATTTTGAATATAGAAATCACTGAAAAAAATACACATTTTGAGTATTTTTTTCTAAAAGTGACATGTCAAATAAACCATTTTTATAGGAAAAAATTTACAAAAAAGTATAAAAATTAACAATTTTTGTGAATTTTATGTCAAAAAATAATAATAATTACAATTTTTTTCAAAACTTACATGATTCACATAAAAATGAAGTAAAAATAACATTATACAAATACTAAACATATAATAAAAAAATTGAATATTTATTTCTTCTCATAAAATGTCAAAGTAAAAACATTACAAGTATAACTTATTAATAGTTACAAAAAATGAGCTTCATTTGGAAGCTTAACTTAATCAATAAGCAATAATATCACGTAACTCAAACTCTTCATTTTCAAGAGTTTCATTATTGTCCTCTTCCACAATATTTCATTATTGGCTTCAGTTTCATCATTTTCCTCTTATGATGGATCTTCGATGTCCGTGAATGTCCCAAGGTATGCCTTTCCAATCGTTCCATCTAATGGTGGTTGAGGTTCCTTTGATTTTTTTGCCACACGGGATTCATTAAAATCTCCTTTTCTCAAACTGACTTCTTACATTTCATCTAGAAGTAATTGAAGAGCATTGATTCTTTTCTGAATAAATTTGCATTGTACTGGGTATTTTTCAATGGAAATGCAATTTCTTCCTTTTTTTAAGCAACATGCTAGTGTTGTACCTAATCACCAAGTATAAAAGAAAAAATTTAGTAAATTAGCATAAACACAAAAAATGTAAAAAAGAAAATAGTGAAATTCTAGAGCATATCCGAGCCTGAAAATAAATCCAAAACCCAATCTCCTTCATTTGAACATAAATCTAAATTGTACTTAATCAATGACTGTGGTTTTTTATATGTGTTAACTATCTCTCCTTTTGCTTCTTTATCTTCATATGTTAGTTTTTTTACAACAACATCATGGACCAGCACTTGGCTATGATTCTTTCCATCAACTTGATTGAAAAGAATAGGCTTATAGCTATCATATTTTGTCCAACTTTCAACATGAATGAACTCACAGTCACTTATAATTGGTTGATTTCTGCCACAAATAAGATTTGGCTTTTGCCTCTAACATTAAATAGTAAAAGTTCAATTAACTTGTACATAAATTATTTTTTTAACATTAATCAAACATACAATTTCAATGTCTTCCCATGTAAGATTCATCCTTGACTTTGATTTTCCCTTGAAGCTTTATAATAACAACCCCAATTGTGTGTCTGAATGAAATGTCACAAATCTCCAAAATGGTGTTTTTGTGATTTCTATAAATCATGAAAATACTTTTCTAAATGCTTGATAAGTATAAGGGTCACTATCATATTCCATGTTTGGGATATTGAAACCATGAGGAATATATGCAATAACTAGGGAATAATCCCTTTTGGGTATGAGTCTTGCAATGTCTTCACAATCACCTAATATTATTTGATATTGGATAGTGTGGAGCCCATTCCAAATGAAATGATTAAGGCTGGGATCAAGTTCAACATCACTAAGATGTTTTTTTCTCATTCTTTCCATTTTAATTTTTTTAATAAAGCTTCTGAAACTATCTAGTGTTCCATTTGCATCCTTCTTGATCTTTACTAAAATAAATAAATATATGTATAAGTTATAAAATAAAAACAATATACATATGAATAGAAATGAATGTATGAATGAACATACATTTTTAAATGCAAGATAAAAATCTTGTATCACTTATGTAGAACTTGAATCTGGGTAGTTGCGTACAACATCATCCCAACTATCTTCATTCAACAATTTAACCATTTGTTCTTGTATTCTCATATAAACCTTGTGACTGAATAAATAGAGTAAACAATGTTAATATAGTGACATGTATAACAACTAATACCAACAACAATATATTATATTTAACAGAAACTTATAGACCAAAAATAAGCAAAAATAACAAACTTACTTTAGAAATTCCTCAGACATTTCTTCCATTGATAATTCTCCTGACTTTACACGAAATAATATTGTTTTTACACGATTTTCATCATTCACTCCTTGCATTTATCTCCAATGTTTCATAGTCATATCTCCTAGAAGGAGCTTCATTTCAGGACCTGATTGACTGCTGGTATATATCAATGGTTTAGACTTTTTGACCTTCTGACTTTTGATGCCAACGTTCTCCCACAACTCAAAAATCTGATCAATTAATTCCCATATATCTCCAGTTCTAAATGCCATTTGGAAAATGTTATCCATACCTCTGAATATTTCATAATTTATTTTGCCACCTTTTGAACTTATTTTTTCTTTGATTTGATAACCGATTTCCATACAACATTCCTTCTGGAATGCATGATCAACCTTTTTCTTATCATCACCACTTTTTCTTCAAATTCACTATGAATAAATCTAACCCTTTGGATGAAAGTCATATACATCCTATACTCATTATCTGAATTATGATCCCATGCTAATAACTTTTCTTCTGTATATGTTAAACCATCATAAATGATACATTTCATTGTTTCGAAACACGGGTTATTGGGACATTCCTCCATCAACTACCTTTGAGCTTTTACAGAATGGTTGCCCCGAAGTACATAATATTTGTATTCAAAACATTTTGACTTGTCAAATGATTCTTTGTTAGGAACCTGACTTGGATCAACAATAAGAACATAATCAAACGCATGTGCAAAAGGGTTGTACCTCATCAATGTTTTCAAATTGTGAACATGCAAGTGGTGTGGCTTTCTAATTTGATATTTGAACTGTCCTTCATCTAGCTTGTAGACTTGAATGACATTAAGTTGAAATGACCGACTGCCCTCAATTAAATTTTTCTTTTCCAAATGATGTCGAATGGCATTTTATTTTGTTTTCATAACACCATCCTCTAAATCAGCTCCTGGTGTAATGATTTCCCTGCTTGCTTTTGATTTTTCACTAGGCCCTTCACTGTTGTCCATGATTTTTTCAGAATTAGAATTTTTTTTTTCTTCCTCCTATTAGTTATGATATTTTCTTGAACCGGAAAAATCTCCTGATCATCAACTAGAAGGGGGGAATTCTTGGACATTTTTGTTTTTGTTTTTGTTTTTTATGGCTCTTCTCCTTTCTAACATCAGTTCTAATCTTATCCTCAGATATGGAAACACATTCTTCATATTTAGCTTCAACTTCAACTTCAACTTCATCATTTTGAAAAGTAACATGTCTACCTTTACTATATTGATCCCTTTGATACAATATTGTAACATCATGATGTATTTTTTTTTTTTCTTCTTTCCCATATCTTCTTCTTCATGTTCATAATATCTCGTTCTATATAATCGATTCCCCCCAACATAATTGAAATTCCCTCAGCAAAATCCTGTAAAACAAAATATAATATGGCAATATTAACTAAGTTATTAAAAATAAAATGATATAGTTTGAATAACACAAAACAGATAAGTGTAAATAAAAATACTTACAATATTATGTGCAATATTTTGTACGATTTATTTTCATATCTTTGAAGAATATTTCCCCGTGTTATACATCGACAATGTAAAATGATATCTAAGTTTATCATGTGACTTGGGCGGTTTTGAAAGTATATAAACACTTTTAGTATTTGGAAGAATATGTAGGTCTAATACTTTCCCACCAGGTCATAACTTTCAGCATCAAAATTATTACTACCATATAGATATAATTGCAGAGATTCATCTTCTATATCTTTCAAAACCATGCATATTTTGAATGTTTCACTTCTGTTGATTTCTTGGAGTATGAAACCAACTTCTTTTCTTTTGTGGATGCATCTTCGACATTTTCAGTAATTAACTGAGGTGCAATTCGTATAGCAGTGATTTTTGAAGGCCCAATTGTAGCTTTAGATGATGCAAATGTTGACTTTGGTCTAGAAAGATTGACAAAAACCTTCCTTGATGCCATTTTCATGCAAACATATATATCTACATATAAATTAGTAAATTACAAAAAACAAAAATATTAAAATAATGAAACCTCTTCAAACGATATTTTTGTTTATTAAGAGCAGAACAATTAAGATAAATGTATTTCGGATTAATCACATCATTAGGATTTGGTTGACGTTTCAAACCATCTAATGTGGTTAATCCTCAGGACAAATTTATTTATTTTTACATGTCATCTCCCCAACTACCCTTAAAAACAAAATTAATTAATTTTTTTTTTTTTTAAATTTAAAGGGAGCGATTTATGACATCAGCCCCCCCAAATTTAAAACAATTTCATTTAAAAAAAAAAAAAATTACATTTTCTCCCCAACCCCACTAATTTTTTTTTTTTTTTTTTATATGCCCAATGGGCTGATTCTCAGAATCGTCCTACCTGCCTTGGGCACCCTCGGGATCGGGAAGACGCCGCCACATGGGTGCATCTGCGTATAGCATAGCACCTGTGGCCGATTCTCAAAATCACCCCAACCCCACCCCCACTTGGAAGGAGGCCTATTCTCATAATCGCCCCCCTGCCAGGCATGGCAGTTGATTCTCGAGCTTGGGCGGATGTCACCCCGTGGGCACGTCCACCCGCAGCACGGGTGTCATGGGTGCTATGCTGTGGGTGGATGCACCCATGGGGCGGTGTCTGCCCGAGGGCGCCCAAAAAAATTTCATATTGTCATTCATCACTATTGCTTTCCTAATCCTAAGGATTATGAGAGCAATAGTGATGAATGTTAGGATGAAAAAAAATTAGTAAATTAAGCGTCACTTTTTGCAGTTACTCCTAACCCTATGGACTTTGAGAGTAGTAGTGATGAAGGGAAGGATGAAGAATTTCCAATAAATCGAGAGTCTCAATTTCCACTTACTCCTAATCATATGGACTATGGGAGCAGCAGTGACGAAGGTCAAGATGAATAATTTCCAATAAATTGAGAATCACAATTTCCACATAGTCCTAATCCTATGGACTATGAGAGCAACAATGTGTTGGAAATATTTTCATTGATGGCAAAGGAATTGGTAAAGACGGAGCATCTGAAACAGTAACTAGGCAGTAGCAGAGAAGAACAGAGGAAGAGTGCATTTACCAAGAGAAGTATGATCAGTCAAGGAGTAGGGATAAGCAGTGAATTGAAGCAGAGTTGTCTAGAGACAGTGTAGGAAGAAAAAAACCATCAAACAGAAAAAGGTTCTAAATTCTCTGTGAATTATATGTATATTCTTGATAGAAGTCAGTAGGAAGGATAGTTGAGTCCCTGTGGACAATTATGAATCATTGTGAAAGCATGGTCTGTAAACATCATAAGATCTGTGGAAGGAGTAGATTCGTGAATATGTATAAGGTAATTTTGAGGAGTATTGATTGGACAAATCGTTATCGATTACACGAATTATTGTTCATTGATACTGGTATCTCTCTCCATGTAATGCATTGTCGAACATTTGATTGCTAAGGTCATGATATAGTGAGAAATGGGGAATGCGTTTGGGCAGGCGAGCGCATTATAGTATGCGGAGGTATTACTGAGCCATAAAGCGGTTGGGATGAACTCTATTGAAATAAACCCGAGTTGTGAACCTGAGTTAAGGGACCAAAAGGAATAGCGTAACCCGACTTAACCATGGGTTGGTCACTGTTCCAAAACCATGAGCGGGTTTACAAAGCTGGATTGCCCATATCGCACTACCTTTTGGAGATAAGTGGTTTCTTCGAGTTGGGGAGCGATTCCATAGAACAGGCGACACGTGTCCCTGTACGACTCCACAAAACCGCTTGTCACTGTGCGCCATCGCGCGTTATTGTTCGACCAAGGATGCCCAGCGAAATTGTTGAGCGCCGTTGATCTGGGAAGGAGTCATCAGACGGTGATCGCTTGATGAAGATGTGCGAAGATTAACCAAAGTACGGAGCGAGAATTTGATTGGGTCGCTGATCATATATGTGGGCCTAGTTTAAATTATATTAATTGGGCCTTTTCAAATTAATATTTGTGGGTTTAACCAAGGTTGTTTAAATTAAATATAAATTATGACGAAAAGCGATTGGGCCATCATTTTTACTCCAAAGTTGGTGGAACGTATAAACCTGGGGGTCGACATATGAAGGTCTACGAAGTATGTTGAGGGTTTTTCATTACTAAAGGAGAAATTTAAATTAATATCTCAATCTCAAATTGAGATATTAAAAAGCCTTAGTTTAATTAATTTCCTGACCAAGAAAATAGAACAATGAGAAGTTGTTTGGGGTTTGGGTAGACCCCGCTGGATTATCTAATTGATCCCGTCCAGGAATACCATCAGCGGTTTGGTGGTTTTGACTCATGGTTTTAATAAAGGCAAAATCTATATAAGGAGAGGAGGATTATAGTACAAGAGGACGTAAAGGGTTTGATAACGAATAAATCTCTTTAAGAGATATCTGTATGATTGAAATCTGATAGATTTGAATCTACGATGCAGCTGTGGATATGATGAAGGTTCAAGATCTCTAGATCTAGAAATGATGAATCTCTAGGAAGATCTGCAAAAGAAATGATGAAGACCTGCTGCAAGTCTGATGTACAAATTGAAGAAATTTGGTGGATCTGAGGGTTGAAGCCTTCAGTATGAGAGTGGAAGTTTTCTGCCAGTAGAATCTGGTGTTAAAATCAGGGGGTTGGAGCTCCCTTTCAATATTGAATAGAGAACGAGAGAAGGTTGTAGCCTTCTACAATTTTGTGCCTGCATGCCGGTATAAGTCTGCACCAGTACAAAATTGTAAGATGTTTTCTTTATAATAAATATTGAAGACACAGATGACAACATCGGTGGTTTTCTCCCGAATTGGGTTTCCACCTTAAATACTGGTGTTCATGTGTATTTCTTGTGTGTGATGGTTGATTCTGTTATTACTGCTCATGCTTACTGCTTACCAAACATTTGATGAATGAATGATGCAATAATCTAAGTAAAGAATTAAATGCATAAAAAGTAAAATATTTTCCAGTCAGCTCTAAATATTTATTCACCCCCCCCTCTCAGTATTTTTCCCAACAATTGGTATCAGAGCAAGTCCTTCTAAAGGAGCTTGATCGCTTGAAGGAGATCCATCTCAATGGGAAGGAAGCAAAAGAAGAAGGCTACTCAAAGAAAGGAGATATCTCAGAAAACATGTGCAGCATAAAATGAAGAAGATGAAATAGGTATTGATTGTTGTTCTTGTGATTCACTTTCTTGTGCATGCAATGGTGAAGATAGTGAAAGTAATGTTATGGATCTAGAAGAAGTTCTCAAGATTAAAGTTGAAAATCAACAAATATTATTTAATGAGAGAGAATCTATCTACAAAGATATGATCTCTAGAATGAATGGACAGATAAAAAAGTATCAAAGGTTGTACGATGAAGTAACCAATCACAATGAAGGACTTGAAGCAGAAATCATCTCTCTGAAAGTAGATCTCGAAGCATAAAATAAGAAGAATGAAGAACTTCTACAATCATTTGAAGAACAAGAAAATGGGTTGAAAGAATATATTTTAAAATTGAATGATCAAGTAGAAGAAGGAAGAAGGGTCGAAGAAAGTATGAAGAAGCAATGCCGAAGATTGGAGGTTGAGGTAAACATTTTAAAAGGTAAATTAGAAGAAAAAAATAAACTCTTGAGGTTTCAAGATAGTACTAAGATTCTGGACAATATTATTAGTAGTCAAAGGTCTCCTTCTGTTAAATTTGGTCTTGGTTTTCATGAAACGGTTAAAGGAGAATCTAGTTCACAAGAAAGTGCTAAAGTTTCAAAGGATATCAATGCAAAACCTGAAGTGTTGAAAGAAACAAAAGGCCAACCGACAATAATGAAGTCTCAAAAGAAATCATTCCCTCCTAATTATAGAAGCATCAATCGATTCTCTCCTTTGATCAATAATGTTGAATGCTTTAAATGTCATAATTATGGGCATGTTGCAGCCAATTGCAGAAGCAGATTGACAAACAGATTCTACACAGAAAGGTACTCAGGTTTCTTTAAGGGATATTGTTTTTCATGCAGCAAGTTTGGTCATAAATCAGCTGATTGCAATAGAAAAAAGAATAGAAAAACACATTATGATCCCTATGCTTATTTTTCTGGTCACTCAAGATGTTATTCTTGTAACAAGTATGGACATGTAGAAAAGGAATGCAGGATGAATAGATCTGAGAAATTGGATAATTTCCAGCACACAATAAGAAATTTCAAGCAAAGCTGGAAAAAGAAGGAGGACCGGTCAAAAAATTAAGGGATAATAATCCTACTGCAGTCTTCCGCTTCTAAAGCTTACTTCTCATAATGACTGCAGGAGTGATGTGAGATACATTATAGGAATCGGTAATGTATCATCACAAGGGGAGAAATATATGGTGATTCCCATGGTTGGTTGGTAATTTTGGTTGTGTTTATTTCTAACAATGCATCTGATGTGACAAGAGAAGACATGTACAGGTTGTACAAATTCAGGGGGAGAAGAAGGAGTGTGAAATTTTCAGTATTTCACTTTCCATACGTAGGTTTCATGAACTTACGCCACGTATACACGCAAGTTCCAATGGAGACAGAAGCGTATCTTTTTCTGTTAAGGAAAACAGTGAGAAGGCTCAAGAACAGGAGCACAGTTTCAGGGGGAGCATTAGCCTTGCTAAGAGTAACGAATTGTTGGCATTATGATGGTGACATATATCCTTCTACATCAAATAGAAATGATATAGACAGTGAACCCAATGAACAAACCAAAGGTGATTTATCTGAAAAATCTCCATCCAGATATGTTCAAAAAGAATCATCCAAGAATCTCAAATTTTGGGAGAAAAGGGATCAGGTGTAGAAACAAGAAGGACTCTTGTGGGATCTTCTAGCTATCTGGCATTTCTATCCTCCATTGAACCACATAATTTCAATCAAGCTAGAAACGATGAATGTTGGATTCAAGCCATGAATGAAGAGCTTGATCAAATTGAAAAGAATCACACTTGGGAATTAGTACCAAGACCTCATGACAAAAATGTCATTGGAACTAAATGGATATTCAAAAATAAGTTAAATGAGAATGGGGATGTTATAAGAAATAAAGCTAGACTTGTTTGCAAGAGGTATGCTCAACAAGAAGGTATAGACTTTGAAGAAACTTTTGCCCCTGTAGCTAGACTTGAAGCCATAAGAATGTTTCTTGCTTTTTCAAGCTTCCAACAAATCAAAGTTTATCAAATGGATGTTAAATCTGCTTTTCTCAATGGTGATCTAGAAGAAGAAGTCTATATAGAGCAACCTGAAGGATTCATTTTGGGACATGATGAAAATCTTATTTGTAGACTTAAAAAGGCTCTATATGGTCTCAAACAAGCTCCAAGGGCATGGTACTATCGTCTTGACAAATATCTCCATCAACAAGGATTTTCTAAGGGGTCTGCTGATAGCAAATTATACATAAAAACTGAAAATGACAAACTACTGATTCTGGTTGTATATGTTGATGATATCATTTTTGGAAGTAATGAAGAGTCTATGAGTCAGAAATTTGCTTCTGATATGCAGCAAGAATTTGAAATGTCTTTACTTGGGGAACTAACATTCTTTCTTGGCTTGCAAGTGCAACAAACAACAGATGGCACATTCTTATCACAAGCAAAATATCTTAAGAAAATCTTGAAAAAGTATGGCATGGAAGATTGCAAACCTGTAAGTACACCAATTATAACCGGATGTAATCTCAGTTCTAATGATGATTCCCCCATGGTGAATCAACCATAATACAGATCTATGATAGGAAGTCTACTTTATCTCACTGGGACAAGACCAGACAGTATGCATGCAGTTGGGATTGTTGGACGATTCCAAGCTAATCCAAAAGAGTCTCACCTTCAGGCTGTCAAAAGAATATTCAAATATCTGCAAGGAAATCAATACTTTGGACTATGGTATCCAAAGAATGCTGATCTCACTCTTCATGCTTACACTGATGCAGATTGGGCTGGAAATGTTGATGATCGAAAAAGTACTAGTGGTGGTGCATTCTATATGGGGCCCCAGTTAGTATCTTGGTTCAGAAAGAAGCAAAGCTCTATTGCCCTATCTACAGAAAAAGCAGAATATGTGGCTACCGCATCATGTTGCACTCAACTTCTTTGGATGATGCAAACCTTACAAGACATTCAAATCAAATTTTCACCGCCTATCTCCATTATGTGTGATAATACAAGTGCCATCAGTATTTCAAAGAATCCTGTTATGCATTCCAAGACCAAGCACATTTCCATCAAGTATCACTTCTTACATGAACAAGTGCTTGAACAAAAGGTGAAGTTGGAGTATGTTCCCTCCAAAGAACAAGTTGCTGATATATTTACCAAACCATTACCCAGGGAAGCATTCGAATATCTCAGACAAAAGCTGGGAGTAGTCTCTGCCATGCAAAAGATCAGATCTACTTAAATAAAGAAGATGCGGATTTTCTGCAGGACAACCACGTTAAGGGGGAGCATTGGTCATGTGGAACAGATGCATTATTGGCATTCTAATTATTTGTTGTAGTCTGATCTCATGCTTGAGAATTTCTGATCTTGATTGTATAAGTCATTTCTTTTCTTTCATTAACTATTATGTTTAAAGATGCAGCATGATCTTAGGGGGAGCATGGTATTGTCGATCCAAAGGATATTGATCAAACCTTTGCCATTGATGTCAAAGGGGGAGGAAAAAAAAAGAGGGGTTTCTATAAGACAAATAGAGGAAGAGTATTGCCATCAATGCCAAAGGGGGAGATTGTTGGAAATATTATCATTGATGGCAAAGGAATTGGCAAAGAAGCAGCATCTGAAACAATAACTAGGCAGTAGTAGAGAAGAACAGAGGAAGAGTGCATTTACAGAGAGAAGTATCAGTCAAGGAGCAGGGACAAGCAGTGAATTTAAGCAGAGTTGTCCAGAGACAGTGTAGGAAGAAAAAGGCCATCGAACAGAAAAAGGTTCTAAATTCTCTGTGAATTATATGTATATTCTTGATAGAATTCAGTAGGAAGGATAGTTGAGTCCCTGTGGACAATTATGAATCATTGTGAAAGCATGGTTTGTAAACATAATAAGCTCTGTGGAAGGAGTAGATTCATGAACCTGTATAAGGTAATTTTGAGGAGTATTGATTGGACAAATCGTTATCGATTACACGAATTATTGTTCATTGATACTAGTATCTCTCTCCGTGCAATGCATTGCCGAGCATTTGATTGCTAAGGTCATGATATACTGAGCAATGGGAATGTATAACCTGATGAAGCAGCGCGTTATAGTATGCGGAGGAGTATTACTATGAAACTCCCTACCGCATGATTGGACCGAACTCTATTGAAATAAACCCGAGTTGTGAACCTGAGTTAAGGGACCAAAAGGAATAGCGTAACCCGACTTAACCATGGGTTGGTCACTGTTCCAAAACCATGAGCGGGTTTACAAAGCTGGATTGCCCATATCGCACTACCTTTTGGAGATAAGTGGTTTCTTCGAGTTGGGGAGCGATTCCATAGAACAGGCGACACGTGTCCCTGTACGACTCCACAAAACCGCTTGTCACTGTGCGCCATCGCGCGTTATTGTTCGACCAAGGATGCCCAGCGAAATTGTTGAGCGCCGTTGATCTGGGAAGGAGTCATCAGACGGTGATCGCTTGATGAAGATGTGCGAAGATTAACCAAAGTACGGAGTGGGAATTTGATTGGGTCGCTGATCATATATGTGGGCCCAGTTTAAATTTAATTGGGCCTTTTCAAATTAATATTTCCAGGTTTAACCAAGGTTGTTTAAATTAAATATAAATTATAGCGAAAAGCGATTGGGCTATCATTTTTACTCCAAAGTTGGTGGAATGTATAAACCTGGGGGTCCACATATGAAGGTCTACGAAGTATGCTGAGGGTTTTTCATTACTAAAGGATAAATTTGGATTAATATCTCAATCGCAGATTGAGATATTAAAAAGCCTTAGATTAATTTAATTTCACCTCTCCAAGAAAAGGAAAACACAGGTGTTTGTTTGGGCTAGTATCTTCACTTAGATTACTCCATCATTTGATCTCGTCCAGAATACCACTGCCAAGCAGGTTTTGACGACAGTTTTAATGGGTAAAAAACTATATAAGGAGAGGAGGATTATAGTACAAGGTGTGCATGAAGAGGGGTTGATAACGAATAAATCTCTTTAAGAGATATCTGTATGATTGAACTCTAATAGATCTGAATCTACGATGCACCTGTGGATATGATGAAGGTTCAAGATCTGTAGATCTAGAAATGATGAATCTCTAGGAAGATCTACAAAAGAAATGATGAAGACCTGCTGCAAGTCTGATGTACAAATTGAAGAAATTTGGTGGATCTGAGGGTTGAAGCCTTCAGTATGAGAGTGGAATTTTTCTGCCAGTAGAAGCTAGTGTTAAAATCAGGGGGTTGGAGCTCCCTTCTAGTATTGACTGGAGAACAAGAGAAGGTTGTAGCCTTCTACATGTTGGTACCTGCGTGCTAGTATAAGTTTGCGCCAGTACAAAATTGTAAGATGTTTTCTTTATAATAAATATTGAAGATAGAGACGTCAGTAGCGGTGGTTTTCTCCCGAATTGGGTTTCCACCTTAAATACTGGTATTCATGTGTATTGCTTGTGTGTGATGGTTGATTTTGTTATTACTACTCATGCTTACTGCTTACTAAACATCTGATGAATGAATGATGCAATAATCTAAGTAAAGAATTAAATGCATAAAAAGTAAAATGTTTTCCAGTCAGCTCTAAATACTGATTCACCCCCCCCCCCTCTCAGTATTTTTCCAACACAGTGATGAACGGAAAGATAAAGATGGTGAAGAATATCCTCCAATTTAGTATTTCAAAACCACAGATGATGGTATTGAAAAATTTCATCCTGGCGAAGATGGTAATCAATATTTTTCAAACAATGATGGACCTTGGTGGTGAATTTCCTAACTATATTGAAAATGATCATAGTAAGAATAGTATTCCTCCTAATTATCATGGAAATTCTTGTTCAGAGAATGATGAAATGATAGAGATGTGCCAACAAATATTGTTTCTAGGAGTAGGAGTAGACCTTTTCGTATCAATCCAAGATGTTCTAGTTATACAAGGGGTAGAGTAGCATATCTCATGAGAAGAAGTTCTACCAATGAGCTCATTTCCAGTGAATGATGTAAAAAATATTTCTTGAAACATATGGATTTCAAATTTTCTTTAGAGAAAATGAAGAACTATTTATCAATGAATAAAAGCATGCAATCTACACTGGCAGGTTATGATTATCATATTGGGTCTTTATTTATCTGTAGAAAGGCTTTCAAAATTATTCATTCAATCGGAAATTTTTGTCTATCAAGAATCCAAGATAATTTGGAAAAGGATCCTACATATTATTCAAAATTTCGTCATAAACGAGAGTTTGGGCCACTAGAAAACACTGCAATTTCATGGTTGCAAGACTTATTTTCAAAACATGGAGAGTGTATGCCAAATAGTTATACAATACATATTCCAGATAATTTCTCAAGACGAAAAATCTACAACTTATACAAGGAATATGTAGAAGGTGCTGAAGGAAATGGTTGTTTTATTACATATCAATATTTAATGCAGATATGGAGGAGAGAATTCAAAAATGTTTGTATTCCTAAGAATACAAGGATGTGGGTTTGCAGTACATGTGATTCTCTAAAATAAAAAAGGATAAATTTCAAGGAGCAGAAAGAGGTAAGAATTCATAACATTATTCTTTTAAATTTTAAACTATGGAAATGTATTTATTAATATGTTTATTGTATGTTATGTGTAGATTCAATTGTTAAATCCCTTCAAGAGCATCACAAACAACAAAAAAGTGAAAGGAAAAATTTGTACAAGCATTGAAAGAAGTGTTATGATAATCCAAATAAATATTTGGGTTTAATAATTGATGGTATGGACTGGAAGAAAACATTTCTACCACATTTTATTCGCACACCCAAAAATTTTCAAGAGGAGCTTTTTATCCAGTTTCACTTGGTCAGTTGTATGGTCTTCAATGGGAAAATGTCGCTAAGAGTTTACTTCATAGTTCCAAATATTCATAATGATGGAAATCGGATAATAACCATAATTCATGATGTGCTTTCTCATTAGGGTGGTAATCTTCCTGAAATTTTGTATCTGCAGTTAGACAACACTTGTCGTGAAAACAAAAATCAGATTGTTTTTAAATATCTAAACATGATTGTTGAATTGAAATTTTTTCATAAGGTAAAGGTTGGTTTCCTTCTTGTTGGGAATACTCACGACCATATTTATCATATGTTCAGTCTTTTTTCAGTAACATTGAGGAGGAATAATGTTGGGAGCTTGCCATCATTAATTGAATGTATTAAGAAATCATATATGCCAAAGCCTATTTTTCATGTGTTATAAGAAATTGTTGACATGAAAAGGTTTATTCTCAGATCGCATGGTGAGGAGAAATAAATTAAACAAATTAATGAAATTAGCTTCCAACATCAATTTTGTATCAAACAAATTGATGGGAAAACACTTATATGGGGCAATAAGTATTCAACAACTGCAGAATGGGCGTCATCATCAAGTTTGGAATTTTTGAAGTTCATTCCAGATCATCCAATATTTGCGTCAAATATATTTTTATTACAATCAGCTGGTGAAGTTCATAATGCACGAAGGAAAAAGAGAGATATAGATTATTCTGAATGCCTAGAAGAAACTTAAAAAACCATTAGATATACATATGAGTACTTTGATGTTGTTGATTCAGTTTGGTGGGAGTCCTTTTTCAATGATCAAAGTGATATCCTTTCAATACCAGCAAATGGAGATATTATTTTGAAGACTCCATTTATTTGGCCACAAAATGTGTCAAATAAATAGGAGGAAACAAAAATTCATGAACAAAAATCACATAGTATGTTAATTCTACACAGGTGGAGGAAATAAAAATGTATATTTGTTCCAGAAGATCTCGTTCACAACGTGAATCCATGGAAGACCTTTACAAGGGTTTAGTACAGGATATTAAGGATGGTTGCATGATCGTAGTCTTAGCACATGAATATCCACATGGCTATCCAATCTGGGTTTCCAAGGTTATAAAGGTGATTACATAAAATGAGGATGTTACAGGTGTTGAAGTACATTGTTATGACACAAAGATACACTCGTACAATGGTGTGTACAAGCCAGAGATGGTAGTTGATAAAAAAATTGGTGGAAACAGAAAAATAAAGGGTACAAATATTAATAGTCACCGCACGGACCTCTTAAAATCAAAGTAAGTTGACATACTTGTTTATGAATTCAAATTACCAAAGATAGGAACTCTTCACTTCAGGACGATAGAGATTCTTAAGAGGTTTCTACCACAAGAAACAATGTTGATATGACAGTTTGCTGAACCCATTCGTAGATCTAGAAGAATTTTTAAACCTCAAGCGGTGGGCATGCATGTTGACTTAGATGGGGCACTAGTGGATGAAAGAGAAGAATATGGAACATCTTCATCTGCATCCAGTCATTCATCTGAATATGTGAATTCTGATGGTGTGTAAGAAAATATCAGTGATTTTGAATAATTGTGTAAGACAATTGATATAAATGATGTTTGCATTGAGCAATGAAAATGATATTTTAACTTCCCTATGATCTTACATGAATTTATGAGTCATTTTTATGTTTTTTTTATTATATTTTTTAATTATGACGAATTCATTTGTCTAAAATATTCACAATGCAACAATAACTTGGAGAAATAATTTATGTTTCATTGGGTTATTTTAGTCATATAATTTGTTCATAATATCATGGTTGAAATATGTTGAAAAGTTAATATTTTTTAATTCTATGGGTGAAAAATTGTGAAATATATTTTATCTTTAACATTATCATTGAAAACAATTAGAATTTTAGGGATTGTTAGTGTCATGATATTATATGTTAAATGACATGTATAAAAATTATTATAATTTTAGTGTGCTTAAAATCTCATTATTTTATATTTAACATCATTACTAAAAATATGTTGAAATTGTACCCAGAAAATAAAAATGGTATTCTAGCACCAACCATTGTGTGTTTTTTCCATTTATTTGGCACATGAAAATTGATTTTACTGCCATTTTTAAAAAATGTTGCAAATTAACCCTGTAAAAAATAAAACCTCATTCTGGAATACACACCTTTCATTTTCTGGTCGTTTTTCATGTTTTTTGGGGTTTTCTCGGCTAGAGTTATCGTTTTCAGTTTATAGTTCCCATTTCAGAATTTACTTTGTTCAAACAATAATGTGTAAGGTTTCTCAATATTCACACTTCTACCCCTTGTGATGTGCTAAAATCCTTGATTATGTATTTCTGAAGTGGTTTGTGCTACATCTGACCTCCTACTCTTGTTAAACACAACTCAAGGGCATGTTTTTAATGTTGTCCTGTTAGGATTTTTAACTACTCCTCAATACTAAGAAGCTTGATAGAAACCCTAACACTCATGATACTCCATTCTTCAAGCTCACCATCCTTCTTTAATATTGTGCCCTTTAACCATCAAATTTTATCCTTCATTTCTAAGAGGTCTTCCACAAGATTACTAAAATTTCCTTGAATGTGCTCTTGGTGACTATCATCTATAAGCCTTGTAACCACTATATCTTCTTGCATTTCACTGATGGATGGTCCATAATGTGAATTCTCAATCATGTTTCCCAATATTTCCATTGAAGCCTTTGATGATTTTATGAAGAGATGATTCATGATCCTTCTGCTGCAAACTATATCTCTCCTCAAGCCCATGTAAATACACTAATTCTTCATTCCTATTCAACTTACCTATTATATCTTGAGTGTTAATGCTACTATCATCCTTTGGAGCTATGGCATATATAGATGATGAGGAATGTGCTTCATCAACTCTTTCTTCTTCTACCAATTTCTCATCAACTCGCATGTTCTCTTCATGTGGTATGTCATTGTATTTGTGCTCCATAGTTCCACCCAATCATTTGTATTTAGCATAATTTTACTACAAAAAGTACTTTCCCTTACGAATTCCACCCTAGTGACCAGTTGTTGTCTTTTCCTGCTGCGAAGGACCATTTTACTTCCTTCCTTTCTGGTTCTTACGCTTGTTGGAATATGATGTGTCCTACAACCCCATTGAAATTAGCTCTATTTCAATCAAATTATTTTTGAACCTTTTAAGGTTAAGCTCAACCAATCTTCTTGAGAATTCATGAGAAGCAGATGAAACAACCTACTCTTTCCTCCAAATGACCAACACCTTTGATTGCAAATGTTTGCAAATGGCATCATCATCACATAAAATTAAAGACAAAATACTTTGCATACTATTTTTTACAATTCCCAAATGATATTCTCTTATATCGGTGAAGAAACAATGGAATATTTGAAAAATCAAACCACTAAAATCTAGATTGAGAATAATGGAACACATTCTGGTTCTGGCCACCATGTTCAATATCTTGAGTTCATACCAAATTTAAGGTCCTCGATATCATGCAATCCTTGTAATATTTCCACAATCAGTTGAACACCCTTCTTAGAATGTCATCGTTGTAGGGGGGAATAAGAGAATTTATCCTTATGATCTCACAGAGGAAAGAAGAAACTGCAAGTTTTATCTACTTATAAGGATGTTCCATAAACCCGTGTTGGATCAAGGAAAACATTGATGGCTTAAATGCCCAACTTAATATCCTCCAATTAGATTGCCTAATTTGGACAAGCATGTGTCTAACTCCTCCAATTTAGAGAGGACAACCCCATCTTCATAAACTTCAAATATGATCCATGTACAAAGAGCCAATTCCCCACTTATTTTTCTTTATGTATATCCATGGTTGATTCTGTTGGATGGTAATATGGACTCATTTGGAGAAGGGTTTTATGATATGTATTATTCTTTGCTCCATAATAACATCATTGTCAAAAAGAATTAATTGATGTATTGTTGAATTGTTGTTTCCTTCTCGCCGAAATATTTATGAAATTTGTGATTCCTTCTAAGAATTGTTTCCACCTATCGTCCACAAATCGATAAACATGGGAATAGGTACAACATGCATTAAAATCTTGCTACAATATAGTGGCCTTCAATTTACTACTGCAACCTTTTTTACCACTTATTATAGTCTCTTTTTTTTCTTTGAATTTTTTTCTTCTATGGATTCAGAAAAACATTTTTACAAGCTATTATAATGCAACAAAGAGATCCAGCATAATAAGATTATGAAATCGCTGATAATTAATTTTTCTCATTGAATTCATGCAATAGAAACCAAACGTTCTATTTAATATTTATTCAACTACTCCAAGAGGTTACATGAAATTTTATTTGTGGAACCTTGGATTTGCTATAGCAATGGCTCCCATAATAATTATCTTAGCCTCCTTATTTATCCCATTCTTCAATACGAATTCACCCCCCTGGAAGAAGAGACAAACCTCCCCAATTAATTTGGTTTCCATCACAAATAATCTCGGCCCCAAAAATAACCTCGACTTCTTCCGATAAAATCCAATTGTTGCAATAATTTCAGCCTCCAAGGGATAATTCAACCTTTATTAGAAATTTAGCCTCAAAAATAAACTCAAACCCTAGTAAGTAAAAATACCACCCCCCCAATAATAGAATCAACCCAAAAAAAATAATTTGTCCGAAAAAAATAAATTTGTCCTAACAAGATAGTTCAACCTAGTAAAAAAATTTTGCTAGCAAGAAAAATTGGGTCTGGCAAGAGAAATTCGGACCAAAAATAGAAATTCTGCCCAACAATGTAAATTTGATCTAGTAATATAAAATTTTCCCAACAAGATAAATTCATCTCGGTAAATTAATTTTGGACCAACACGAAAAATTCTACCCAACCAGAGAAATTTTGCCCAATAAGAGAAATTTGTCCCAACAAGATAAATTCAACAGAGTAAAATAAATTTGGCCCATCATGATGACTTTGGCCCAATAAAATAAGTTTTGCCTAGTAAAATAAATTTCGGATTTTAGTGCAACCCTTTCTAATTCGATTCCAAGGATCGAATTGACTTCTAGATCAAATTCATCTAGGGTTTCAACCTGCATAAAAATTTCATGCTCCTAGAAAATATGATAAACTCCCCCCTGCAAATTCCCTTAGGATGGAAGGCAAACCACCTCTTATACCACTGTGATATCTGATATTTAAATATTTTATAATTTCAATATTTTTACTCTTTTTATTTTATTTACGAAATACCCACATAATTCCACAGAAAATTTCCACAAAATATAAAATAAATCAACCAGAGGCAAGCTATGCAACAAATAACTTGACTAGTTATTTTGTTAATAATAACAAGAAAGTACACATTTACAACTATTCAAAATTCCAAATACCAAAATTGGTATACAGGGAACCTTGTTGATGGTGATGTGAGTTGCTACAAAATCTCAGGCTCGTGGAGGCTACTACATTTGTATCCTCCTTCCTTCGTTTCTTGCTAAGGGTTTTGGAGATCCTTCTAAGACCTTTTGGTCCTCTTTTCGAGAAAAAATTGAGGCAATGTACAGATATATTCACACACATTTGAAAAAATTTTGGTGGAGGTTCCATGCATTGTTTTGACCTATTCTCTAGAAGATATTTGGACCTCCAAAGACCACAATACCAATACTTATTTTTGGCATATTATTGCTAATATGGAAGCACATATCTAATTAAAATTTTCAGCCTTCTGTGAGGAGAATAAAAGCATTAACCAGTGACTCTAAGAACTAACTTGAGAGTTTTTTGTGGATTTTTTAAGTACATTATAGGTTGAATCGGGATTTCTCATGATAGAGAAACCAAACTGAATTTCTTTGCATCAGATTAAGGCTTAAGCATGAAAAGTTTATGATTGATTGGTTTTGATCCATTTTTTTGAGGATTCATCATTGAGGTTATTACGACATATTGACTATGGCACAAATTTGGATGTAACCTAGGTCAAGCTCACTCCTAAATTGTGCCAAGGTATGTAATTAGTTGTATTCAAGGAGTAATTTCACATTCCTTTTGCATGTTATTCAAATCACATTACTATAATTTATGAGATTAGTTGTTCCTTATTTGATTTTTGATACCTAATTAGAGGTTTATTAGAGACTCATTACCTGTCAAGAGTAGACCATCAATTTATAAAACCAAAACCAAAATCAAAGTCATACCTTGGAACACTTCTAAAGTAGATGTTTTGATCAATATATCATCTTAGCTTCACCAGATAACTATCAATGCGGACATATCTAGATGGGGAGCTTACTTCATGCGATTCTCACTACAACCATAAAAAATTACCAAACCAACATGCCCAACCTTTCATAAATCAATATTGTGTAATAAAATCAACTAAATCAACTCATAAAATTTTAGAATAAAAATCAATACTAATATCAAAGTCATCAATATCTCAGTGTCATTTCTTTAGAACATGTGATAGGTAGAGCTTTCATCAAGTCAGGACTTCATCTATTATCATGCCAACAGGTTTTCATCAAGTCATTATAATGATCATAATACCAGTAATTTTTGTCACTAGATGCAAATTTATACACCAAGTATAAGTCATGTCGGTTCCATATTCATACCGAAACACAATTTTCAATACTTCAACCATTGTGCTCGGAATAAGGAAGCCAATAAACAACCATTTTTCGAATACCCATATAAGTCATTAGAAGTCACTATGCTCATATATCATTGTCATCAAGTCAAATCATCAGTCATCAAATAAAATCAATAGACATCATGTCAAATCCAAATTTTATATCATAGTGAGATATATAGTACAAGACATATCTCAATCATTCAGTTAAAGTTCCAAGTCATTATCAGGCATCATACAACTCATCTATATCAATAATCCAAATCATGTCAAAATCTTGTAGCACAAACTTCAAACATAATGAAATATATATATATATATATATATGTATGTCTTGGTCACCTGCAAACACAAGTTCAGTCTTCATGTTCATATTATAGCAAACATTCAAACTTTCCTTCTCAAAGATATTTTTGTTATCTACACCACATCTGTAGAACTAACATATTTCAGGTGAACATTTGATCTCATTCACAAAAATTTCTTTTTGTGTCCAATAGGAATAGTCGGACCCATATACCTTCCCTTCGAGTAGTGGGAGACTCCAGTCACTCCATTTATCTCACTTCCATGTGACTGAGAGGCTACAATCGCACCTGTTATCCTTCTTCTGTGCAACTGAGGCTTAGATCAAGGGAAAATTTTCTCTCCTTAGATCATAACTTTGTTGCAGATAAAAACTGTCATATGTTTGTGTTATTCATGCCCATAAATCATACTTTATCAGTAAAGAGTATGTAATGATAATAGGAGAAGGGAGCTTATGGAGAGGTTCTCCCTATGAATGGGAATCCACTTCAGTCATCTTCATTCATGCCATCAACCTATCTATAATGTTTTCATGCATCAACAGATCTGTTAGATCATAAAGTGAGACTATATCCACATATTCATCATGGTCATATATGTTAGCATCAACTACTTCACCATTATACCATGACATCAATATTCCATCAAGGGTTAGTGTCAAATAGCTAATAGGTTCATAATTCAAGAAACATTATCACAACATTTCTTCTTCGTAACCCAATCCATCCAGTAAGGGCATTCAATTTTACCATATGCCATAATTACTAATCACATAAAAACATAACCACAGTTAGTGAAGGATATAGAATTTCAATCTCATATTTATACTTCTATCATCATGGTTACCATGCTTTTCATGATCAATAGGACCAAGTGAGGTCATTCAATAAAAATTTACCAAGAGTTTCAACCCTTTTTCCATACTTCCATCATGCTCATCACAAGCATTATCAATACCATTGTATACATAAATGAATGAGGTGATCTTCTATATGAGATCCATCTGTCTTATGCATGTAAATTTTCAAGAGTATCATTTACTAGAGTCAAAGTGCTAGCCTTCTTCATAGGATTCGGATATCTAAAACAATAGATGTTAGCCAAAAATCAAGTTATACCACTATATCAAATATCAACATTAAGTAGCCTCGTAGAATTTTAACAATTTCATCATGATCAAAATGTTCAATACTAGGTGCACCATTTCATCATAAGAACCATGGATCCAAATTAATTTCATATGCATGCATGCACCATTTGAGAAGGAGACATTCTCATCATTCCTTAGGGCTTACCTTACCAAAACATTGAAACCATGTACCATGCATGCCCTATAGTATTTAGATACCTGTTCACCTTCTTATTTTACATAGGAAACTTGTAGTGCTTAGTCATCTTTTCATCAGGTGCCTCTTTATCTTTTCTGAGCTCTAGCCATCTTTCTTACATTTCAAATGATCCTCAAGAAGGATCCACTTATCACATCTCATCAAGGAGTTTAGAAAGATACATACATGTAGGAATTATGAACAATAATCATAATAATTAGATCCATAAGTCTAAACAAAATTGAAGACACAAATAAGCATCATAAGCCAAGAAATAATTATCTTCAATGAGAGGTGATCCTCTCCCTCTTGAACCAGCCTTCAAGAGCCATCATTATCCATAATCCACATAACAATATTTCCTTTAATATATCAACAACTAGGACTAATAGAGTCTATCCCATCTAGGGATTCTAACACAAGTGCTTGAGCATCTTCATATTGACCATGCTAGGGTTTCTGTAATTCATATCTCAAGTATTTGTCATAAACCAAGGTTTCTCTCAAAACCTAGCCTCATAATATCCATCAAACCCTAATACATAAATTTCTTAAGGTTATATTCAAACCCTAGAATTATTTTAAGTCTCCTCCGTCTTCTCTTGCCTCCATCAAATATATCTCCGTGGGGGTGATCTCCATGACTTTTCTTCAACCCAACTTTGATACCATGTTAATTTTTCATAGGGTTGTATTATTATTTTCTTTTATAATTTCATTTATTCATTAATACATTAATTATACCCCATAACATCATAACATTATTCATATTTACACCATTATTCAACATCATATGTAAATATGTAGAAAGAATAATATCATCATCATCAATGTAGCGAAACATAAAGGAACAATATAAGAAAAGCATGCACACATAGACACACCAAGATTGGTCAGAGAACAAGGAAAAACCGACTACAGGGAAAACCCTTCCAAATTATTCTTCTTAGATTGTCATCAAATGATTTAGTAAAAAAGAGTACAATGATCTATAACTTCATCTATGAAACTAACTAGAAAAACAAATACAACATCCATGAAATGAACTCAACAATGTATATACTCTAAAATATTATTCTAAAGTTTTTAATTAATTTTTTTTGTCTGAAGTCAACTTCCGAACCCCGCGGTCACTGAGCAGAATCTTTGGAATACTGAAAATTTATCTTTTAGTCCCTAGTCACATGGAGGAGGAGTCATTCATGTGAATATAGCTTCCCATTGTAGAAATTATACAACTTATATATATGGATATCATGGATTCAAACCGATCTAACAATATACTAAATATAGATACTAAATCACTTCTACAAATCACTTGTAGAAATTAAACACAATCGCCAATTACATGAAGCAAAGAAATAATCAAATCAAACCACAACATAGATAATTTCCCACGGAAAGCTTTACGCTCAAAACCCCACTATCTTCTATTGTATATTCAACATGTATACTTGAAAAAAATACAATGCCCTCTCCTCACAAGAGTCTCCAACACTCAGCTATCTGTCTCACACTGTCCTTAGCAAAAACTGACCAATACTTAGAAAATTTAAGCCCTCCTAACATCCGGCCTTGCTCATGAAATTCATGAGGAATGCAATCCCTAAAGAATAGGAGATTTGGCCTTCCTTAACTACGCTGAGTATCATGGGAAATCCAATGAGTGTTTGGGTGCATGGGTGCAACCCAATATTCCTACAACTGATAGTCAACATCACTTCCACCTAGATTTCAACTGGGTCTCCACTGGAACTGACATGCATGCAGCTAATAATAGTAAATCCTCAGTTTCATGTGAGATCACTGATTATGAATTAATTTTTTAATTCACTTGATCTCTCACTAGTGTATCTAAAAGTTACAACTAGCACAACTGATTTTAACTCACTTAACTGAGTTAAACTATTTACAACCTACATTAACTAATGCACCACTCACTTCGAACTTTGTTAATACTAGAATTACTCTACATGCCTCACCAACTACCCTCAACTCAAAATTCATAAGTTAATTAATTTTATCACACTCATTTGAATATTACAAGTTATTTTGAGATTAGATTACATTTTAGTGTCCATCTTAATTAAGGGATAACTAAAATAGACATGCACCAAATTTAGCCCTGTGGGTCCCACCCTAGTGTAGGTGCTACAGGGACCTCCTATTCCCACACTAGGCATGGGTGCTGAAATTTATTGTTGAATCTCAACACTCCCTCTCAACAAGAAAGGGATTATCCTTCACCCGGATCCTGTCCCTATGGTATTTGAATTTTCTCCTAGTGAGTGCCTTCGTCAGAATATCTGCATCTTGATCTTCTGTGGGAATGTAATGAAGAAACATTATTCTCATCTACACACAATATTTGAGATAATGGTACCAAATATCTATGTGCTTGGACCTATCATGAAACACATGATTAATTGAGAGTTTAATTCAACTATGATTATCACAATGTATCACTATCAGATCCATCTAAGAGCCAAACAAACCAACCAAGATTTTTCTCATCTAGAGAGCCTCACATGCAGCTTGACTTGCTGCCATGTACTCTGCTTCCACTGAACTGAGTACCACAGATCGATGCTTCCTCTTGTACCAAGAAATTGATGTCAATCCTATGCTGAAGATCCCTCCTGATGTGCTCTTTCTGTCTTATGGATTGCCTTCCCAATCTGCATCCGTGAAGCCTTGAAGCTTCACTCCCTCTGTTTGTTTGTGCCATATACCATACTCTGATGTGCCCATCAGGTATCTCAAGACATGCTTCCCCGCCTTCCAAAAGAGCTTGGTAGGCTTAACCATAGCT
This sequence comes from Pinus albicaulis, assembly GCA_034641835.2. NCBI lineage: Eukaryota > Viridiplantae > Streptophyta > Pinopsida > Pinales > Pinaceae > Pinus > Pinus albicaulis. Next base: position 1,151,082,294 of record CM076579.1, on the reverse strand, counting down.
TGACTCAGCTGGTTAACTGCGTAGAAAATTTCCGGTCTCGTGTTCACCAAATGCATTAGTGAACCCATTAACTGCCTGTAGACAGTAGCATCCACTACCTCTCCAGAAGTAGCATCCTCCTTCCTCCAATTTTTTGGAAGAGGATTCTCCATGGGTTTGCATCTCTCCATGTGAAACTTATCCAGTTTCTCCTTTTCATACTTGCCTTGAGACATAAAAATTTCACCATCCTGCTACCATATTTCCAAGCCAAGTAAATAATGGAGTCCCATGTCCTTCATTTCGATCTCTCTTGCAAGTTCCTCTTTGCAAGAAAGTATCAGTTGCTCATCACATATCAATATTAAATCATCTACATAAAGTAAAATAATCAAAAGCTTACCATCAACCACAATCTGGTATAGGTTTGCATCCGCTTCACTTTTGGTGAACCCCAAACTGGTGAAATAGTAGTCAATCTGAGTGTACCAAGCACGAGGTGCTTGCTTCAACCCATACATTTCTCTCTTGATTTGGCACACATGCAACTCACTGTCAAATATTTTGAAACCTTATGGTTTCTATATTTATACTTCCTCCTCAATAACTCCATTAAGGAACGCAATTTCTAGATCCATCTGATGAATGTGCCAACCCATCTACACTAAGAGTGCAAGGATAGATATGATGGAAGAATACCTTGTGACTTGGGAAAAGGTCTCTTCATAGTCAATCCCCTTAATTTGTGAGAATCCTTAGGCCACAAATTTGGCCTTTCATTTCTCCACACTCCCATCATCAACTTACTTTACCTTGTATATCCATCTAGATCCAACCACTGATTTTTCAACCGGTCGTGGGACTATCTCCCATGCACTATTCTTGACAATAGAGTCATACTCCTCTACCATAGCATCAACCCAAGTTGGTTGTTGCACTATTTCCTCAAAGGAATATGGTTCAGTCACAATACATTTTCTCATAAGAACCATGTATCCAGTAAACCTTTCAGGAGACTGTCTCTGTCTGCGCAGTGAAGTAGGGGCTCCTACATTATTTGTTATATCAAGTCTCAATCTATCAGATTTTGTGGTGTGCCTTCTGCCATCTATGATGGATGGATCTTCATGATTGTTTTCCTCCACTCCATGATCATCCACATTTGGTTGATCCACATCTTGTGGTTCAATCTTGGGAACCAAAAGTTCCTCCTCTGCATGCAAGTCCAACTCCCTCTCAAGGGACAACCACATGGATTTCTCCTCATCAAATTTTGTATCCCACTGCACAACAGTAATTCTACTGTTTGGAAAATACACTCCATAGTTTTTGGGAGTTTCAGTTTACCCCCAAAATATCCCAACCTCAGTTGTTGGTTCCATATTCTTCCTGGTGTCTTTGGTCACATGCACATAAACAGATGAGCCAAAAATATTAAAATGTGAAACATTAGGTTTCTTACCAGTAAAATCCTCTTCAGGTGCACTCATGCTAATTATCCTATGAGGAAAATGGTTCTGCACATGTACCATTGTGTTTCATTCCTCCGCCCACAGATGCAACGGTAGGCCCTAATCATGCAACATTGCTCGTGCTGCACCCACAATTTTTCGGTTCTTTCTTTCAACAACCCCATTCTACTGTGGGTTATGAGGTGCTATCAGTTCTCTTCGAGTTCCTTCTTTGTTGCAGAAGTTCTTGAATTTTTTAGAGATGTTCTCACCACCATTATCCTTCCTAAGAGCCTTCACTTGCTTCCCCATGTCTTTCTCCACCAGTGATTTAAACTCAAGAAACTTTGAGAATGTCTGATATTTCTTCTACATGAAGTAGATCCAGAACTTACAAGAAAATTAATCAACAAATATCACATAGTACTTATGTTTTGCTATCGAAGCAACAGATAATGGTCCACACACATCTGAGTGGATTCTCTCAAGTATTTCTGAAGCTCGGTTCTCCTTCTCATGAAAGGTGGCCTTTACATACTTCCCCATGGTACACCCCTTGCATGTATCTAACTGGAGAAAGTGTTTTCATTGGAAGTCCTGTAGAAATATGTTGCATGACTTTCAAGGCTCCATGGTGTAGATGGCCCAATCTCCTATGCCATAACTCACCCTCATCCCGGCTCACCACTTTGTCCGCCTTGCCCATCATTGTTGTGCAGCCATCTACATCCAGTTTATAGAGATTCTTAACTCGAATCCCTATCTTCTTGGTTTGCCCTGTTGTTTTGTGTCGCAGGAAAGCTTTACCTTCACTGAAAACAACATCATAGCCTCTATCCTCCAACATTGCAACTGAGACCAGATTTTTCTTTAAGCCTGGTACATGAATTACATATTTTAATTGAAAGGGTTTACCTAAATGTCTCTAAAAGGTAATAGTACCAATCCTAGTAGCACTGTACTGTCCGTCATCCCCCATTTCGATATGCATCTAGAGGTCCTTCTCCTCCAAGCTACTGAAAAGTTCCTTGTCTCCCATCATGTGAAAGGAAGCACCACTATCCAGGTACCACACCGAACCCATTACACTTGACACCATGCATGAAATGAGCGTGAAGTCATGCTCAAATTGTGAGGCCAAAACCTCACCAGTTGCAGATCCTGAAGCCTTCTTGTTCTTATTCTTTTGTGGAAAGTTTGTGGCATAATTCCCATGCTCTTGACAGTGAAAACACTTCACTATGGTCATATCGTGCTTCTTGTCATCTTTACCTGACTCAGATTTGGAAAGAAATTTATTTCCTTTCCCTTTCTTCTCCTTGGCAGCCAAAGCACAATCTTCTTCATCCTCGTGATTAGATGAAGATCCATCTCTGGTATTCTGTCTAAACTCCTCTTGCACCAAATCTGACCATAATCATTCCCAATCTAGCAATTTTTCCCTTCCATTGACAAATTCTTCATAACTATGCCAACTTTTGGGAAGACCCAAAAGAGCTAGGCTCACCAAATTATCATCCAAGACTATTATTCCAATGCTCCCCAACTCATCCCAACATTGGAAATTTTTTTTTAGATATTTTAGAATGGTGTCACCCTTTTCCATCTTGCTCTTCCTAAGCTTGTCTTTCAGCGCCAATTTCCTATGGTCGTTGTTGCTCTAAAATAGATCTGTCGAAGATTTCCACATAGCATATGGTGTCGCTTTTCCATGGAGACTTAACAAAATGTGGTCTCATGCTCCCTCTAAAAGGATCCTCCTCGCCTTTGCCACTTTATTTTTCCATGCATCAAGATTTTCAACATCTATCACAGTGGGTTTAGGAATTTCATTGTCGATGAATTCCTTCAAGCCATAGTCTTCGAGTACTACCTCTATCCTGTCTTTCCAAGGAATATATTTAGATATTCCCTCAAGTGCATACTCCAATCTCAAGCCATTGAAATCCATTTCGATCCTGAATCAGATGTAGCACCAAGAAAGTCTTGCTGCAAATTCGAATTCTATTCAATCACAAACTCAGCTTCTACTTTACTGCAGTAATTTCCTATGCTCTGATACCATGGTGAAAATTATACAAAATATATGTATATCAAGGATTCAAACTGATCTAATAATGTACTAAATATAGATACTGAATTGCTTCTACAAATCACTTGCGGAAATTAAACACAATCGCCAATTACATGAAACAAAGAAAGAATAAAATCAAACCACAACACAGATAATTTCCCGGGGAAATTTTGATGCTCAAAAACCCATTATCTTCTATTGTATATTCAGCATGGATACCTGAAAAAAATAAAATTCCCTCTCCTCACAAGAGTCTCTAGCACTCAGTTATCTGTATCATAATATCCTCAGCAAAAATTGACCAATACTTACCCAATTTCAGCCCTCCTAATAGCATGCCTTTCTCACGCAATTCATGAGGAATGCAATCCCTAAATAATAGGATATTTGGCTTTCCTTAACTGTGCTAAGTATCATGGGAAATACAATGAGTGTTTGGGTGCATGGGTGCAACCCAATATTCCTAAAACTGGTAGTCAACATCCATTTCACCTAGCTCTCAACTGTGTCTCCACTAGAACTAGCATGCATGCAAATAATAATAGTAAATCCTCAGTTGCATGTGAGATCACTGATTATGAATTAATTAATATTTAATTCACTTGACCTCTCACTACTGTATCTAAAGTAGCACAACTGAGTTTAACTCACTTAGCTAAGCTAAACTGTTTACAACCTAAATTAACTAATGCACCACCGCACTTCAAACTATGTTACAACTAGAAGTACTCTGCATGCCTCACCAACTACCCTCAACTCGAAATTCATGATTTAACTGAGTTTATCACACTCGGTTGACTATTACAATTTATTTTGAGATTATATTACATTTTATTGTCCATATTAATTAAGGGATAATTAAAATAGACATGCACCAAATTTAGCCCTCTGGGTCCCACCCTAATGTAGGTGTTGTTGGGACCTCCTAGTCCCACAATAGGCGTGGGTGCTGAAATTTCTTGTTGAATCTTAAAATTCACTCCCTTAAGCCTAGAAAGCATGCAACTAGGGTCAAATCTAGACTGCAGAAACCCTAGTCTTCTTGTCACATGCACAAAGTGTTATCCACACAACTAGAAGGCTCCAATCACACTCATGATTTGGTGTGGGAGAAAACAGGGTCAAAATATTCATGTTCTATGCCTACGACTGTGGCAAAAAACCCTAAATCATAGATGTGAGCTTTGGACCTGCAATTTTACCTCAGAGAAAACCTAAACCTTCACGGACAAGCCTCAGACTTGTGCGAGCCAAAAAAATAAATAGAAGTGTGTCTCATTATTGTTTTTAAATGAAGTACAAGTCACTTGTATTTATAGCCTTCCAATGGGTCCACTTTTCTTTAGGGCCGACCTGATCCAATATGCACATATGTGTAGGGATGACCTAATCCAATGTACACGAGTGGGTTCATAAATTCAAAAACCAAATTATGCTTGTCCAAATGAGGTGATATTTAGGTCGATTTTGGTTTTCTTGAAAATATGAATTCAATTCAATCATTATCTCCATAATGTGAGTTTTCCAAAGTGGAATTTGGCTGCAGTTGTATATTTTAGTAATTACCACTTCTCAAACTCTCAAGGTAGAAGGATATATCAAGAAGAAGAAAAATTAGGGGAATTTTGAGGTATAAAATGGGCCTCTTAAAGAAATTATAAAATAATAGTGAAAATAATAAAATAAGATTATACTAGATCATCAAATTTTAGAGGGAAAAGAGAAAAATTTATTTTTTCAACTAGTATTTTCAACTTTTCTCCCTATGGGTTTACTCAAATTTCTAGAGGTAACACTCATTAGATGCAAAATTTCATTTCTCATCCAAGCAGTATCCATTTTGTATACTTTTTGTGGACCCTACTATAAGAAAAATGAAAAATACATGGAAAACTTGATTGCAATTCCATTTTTTCAAGTATTTCTCATTTTTCTTGTAGTGGGGTGCATTGAAAGTATGAAACATGGGTAATCCTTGGATGACGAATTAAATTTTGCATCTAATGAGTACTCCCACTCGAAATTTGAGTAAAACCTTAGGTAGATAATTTGAAAATACAAGTTTAAAAAATAGTTTAATATTTTATTATTTTTTAATCTTTTTAATTTTCTACTCCAAAAATGGTGAATCATCCCCCATGGTTGACATCATCATCTTGAATCCTATTGGTTCTTATAAAGTTCATTTTGGTTATACTTTTTTCTTAGGAGACCAATTTTAGACCTCAAAATTCCCCTAATATAATAGTGCTGATTGATTTGGGTAGTACCCATAATTTTATTCATTTTAACATAGCCAAGGAATTGAATTACTTTCTATATGTAGCACCAAAGTGTCAAGTGATGGTTTAAAATGGAGGAGCTATAAATTTCTTAGGGAAGTGCCACAATATCAATCTAACCATGGGGGAATATGTATTGAATATTCCAATTCTTTCCATTCCAATGGGTGGCGCTCATGTTTTATTAGGAGTCCAATTGTTACAATCTTTGGGGATGGTAGATTTTAATTTTCAAGAATTTTTATAAAAAAAAATTATTGGAAGGAAAGGAAATTGAATTAAGGGGTATCATAGGGAAACCATGGAATATAATAATCTCTAATGGCATGATAAATATTTTGAAGAAATAACAATGAGGAATAATTTCACAATTATGTTAACTAGATGTTCAAACATCGAAATCATCCATTTGTCCAAATCTCCAAAGAGTCCAAGAAAATCATTCCAAGGTATTTGAGACTCCCAAAGGTATCCCAACGATTCGTGATCATGATCATGCTATTCACTTGATCCTAGGAATTGTTCCTCCTAACATCAGGCCTTACAAATATCCCTATGCCCAAAAGAGTGAAATTGAACGTATGGTTGCAAAAATGTTAGAGGTGGGTATAATTCAACCTAGCCAAAGTTCTTTTTCTTATCCAGGAGTATTGGTGAAAAGGAAGGATGGATCATGGTGTACCTGTCCGATTATAGAGAGATCAATAAGCTCACTATTACAAATGTATTTTCCATTGATTAATTTTTGGATGAATTACATGGAGCAATTTACTTCACCGAGTTGGATCTTCATTCCATATATCGTCAAATTAGAATGAAGACAAAACACATTCTAAAAAAAAAAATTCATAACTCATGAAGATCATTATGAATTTCTAGTCATGCCTTTTGGCCTTACCAATGCACCTTCAACATTTCAAGGTTTGATGAATTCCACTTTCAAACCCTTTCGTAGAATTTTTTTATTAGTATTTTTTGATGATATAATAATCTAAAACACATCTTGAAAATATAATGTTCAACATTTTGATAGGTTGCTTGAACTATTTGAGGAGAAGCAATTATTTGCAAAACCCTCCAAATGCTTCTTTGGGGTACAAGAGGTGGAATATTAGGGTCATATTGTATCTCATGAATGTTAGTTTCTATAGCATCACATGTGTTCTAGCCACAAAATTTGGTGGAGAGGCTAGAATACATGAGATCTCCAAAACCTAGAAATTGTTTATGGTAAATCCACCTAGAGATTATTTAATTAGATAATTAGCCGATTTTTAAATATTTCTTAAGTATAAACTTAGAGAATGTGGCTAATTAATCAGAATTAATTAAGTCAAGGCGAGAACTCTCTAGAAACTCACACGGATTGATCCAGAAATTATTTGAGCCATCGATTAAGATTTAATCTTTCCCATTGAAGTCCCAACATGAAGAAATAAGAAGGGAACGATGTGGTGATGGAGAACACACTAGTGAAGATACTCAATTGCTTAGGTAGTTTGATTTTCTCAGTAGCATAGATTCAATAGAGAAGATTGAGTTATAGGGTGATTAGCAGGTGGTAGAGGAGGTCAACAACATTTCTAGAGGAAGTCTTCCAGTTATAGAAGAGGTAGTGAGAGGTTGTGTGAAATTCCAAGATGGTTTGCATAAGGATTGCACAGGAACAACAATAGGCAATTCTATCTAACTGGAGGAGCTAGTGACTCAACACCTAAAGGACATGATTTTTGTCAGATGAGGTAGTGAGTCAATTCTAGAGCCAAACATAGATATAGCTAATTGTTTCAAAGGTTTCTGGAGATATTTACAACAGGATTTGTGCAATCCCTTTGTATAAGTTGATGTAGAAGGGATTGCATGTTGTTGGGGAGGAAATTATGGGAATCTAAACCAACTATGGGGTGAAGAAAATTCTCAAAATAATTTTTCCAGTATTTTTATCAGATTGGATTTCCTGTAGAGAATTGAAATTATTGTACTTAAAATTACTACTAAAGAATAATAATAAAACCCTCATCTACCGCACTGGTTTTCCCAAGTTGGGTTTTTTTCTAGGGGAAATTGTCCAAAAACAACTGTATAATTTTTTTTTGGTGTGTTATAATTTCTCAGTTTATAGTATTCTATTTTCCACATTATTTTTATGGTGAAAATTTTAATAATGATTTATTCATTGTTTGTCGTAGTTAGGAGAATAATTTTCAGTTTCTACAATAGATGAAATTTTCACATGGTATCAGAGCTTAAGTGATCAACCGAGAAGCACAATATCGGAGAAAAGAATTTCACTTTTCAAAGGGAGTAGTAGATTGAAATTCCTAGAGAGACTATGGAGAGGCCAAGCCAGGTAGTTCAAATTTTATAGGGCAAGAGTTTGATTTTTCATTGCATGATTGGAAAAAAAATTCGATTTTCCCAAGACAGTGATTCCAACAGTTAGAGGGAACTACAAAAACCATGATTTTTTCGCTGAGCATATTTATGGTCGGACGTAGAGGGTTTTACAATTGTTTGGAATTGTAGAATCAACATTAGGTGGAAATAGGAATAACACACTATAAATTCTTCAATATGACCATGGAAAAAATTGAAATTCAATAGGTTTGATATTTGTCTTCCAGGTTGGAGGAAAATTTGTCTTTCTTATCAGGATCACCTTCATAGGGTGTCCAGTATATTGATAGTGGAGCATCAACTCATATTACAGGGGTTAGGGAATGTTTCTCTAGCTACAAGGATGGGTAGCTGGACTTCAAGATTACGATGGGAAACAAAACGAAGTCTACTACAGTAGGGAGAGGTACCATTGATTTTCAGAGGGAGTCAGGAGCAAGAAACAACGCTACAAATGTATTACATGTGCCAGGATTGGGTATGAACCTGATTTCAATATCCTAGTTATAGGATAGGGGGCATGATATCCACTTCGTAGGGAAGAAAGTGCTCGTCAAACACTCGATTTGGAAGAGGGTAATACAGATAGGATTTCAAAGAAACAAACTGTACAGGTTACAACTCGACTCTCCAATGGCATTGATAGACAGTAACAATATTAGTGGAAAGGAACTAAATGAGTTATGACATAGATGAATGGGAAATATACACCATGGGGCACCGAAAATGCTCAGGGAAACAATAATAGGGGTTCCAGAACTTAGCACAAAAAATGATGATGTGTGCAAAGGGTGCGTACTTGGGAAGTATGTTAAGGAAACATTCAGAAGAAGTGACAACAGAGAAGATGGTGTGTTAGGAATTATACACTCGTATATTTGTGGCCATATGTCCACTATAGATCTTAGTAGCGTTTAATACTTTTTCACCTTTATTGATGACCATTCTAATAAAACCTGGATCTACTTCTTGAAGACCAAAGGTGAGGTCTTGGATCGTTTCAGAGAGTTTAAGGCTCTCGTGGAGAATGCGACAAGTATGAATATGAAGGTGATTCGCCCAGATAATCATGGAAAATATATTGATAAATACTTCAAAAAATTTTGTGTGAAGGAAGGCATTAGAAGAGAATGGAAAACTCCATTTAATCCACAGTAGAATGGGGTAGCAGAGCACAAAAACAAAACTATAGTTGGGGCTGCAAAAGCTATGTTGCATGAAGAGGATTTGCCCAATTTTTTATGGGTAGAGGAATATCACACAACATTTTATATTCAGAACATGACTCATCATAGATAATTGGGGAATAAAATGCCATAAGGGGTCTTCACAGGGAAGAAGCCAAAAGTTAGTCACTTTAGGATCTTTGGAAACATTGCTTATTGCCATGTTCTAGATGAAAAGCGCACCAAGTTGGATCAGACTGCAGAGAAGGGGTTTCTCATTGGACATAGTGAAACCTCAAAGGCATACAAGATCTACATTCCTAGCAGTGGGAATATTGTGGTGAGACGAGACGTGAATTTCATGGAGGAAAAATATTTCAGGAGATCTTGTGAGATTCTTGCAGATGAATTTAATCAGCCAACAGAATCTCCTTTGGTCCAACAGTTGGGGAAGCCATAGGGGTATTTAATGGGACCAACAATAGGAAAATCACAAGGATCAAGTATAGTAACCAGTACCCGTATGTCCTCAGGTGCAAGAGATCCGGGGAGTTCACAAAAAATGGAGAAACAAAGGTAGGATGAGGAGGAGCTGGTTGAACCTCCCACTACTAGTGGTCGAGTCAACAGAGAGGTTTGTAAGACATTTATAGATGCAGGGGAGTTTATTGGAACTCCTAGGATGAACAAGAAACAATGCAGAAAACCTGACAGGTACCAAGCGTTGGTCGCTCAAGTTGCAAAACCTTCTAGCTTTCAAGAGGTCACATAACATCAAGTGTGGGTAGATATAATGGTAGAAGAGTATAGCTCTATCAGGATGAATGATGTTTGAGAGGTGGTCCCAAGAACTGTAGATAGGTCAGTTGTAGGTTTTAGATGGATCTATAAGAGCATGTATGTTGCAGATGGTAGTGTGGAAAATTATAAGGCTAGGTTCATGGAAAAGGGGTATACGCAAAAATAAGGGATAGAATATGAGGATACCTTCACTCTAGTTTCTAGATACACTTCTATTCGGTCAATTATATCGCTAACAACTTAGATGGGATGGCAGATTCACCATATGGACATAAATACAACATTCTTGAATGACGTGATAGAGGAAGAAGTGTACATAGAACAACCAGAGGGGTTTGAGACTCATGAGAGGCACACTAATCTGTGCATGCTAAAGAAATATCTATACGAACTCAAGCAAGAACCCAGGGCATGGTATGGTCATATTGATAGCTACTTGCAACATATGGGATTCTTCAAGAGTGACGTAAATCAAAACCTTTACTATTTGGTAGTAGAGGGTGAGACACTCATCCTAGAATTTTATGTGGATGAACTATTCTTGAAAGAATCATCAGGGCTTATAGAGGACTGCAAGAGGAACTTGGAAGTAGAGTTTGATATGAAGGATTTGGGGTTGATGCATTATTTCCTAGGTTTGGAAGTGTGGAAGAATGACAGGGAGATATTCCTTGGGCAGGGGAGATATGATACAGATATTTTGAAGAGGTTCAAAATGAAATATTGTAGACCCATGTCTACGCCCATGATCACCAACTAGAAGAAGATAGATGCATTAGAAGACAAGCATGTCGACCCCACCTTGTATAGACAACTTATCGATTCTCTCACGTATCTGGTAAACTCTAGGCCAGATATTTGATTTGCATTCAATACCCTCAGTTAGTTTATGGTAGAGCTAAATAGGGTACATTTTGCAGTAGCAGGGCATATTTTGAGGCATGTACATGGTACAGTCGAGTATGGATTGAGACATACTCGAGGGGATGATGTCAGACTATATGAATTCACAGATGCAGATTAAGCAGGAATTTCAGTGGAGAGGAAAAGTACCTCTAAGTACTACTTCAATGTTGGATCAATGATCATTTCTTGGTGTAGTAGTAAGAAAATTCCAGTAGCACTTAGCTCTGCAGAAGCATAGTATATGGTAGCAAGCACAACCACGTGCAAAGATATATGGCTTCATACGATGTTGGTAAGCTTGTTCATGTAAAAGATGGAGATGACCAGTGTTTACTTTGATGATCAAATTTGCATTAAGCTCTTTGAGAATCCAATGTTTCATGACAGGTCAAAATACATAGATATTCGGTGTCATTTCATCAGAAATTGTGCAAAGTGTGGGGCAGTCCAACTAGAGTATGTTCCCACAGAAGATCTGGTTGCAGATATACTCAAAAAGGCTCTAGGGAGAGACACGTTTGTTTATTTCAGAGAAAAAATGGGTATGGTAGAGAAACCATTTCAGTATAAGGGACAAATTATTCCATATGGTTCTTAGTCGCAACAGGAACAAATTAGAGGGAGTTGTAGTGTAGATGTAGTGTTGGCAGCAATACAACAGGGTAAACATAAACACAGATGCAACATCAAAGTTGTGTAGTAGTTGGTGTAGAGTAGTGTCCAAACATCAACAACAATACAAGAGATGATACAAAGACAGGGTGTTTTAGTAGAGTATGCAACACTAGAGTGAGAACACAATCCTTGCTAAGAGGGAGCGTTAGCTTTTGTAGCATTAGATGTTTTCAAGCCACGAAATTTGGTGGAGAGATTAGAATACATGAGATCTCCAAAACCCATAAACTGTTTCTAGGAATTCCACCTGGATAGGACTTAATTAGATAATTAACCTATTTTCAAATATTTCCTAAGTCTAAACGTAGGGAATATGGCTAATTAATCATAATTAATTAAGTCAAGGTGAGAATTCTCTAGAAACTCACACGGATCAATCCAAAAATGATTTGATCCATTGATTAAGATTTAATCTTGGTTGCTGGAGTCCCAACATGAAGAAATAATAAGGGATTGGTGTGGTGGTGGAGAACACACTAGTGCAAATACTAAATTTCCCAACACGTTTAATTTTCTCAGTAGCATAGATTCAACAGAGAATTTTGAGTTAGAGAGTGAGTACCAGGTGACAGAGGAGTTCAGTCATATTTTTGAAGGAAGTCTTCTAATTCCAGAAGAGGCAGTGAGAGGGAGTGTGAAATTCCCAGAGGGTCTGTGTAGGCACAACAACGATCAGTTCGATCTAGCAAGCAAAGCTAGTGACTCAACAACTGAAGGTCAAGATTCTCGTCAGATGAGGCAGTGAATCAATTCCAAATCCATACAGAGATAGAGCTAAGGGTTTCATATGTTTATGGAAGAATTTGTAGTAGGATATACAAAATCCCTACGTAGAATTTGATGCAAAAGGGATTGTGTGTGGCTGGGGAGGCAATTCCGGGGACAAAAATGAGTTTTGGTGTGAGGAAAATTCTCACAATAATTTTACCAATATTTTTCTCAAACAGGATTTCTTGTAGATCATTCAAATTATTGTACTCAAATTTACTTCTAAAGAATAATAATAAAACCCTCATCTGTTGCACCAATTTTCACAAGTTGGGCTTTTCTGGGGACAATTGTCCAAAAACAACTGTCTTAATTTTTATGTGTGTTCTAGAATTTCTGAGTTTCTATTATTTTATTTTCCGCAATATTTTTATGGGGGAAATTGCATTAGTGATTTATTCATTGTTTGTTGTAGCAAATAAATTGCATAATTAAATTTAAAGTTAGGAGAATAATTTCCATTTACTGCAATAAATGATTTTTTCACAATGAAGGTGTTAAGATAGACCCTAACAAAATTAAATCCATCAAGGAATGGAAAATCCTCACAATCCTATATCATCTTCGAGGATTTCTCAGGGTTACATGGTATTATTGCAAGTTTTTTAAGAATTAATGGGAAAATAACAACACTTCCAACAACATTACCAAAGAAAGATGTATTTTTTTAGACTCCAGAAGCAACTAAGGATGTTGAACATCTAGCAATGTGCCAAGCTCCCATATTAGCTACACCAAAATTCACAAAAACCTTTATTGTGGAATGTGATTCTAGAGGAAATTGAATTAGTGTTGATTTAATGCAAGAAGGAATACCCATTACATTTGAAAGTCATATACACAAGGGAAATTATTTACACAATCCAATTTATGATAAGGAAGTGTTGGAAATACTACATACCCTAAAGTAATGGCGCCCTTACCTAATGGGAAGATACTTCAAGGTAAAAAAATATCATGATAATCTTAGGTAATTTTTGAAACAAATATTATCTTCAGAAGAACAACAGAAATGAGTCACACATATGTTGGGTTAATATTTTGAAATCATCTACGAAAAAGGGAAGAAAAATATTGTTGCATATGCATGTTAGAAAATAAAAAAGGCATAAATATTTTAATATGTTGATAATTAGTTGTGATATCTTTAAGTTCTTATTAAATTTCTTATGTTCTTATTTTATCTTTTTATCATCAAGAAATTATAAAAAAAAATACACAAAGATCAAGACACCATATGTAGGCACTTTGCCAAGGATAAAACCCCTCTATAGGGGAAAACCCAGGCAAACTCTTCCACTAGCATTTTCAAGTTGAGATAGACCAAGAACCTAGACCAAAAGACCTTTCTCTTCCACCAAGTCAACCTTATAATATGATTTATAAAATATTAGTAGTCTCTTCTTGTCTCACATTGTCCAACACCTAGAATTTCAGCCTTCAGGAAATCTAAAATTTCGGGCCAGCTAAATTACTTCAACTTTGGCCCTTCCAAAAACTCAAAAACTTCACATGTTTCAGACAGAGAGGGAATTTTGACTTCTTGTGCTTGATAGAAACCTCCTTCTCCTTCGCTATCCTTTTCCACTTTCTTCCTCAAATTTCACACTTTTACTTGCCCCAACAATTGTAGATCGAACTTGGTGAGAGAGTGCTCCAAATGAGGTCAACTTGTTGTCTTTAATATGGTATTTTTCCCCTCAGTTAGGCTGACTTATCTAGTTTGAGGCCAACTTAGTGGAGGAGGCCTAATTAACCTATTTTACATTAAAATAAATTTATTTCTTAACAAATTAATTCCAAGAAGGATATTTTACATTAAGACATGGACAAGGACACTTGACATAAACCATATAAGCATTAAATAGAGGATTTGACCTAAAAAATTGACCCAAGCATGAAACCCATGCTTTAATAAGTTAATTTATATAATAATAAAATTTATTTTTCTTATTTTGAAAAACACATTACATCATGAATCAAATACAATTATGAAGGCTGACACTAGTTACATTCTTCAACACTCCCTCTTAACTAGGGAGGTATTCATAATTACACATATATATAAAGGTACATGGAATATTTCAAAATGATATGCTCTATGAATATCACAACACATGTAGTGATATAGATTAGATACCTGGAAAAGGTACTCTAATCAGGTGGGACTAAGATGGACTCAAGATTTAGCCACTCTACGTACCATCAGGATTTTAAGCTGTACGACCAACCCAGAGATCTAGGTGTGTATCCAAGTTCAAAGCTCCATGACCAACTCTACCCTCCCTACATCAAGATCTAGAAATAAACACATAACCTTACCATATGTACTCCCAATCATCTTTCCATAAGATGATTCATATCTCCTAATCAACTAAATCAAATATATCAGCCAAACCAATCATTTTTCAAACATTTAATATTTTATGGAGAGATTTTGAACAATCACAACCCCAATTAGTAATAAACTTTCAAATGTATGTATACAAGTAAGAACAAACCTTTGAGATCCTCAATTATTCAGATGATTCTTATATCGTGATCAAGTTATCCAAATACATATTTTCGGAAGATTTCTTCTTTCACTTATTCAGCAACACCAAATAAAACCTCAATACTTCTCAAGTATTTTGTTTGAAACTTCATGGATCGTGGACATCCATTTGTAGTAATTTCGTTCATTTGGTTTCATTCTCACTTCAAGGTATTCACTGTCGTAATATTCCCTCCTTCTCAATTGAGGAGATATACCCCTTATTTGATCCAAGCTCCCTCTCAACTTAGGGATATCAATTGTTTCATAATATTGGAGAAACTTCATTCTTTCAAGGCTTTATTTCTTTCTTATGGAATCAAGGTCATCTTGATCATCATCATCCTTATAGATTCCCTTACCAATATTATCAATTCATCTTCACTTACGAAAATCTTCAACATCTTGAAGAATATGTACATGCAAAACTTTAATAGCAAGTACAACCAAAAACAAATATAAAAAAGCATGAAGTTAAATATGTCATTAAATTGGAAAAATCAACTTAATCATTCTTTTAGACATCAAATACCTAAACCTAGTTAGGTTCATAATCAACAAGAGACACATGTTTTTATATACTATACTTCAACTTCTTGTCCTGTTTTTTTTATAAACACTCATTAGGGGAATTTTGAGTTCTAAAATGGGCCTCCTAAGGAAATTATGAAATAATAGTGGAAATAACAAAATAATATTAGATGACACCATCAAAATTTAGAGGAAAAAAAGAAAAAAACTACCTTTTCAACTCGTATTTTCAACTTATCTGCCTATGAGTTTACTCAAATTTTGAGTGGGAACACTCGTTGGATGGACAATTTGATTCCTCAAATAAGGAGTACCCATGTTGCATACTTTTTATGGAACCTTCTACATGAAAAATGAGAAATACATGAAAAACATGATTGCAATCACGTTTTTTCATGTATTTTACATTTTTTGTGTAGCAGGGTCCATCAAAAGTATGAAACATGGGTACTCCTTGGATGATGAATCAAATTTTGCATCTAACGAGTACTTCCACTTGAAATTTGAGTAAAACCTTAGGGAGATAAGTTGAATTTATTTATTTATTTATTTATTTATTAATATTTTTAATTTTTTACTAAAAAAATGGTGAATCATCCCCCATGGTTGACATCATCAACTTGAATCCTATTAGTTCTTATAATGTTTATTTTGGTTGTACATTTTTCTTAGGAGGCCCATTTTAGATCTCAAAAAACAACTAATGTGTAATATCCCAAAAGGGAGAATGCAGAAATATGAAAACACAATATAAGAACTGCAACAAAGTAAACAATAAATCTAAATACACATCACAATGTATAGATAAGTTGAGCCATTTTATTATATGGGAGGTGAATATCAAGTACAACAGTGCTCAAAATATGAGACACTCAAGCTAAAGAGATGCCCTAGAATGACCCTGAAATGATCCCACAAGAGGAACTGCGTAACTCCTAGACTGCTGGAAGGTAAACTACGTTGTCCCTGGTGCAACTATTGCAAATGCAACTGCCAGAAAGATAGGAAGTCAAATATAGGCAGAATGGGAGCTCTGATAATGCTGAAAATAGAGATTCAGGCTCTATGATCTTTACCCAAGATAACCCATAAAGGGTTTCTCAGATTTGTCAATCTAAGAAAACCACTCTCTTAGGGCTTCACATATACACTGTTGCGTATGCAGATCTTCTACATAATCTGATGATATGATGGTTGCAATGATGCACAATCATATCTATGCAAGAAGGATTGGTCCCTTCACTAGATCCTTGGGCTAAAATCTAAAGGTCTAGCTCCTCCAATCTCCTCCACTGAAAATAGTTGTTGGATGAACAACAACTTCAGAAAAATGCGATGTAAGAGAAGGAGGCTCAATAGCCTGCTACTAGATGTGTCAAATAAGCTTCTGAGTGATGGAAAAAATAGATCCAATGTGAGGAGATGATCCCTCACAGGATTTCCAACTGAAATACTGGAAAATTCCTTCCTCCAATAGATCTACAGCACTAGATTGTGAAATCCTTGAAGAGACTGCTGCTGCATGGAGGTAAAACCCAATGGCCTGAACGTCGAATATAGATTTTCTACTCCTGGAAGACTAAATATAAAGAACAAAGTGGTAGGATGAATCCTCCAACGGTTTCCTAGCTGAATTCTAGAAACAACCTCCTGAAGATGGCACCAATGCCTGATGAGGAATGCACCTCAATAGAAACCTTCCTAGAGTAGGCATACAAGTCCTTCTATGGGTAAGGGTGGGATTCCCACTCGGAAACACCCTATGCTAAACAACACTACAAACTTAGCTAAGCAACATAAGAGTGCATGGAAATTTCACCAGACAAGTCCAGATATAAACAAATCAAATAATAGTCCAAGTATCCAAATCTACCTTCTATTGTGCCTTCTCCTTCATTATATAGATCATGAGCCTTCCATAGCCTAGGCCCACTCAAAAAATGCGTTGTACATGTGGACATAAGTATCCATGGTTGACTGCGTTGTTTCTTCATGTCCTCCATCATGTTCACATGGGGTAATCACCCTCTCCATCATGTGTGCATTAAATGCATCACTTCCTCCACTAACTTATCATAAGTTATTTATGATCTTACTTTGAATGCACTATGATCTCAGTTGACCTCTTCAAAGATCCTCATGATTTTACATTTAATATCCATGATCTTGTTTGACTGTTTCATCCTTCATGATCTATCTCATAAATGAGACATGATCTCCATTAATGGAGTTGCTCCACTACTCCATTTTTTAGATCTAGATCTAGAATATCCACATACACACATCCAAAAGTGGATTTATTTTATCTTTGAGGATTATGGGTCCCTCCACCCTTTTATTTACTTAATTAAATAAGGAAATTAATAACTCTAATATTCCAAATATCATGTGAAAATTTGGGAATATTACAATCCTCCCTGGCAAAATGTTGCATGTCCTCAAGCAACTGCAAAAGTAGATGCTAGAGAAATCTATTCCCCTCCCAATGGAATTTACACAAGGAAGGTCTCCCCATTTGCTGCAATGAGTTATGTATGCCCAGCACCAAAGTTTCCTCTCTATAATGTCTAGAGTGATCTCTAACTGTGTAGCTAGATGTCCCTCCTCAATCATGAAGCTCCAAGTGACAACCATAAGCTGTCCAACATCCTCCATAATACATGAGATATATAAAAATAGATGGCTCCTCCCACCAAAGGAAATTTCCAACTCACAAAGTAATCCTCCATCCCATGCTACATGAAGTGAAGAGAGGATTTTCATGCCTCCATCCTTAGCCCTCTTGGCCTTGTTGGATCCAAGCACCATTCCAAAATTGTACCAAAGAAGAGATAGAGACATATGGGTAGACAAAGATGTCAAACCATATTCTCCAAATAGTAACCAACACAACAATTCTCCCTGCTGCCACACCACACCATCAAGATACCAAGTATGGTGTCCATACTCTCCAAGTAAGAGCCATTAGAGGAATGCCTCTTGCTGCCATCCTCCATCACTTTCATGACAAGTAGTGGAGTATGTAGGTCCAAAGTCCCCCAATACAAGCCAAAGCAACAAGACCTCTTGTTGCCTCTTCACACCATCATGTGAATCATGGAGCAACAAAAATATACTGAAGGACATATGGAATGTCATATCAACCCAATACAAACAAACTCCATTATCACACATCATGAGAGTATTATGCCATATTACAAACAATACAAAACACATAAACATGGGAGATGTCATGTGTTGGCCAAAATTTTTCAACCAAAATGAACATGCCTTTTTATGCTCCATTCTGTCATTGATACACAAGGCATGAGTCAAAGAAATATGAGCTATTGGGTGGTAACCATACTCACCCAAGAGCAGCCAGTGCAACCATACCTCCTTTTTCATTACATGAGTGTTTTTCAAGGCATGGATCAAAAAAATAGGAGCCTTTGGGTAGTAACCAAACTCACCCAAGAGCAACCAGTGTAACCAAGCTTCTTACTGGCCCATGTCATATATCTACAAGTGGTCATGCAACCCCTTGCTTATCATCCTCACCCACACATCCCAATGTGGATGATGAGTGATGTTCTGCATAAACATGGTATATTCCCTTTGTAGAATACCATCCACCTTAAACTGATGAAGACCTTTGCACTCCATGAAATGTTGAAGTGCACCTCCAATGAGATATATCCATGAGATTCTCTTTTCACCAAAGGCCCTCCAAAACCAATGAGGTTCTGGATCTGATGTAAGTAGAATTTTCTCTTTCAGCCGTGAGATGCTTATTAAGAAAGTGTCATCTAGAAAGGAAAAAATATTCCTCATCTCAAGATGTCTACCATCTACCATCTTTACCTCCATTGCTTCATGAGTGAAGCTACCTTCAGAATTCTCCAAGAATGATGGGGCCCTCCCATTATCACTGCTACTAAGTGAAAACACTGTAGATCTGCATGGTGATACATATGCTGTCTCATGGTAAGGCACAATGCTGAACTCATAGCCAGCCATTGTACATAGGATCATGCTCTTCCCATCTTCTGAAACTCTACACTTCAACTCAAAGGGTTGAATGTATCTTAACAACGATGAACTGGGACAGCTCTTCATCTCATCCTTGATTATATCAAGGGTCCTCTCCGCTGTGATATGTTTCTGCTTTAAATCAACATGTTTTTATAACCCTTGGTTATGCATTGGCCCTGATGGCATGTCCCCATAAGTTTCAATAAGAGGTACTGAAGCAATATGAGATGGAAGTAGATGCATACCTTGGATCAACTGAAATGTGGGAACTTCTTGAAAAACCACAAGAGTTCCTCCAACCAGGATAATGGTGTCTCCAACTACTGGTAAGAGTGATGGCTTCTCTTCTATCAATGTACCAACGCTGGAATCTACCTCCTCTTCCTCATGCATCTTCCGAATCATGCATGGGACTCTATATGTCAAGAGCTCCAGAATATCTTGCAAATATGCAAGTGTCTCTTCTCTGGATACAAGTACTTCTGCAGCTGGTGGTGAATGTAGTGACCCCTTGTCCAGAGTGACAAGAATGACATCCTCCTTTGTTCCCTTAGGAACTTTCTCTTTGTGACACATCTCTGGTTTTCTCACATCAAAATTCATTCTCAACTTGTGATACAATTTTGAATATTTAGTTACCTTTGCATGCTCCATGTCACCAAACCACCAATCATTGGCTTCACCTTGAAGATGAAATGTTGTAATTTGGACAACCTCTCCTTCAGCTATAGGATGTAGCCTGAAGAATTCATCTAACTCTTTCCTCCAAGTCTTAACAGTGCTTGAGGAAGATCCATCAAATGTAGGTAAATAGAATCTATTGTGCCTCTTTCTTCTATTGCTGCTATAGGATCCTTTTTCTTCTTTGATATTGAAGAATGGTTGGAGAGTTAGGTTCTCCTTGAATGCTCTAGACTGTGATTCGTACTCTTCAAGATACAAACTAAGAGTCTCATGAGTCTCAGGTTCTCTTCTTTCTTCATGACTATACCATACTCCTTCTTCAAAGAAAGTGGGCATAGTATAACTATGAGGAGATCTACGATTCTCCAATTTTCTTTGTTGCTGATAGGAAGTGCTTGGACCTTCCTCTTCAAATATTCTTCTTGGATCCTCCTTTTGATTTTCTCTCTTCATTTGTTTGACCTATTTGGAGAGATATTGTAGGGATCTAAAGGGAAGAGTGGTAAAACTACAATCCTCCTTCATGATAGATCTAATTTATCTTCTTCTTATTTTGATGCAAAAATATGAAGTGTCCACAACCCGAGCTAAAGATCATGCTCTGATACCACTATAATATCCCAAAAGGGAGAATGCAGTAATACTAAAACACAATATAGGAACTTTAGAAAAGTAAACAATAAATCTAAATACACATCAAAATGTACAAAGAAGCTAAGCCATTTTATTATATGGGAGGTGAATAGCAAGTACAACAGTGCTCAAAATATGAGGCACTCAAGCCAAAGAGATGGCCTAGAAAGAACTTGAAATGGTCCCACAAGAGGGACTGCATAAACCTGGAATGGAAGGTAAAATGTGTTTTCCCCACTGTAACAGTTGGGACTGCAACTGCCAGAAAGATAGAAATTCAGATCTAGGCAGAATGGAAGCTCCGATGATGCTAAAAATAGAGATCTGGGCACTATGATGGATACCCAAGATAACCGAGAAATGGTTTTTCAGATATGTCGACCTAAGAAAACCACCCTCTTAGGGCTTCACATATACACTGTTGGGTATGTAGATCTACTACATAATCTGATGATATGATGGTTGCAATGATGCACAATCATATATATGCAAGAAGGGTTGATCCCTTCACTAGATCCTTGGGCTAAAATCTCAAGGTCTAGCTCCTCCAAACTCCTCCACTGAAAATAACTGTTGGATGAACAACAACTTTAGAAAACTGCGCTGTAAGAGAGGGAGGCTCAATAGTTTTTTGCTATATGTGTCAAATCATCTCCTAAGTGATGGAAACAATAGATCCAATGTGAGGAGATGCTCCCTCATAGGATTCCAGCTGAAATACTGGGAACTTCCTTCCTCCAATAGATCTACAGGACTGGACTGTGCAATCCTTGAAGGGACTGCTGCTGCATGGAGGTAAAACCCAATGGCCTGAACGCCAGATATATATCTGCTACTCCTGGAAGACTGAATATGAAGAAACAATTGGTAGGATGAATCCCCACCAGTTTCCTAGTTGAATGCTAGAAACAACCTCCTGAAGATGGCACTAATGCCTAATGAGGAATTCATCTCAATAGAAGCCTTCCTAGAGTAGGCACACAAGTCCTTCTATGGGTAAGGATGAGATTCTTGCTCGGAAAAACCCTGTGCTAAAAAACACTGCAAACTTAGCTCAACAGCATAAGAGTGCATGGAAATGTCACCTGACAAGTCCAGATCTAAAAAGATCAAAGAATAATCCAAGTATCCAAATTTGCCTTCTATTGTGCCTTCTCCTTCATTATATATATCATGAGCCTTCCATAGCCTAGGCCCACTCTAAAACTACGTTTTACATGTGGACATAAGTCTCCATGGTTTACTACATTTTTTCTCCATGTCCTCCATCATGTTCACATGGGGTAATCACCCTCTCCATCATGTGTGCATTAAATGCATCACTTCCTCCACTAACTTATCATAAGTGCTTTATGATCTTACTTTGAATGCACTATGATCTCAGTTGACCTCTTCTAAGATCCTCATGATTTTACATTTAAGATCCTACATGATCTTATTTGACTGTTTCATCCTCCATGATCTATCTCATAAATGAGACATGATCTCCATTAATGGAGCTGCTCCACTACTCCATGTTTTACATCTAGATCTAGATATCCACATACATACATCAAAAAGTGGATTTATTTTATCTTTGAGGATTATGGGTCCCTCCACCCTTTTATTTACCTAATTAAATAAGGAAATTAAGAACTCTAATATTCCAAATATCATGTGAAAAATTGGGAATATTACATAATGAGAATCCATATTCAAGACAAAAAGCCTTAGATACCAACAATTCAATGAGATAAGAATCGTACTATACATCTAATTAAGGTTTCAACAATATGATTTTACATGTCATACTTCTATTATGTCTTCTTGCAAACCCTAGATTTTATCATCAAGTCTAAATCATATTGAATACAATATCATCATATCCTAGAATATCAATCTCTACTAGGGTTTTTTCATAGACACTGTATTTTACAAACTATGAGCATAAACAATTAAGTTAGCATACTTGCATATACATATCTAGGATTTATTTCATATTCATGTCTACTAGGTAAACCAAAGACACAAACATTAATACATAAAATTTAGATATGAAACACTTTTATTCAGACTAGGGTTTCGATTATATGGACGAATATACACCTAAGGTTTCATTCCTAGGATTTTACTAAAGTTTTTGTTCACGAACCATAAATCACCTAACCCTAAAAATATAGGGTTTGATTTACATTTAGACATTAACATTAAACCCTAAAGGGCTAGGGTTTTTACCATAACGTTATCAAAATAATAAACATCAAAAGAATATAATTTTCATCATAGGTTCCAGAATATATCAACAACCCCTAAGTAGATTAGGGTTTCATTATTTAATGACAACATACCCTTAGCAACAAGAGGATAGGGTTTTATAGTGAAGCCTAAAAGTTATGGTTTCGCTAGAATGATCAAAACGCTAGTATAATGAGGGTAGATTCAATCTAATGATTAATCACCCTAATAAGAATATTTAAGATTCAAAACCCTAGACATAACGATGTCAGTAATGCAAACAAATTTTTAAAAGAGTATGAACATAACTTTTATATGAAGAGAACCTTGTAACAAAAATTGTAGCCTAAGAAATACCTTGAATTGTTATTTAACAAATCTTATAGGACTTCAATTCTTGAAGGGTTTCCTTTGCAATAAACTTCTTCCATGCTTCAAGTCTACCTTTTGAAGTATCCTACATAACTTTTGTGTATTCTATAATCTTTATTACCAAGGAAGATATAGAGAAAATGTTATTATTATAAAATACAAACATATTTTTATATGAGAGGGAAACCAAACATAAACGAGGAAACAAGGAACATGATACTTATCTTTAGGTAAAATGGTGAAGGCTCCCTCTTAACACAATCTTTCCGAGGGATACCTACAACTTCTAAAAATAATTAAAAAATGTTCTAGCAAGACATATTAGACCTACAAACTCTAGAAATAATAATAATAATAATAATAAAAAATAAAGGAAAAAAATAAAAGACTAATATGGATATGTAAGAGAGGAATTAGTAGTATAAGTTGACTTCTGATTCTTCATTTTTTTTCTTCTTAGGTGGAGCTTCATCGGTAATATTTTCCCAATCACTATATCTCTTCTTATTCCTTGGATTCTCAAGACATTGATTTTTATAATGACCCATCTTATGATAATTGTAACATTCAATCTTGGATAGGTTAACTTTATTCTTTGGTCCTTTGAACTTCTTGAAGGTTCCCTTCTTCTTGTGATGAGAAAAATAAGAATTAGATTTGTTTTATTCTTCATCCTCCTTCTTTCTGTTTACTAATGATATTTGATCTTCTTATTGACTGCATGCATTCCACATTTGTTTGAATGTCGGAGTATCCTTCTAATAGCTAATTCCTGATGCAACACCACTCTAAGATATTGGTAGTCCTAGAAGAGAAACAATTATGAGATCATTTTTTGGTACGAATTCATCTATTGCTTGGAGTTCATCTCTTATTCTAGATATCCTCACAAAGTATGATGATACAATATCATGTTTTTTCATCTTTATTTTCCTTAGTTCATTCTCCAAGATTTCTATTTGACCATTGTTCTTGATGGTGAACAATTTGGAACATTTCTTAAGCGGAATCTATGTTGAATATATATGGAATTAAGTTTTCCTTTGCTCAATATACTATTACATTCATGGCCAAGATTTTGGTTTCTTGGAACTTCTCTTTCTCGTCTTCATCTGTAGGCTTCTTGACTCTTCCTTAAACAAGGTTCAACACTTTTTGCTTAGCATGGATAAGTTATATCCTCTTTTTCCATGCCCTGTAGTTGAAGGCTCCTAGTTTGTTTTCTCCCTTAATTGATTTAGTCATATTGATATATCATCCTCCTTGTAACCTTGAAACCCATTTTATTATGTCTCTCCTTTTCAATATATATTTAGTCTACCTTTTTCCTTATTCTTCACCTTAGCTCTGATACCATGTCAGAAAATTAGAAAGGCAGAAATATTTTCTTATGTTGATAATTACTTGTGATATCTTTCAGTTCTTATTAACTTTCTCATGTTCTTATTTTATATTTGTATCATAAAGAAATTATAAAAATCAACACATGAAGAAAATTATAAAATAATAGTGGAAATAATAAAATAAGGTTAGATGACACCATCAAATTTTAGAGGGAAAAATGAAAAAAACTGCTTTTTCAACTCGTATTCTCAACTTATCTGCCTATGGGTTTACTCAAATTTTGAGCGGGAACACTCGTTGGATGGACAATTTGATTTCTCAAATAAGGAGTACCCATGTTGCATACTTTTTATGGAACCTTCTACACAAAAAATGAGAAATACATGAAAAACGTGATTGCAATCACGTTTTTTCATGTATTTTTCATTTTTCGTGTAGCAGGGTCCATCAAAATTATGAGACATGGGTACTCCTTGGATGAGGAATCAAATTTTGCATCCAACGAGTACTTCCACTTGAAATTTGAGTAAAACCTTAGGGAGATAAGTTGAAATTTTCGTTTTATTATTTTATTATTTTTTAATATTTTTAATTTTTTACCCAAAAAATGGTGAATCATCCCCCATGGTTGACATCATCAACTTGAATTCTATTAGTTATTATAAATTTTATTTTGGTTGTACATTTTTCTTAGGAGGCCCATTTTAGATCTCAAAAAACAACTAATGTGTAATATCCCAAAAGGGAGAATGCAGAAATATTAAAACACAATATAAGAACTGCAACAAAGTAAACAATAAATCTAAATACACATCACAAATGTACAGAGAAGCTGAGCCATTTTATTATATGGGAGGTGAATAGCAAGTACAACAGTGCTCAAAATATGAGACACTCAAGCTAAAGAGATGGCCTAGAATGACCCTGAAATGATCCCACAAGAGGGACTACGTAACTGCTAGACTATTAGAAGGTAAACTCCATTGTCCCTACTGCAACTGTTGGGACTGCAACTGCCAGAAAGATAGGAAGTCATATCTAGGTAGAATGGGAGCTCTGATGATGCTAAAAACAGAGATTCGGGCTTTATGATGGATACCCAAGATAACCCATAAAGGGTTTCTCAGATTTGTCAATCTAAGAAAACCACCCTCTTAGGGCTTCACATATACACTACTGGGTATGCATATATGTTGCATAATCTGATGATATGATGGCTGCAATGATGCACAATCATATCTATGCTAGAAGGGTTGATCCCTTCACTAGATCCTTGGGCTAAAAGCTAAAGGTATAGCTCCTCCAATCTCCTCCACTAAAAATAGTTGTTGGATGAACAACAACTTCAAAAAAATATGTTGTAAGAGAGGGAGGCTCAATAGCCTGCTACTAGATGTGTAAAATTAGCTCCTGAGTGATGGAAAAAATAGATCCAATGTGAGGAGATGATCCCTCATAGGATTTCCAGCTGAAATACTGGAAACTTCCTTCCTCCAATAGATCTACAGGACTGGACTGTTCAATCCTTGAAGGGACTGCTGCTGCATGGAGGTAAAACCTAATGGCCTGAATGCCGAATATAGATCTACTACTCTTGGAAGACTAAATATGAAGAACAAATGGTAGGATGAATCCTCCACTGGTTTCCAAGCTGAATTCTAGAAACAACCTCCTGAAGATGGCACCAATGCCTGATGAGGAATGCAGCTCAATAGAAACCTTCCCAGAGTAGGCACACAAGTCCTTCTATGGGTAAGGGTGAGATTCCCGCTCGGAAACACCATATGCTAAACAACACTGCAAACATACTAAACAACATAAGAGTGCATGGAAATTTCACTTGACAAGTATAGATCTAAATAGATCAAAGAATAATCCAATTATCCAAATCTGCCTTCTATTATGCCTTCTCCTTCATTATATAGATCACGAGCCTTCCATAGCCTAGGCCCACTCCAAAAATGCATTGTACATGTGGACATAAGTCTCCATGGTTTACTGTGTTGTTTCTCCATGTCCTCCATCATTTTCACCTGGGGTAATCACCCTCTCCATCATGTGTGCATTAAATGCATCACTTCCTCCACTAACTTATCATAAGTGCTTTATGATATTACTTTGAATGCACTATGATCTCAGTTGACCTCTTCAAATATCCTCATGATTTTAAATTTAAGATCCATGATCTTATTTTACTATTTCATCCTCCATGATCTATCTCATAAATGAGACATGATCTCCATTGATGGATCTGCTCCACTACTCCATGTTTTAGATCTAGATCTAGAATATCCACATACACACATCAAAAAGTGGATTTATTTTATCTTTGAGGATTATGGGTCCCTCCACCCTTTTATTTACTTAATTAAATAAGGAAATTAAGAACTCTAGTATTCCAAATATCATGTGAAAATTTGGGAATATTACAGTCCTTCCTAGAAAAATGTTGCGTGTCCTCAAGCAATTGCAAAATTAGATGCTAGAGAAATCTGTCCCCCTCCCAATGGCATCCACACTAGGAAGGTATCCCCATCTGCTGCAATGATTTATATATGCCCAGCACCAAATTTGACTCTCTATAATGTCTAGAGTGATCTCTAACTATGTAGCTAGATGCCCCTCCTCAATCATGAAGCTCCAAGTGACAACCATAAGCTATCCAACATCCTCCATAATACATGAGATATATAAAAATAGATGGCTCCTCCCACCAAAGGAAAGTTCCAACTCACAAATTAATCCTCCATCCCATGCTACATGAAGTGAAGAGAGGCTTTTCATGCCTCCATCCTTAGCCTTCTTGGCCTTGTTGGATCCAATCACCATTCCAAAATTGTACCAAAGAAGAGATAGAGACATATGGGTAGACAAATATTTCAAACCATATTCTCCCAATAGTAAGCAACACAACAATGCTCCCTACTGCCACACCACACCATCAAGATACCAAGTTTGTTGTCCATACTCTCCAAGTAAGAGTCTGTTGATTCTCTAATTAAACTGAGAGGGGGGGGGGGGGGTGAATCAGTTTAATACATTCCTGATCTTTTAAACTTTTCAATAAACTTATTTACACCTTCATTTCAAACTCTATTTGATGTGAGAGTAATCTTAGAATGTAATCTGGAAGTATTAGTTTAATAGAGCAGTAGACTTAATTTGAGAGCAGCAGGTATTAAGAAAATGATACATATCAGATCAATAGATAAATATCATGCACAAAGACACCAGATATAAGTGGAAACCCATAAAGGGAGAAAACCACATCTTATTATTGTTGTGATGCAAAAGCAAGCTCCAACTCCCTCTCACCACTGTTTTCTGCAGGCACCAACCTACAGGAGGCTCTATCCTCAATTCTGCAAGCTACAACTTGCAAGGAAGCACCAACTCCCGCGGTTCTGCGAGGCACCAGCCTACGCGGGAGGCTTCAACCTCGATGGAGAAACAACTGACAACTATCAAGCTGCAACTTGATAGGGAAGCTCCAACTTCCTCAATTTATCAAACTGAAAGTTTGCTGATTTACCTCAGATATCAGCTATGTTCTGTAGCTTCTCCTTTTGTTCTGCTTTTCTTAATCTTCTCTGTCTTACTCTTCTATATTCTGCCTTCTCTCGATTTACTCTCACTTCTTTTTGAATATCAAGATGATATTATTTATAGATTTTCTCACATGACTGTTTGTATTCTGCTTGGAATTCGAAATGGAAAGTCATGTCTCTTTGCCTTCTGCCTTCTTACTCCTTTTATCAGCTTACTCAGAAATTATAACTGTAGGTGTCAATTTTAACATTACAGTGGGAGTTTGTTTTCTCTTGGAGACTTGCCAATGCATCACAAACAATAAAAACAATTAAAACATTTACATTCGAATTACAATGTGAACTCCGGCTCACTCATTTTGTCTCTTGGCTTGCTGCGCATTTGTCTTTTCTCTAACTGTCTCTTTGTCCCTTTCTCTTCTCTGTATGCCTTTCTGTTTATGGCTGCTGCGTAACTCCTGAATTTATGAACTGCATTTTTATTTTAGTTTTATACTAGCGCTTTATATATAAATGAATCTGCTGACTGTAATTCAATCCTTTACACGCAGCAAGTGTCTTGTTGATGTGGCGAGTTCCGCAGGCCGGAACATACATATATTACAATTGTATTACATTAATAATCGCCCTCCCGTTAAGCTGAGGCCCGTGGGTCTATAGACCACGCGGCATGTTTTAATACAACCGCAACCATGTTTTATATATCTCACAGCAATTATTTTATATAAACAATCGCCCTCCACCTTAAGCCGAGGCCCGTGGGTCCACAAACCACGCGGAAATTTTCAATACAATCACAACAACTTTTTTTATATATATATTTATATATAACAGCGCCTTCACAAATTTCCGTTTGCGATTAGAACTGGAACTCAAACACTTGTTAATCATAGTTAATAAGCCCATCGGGTCCGGGCTTCAATCAAATGCAATCGGGGCGCATAATAGAAAAGTTCCGATTGCGATCAGAAGACGGATGCGATTTGCATATATCAACTCCCGCTTATAACTGGATCGGGTCCGCCACTTCAATCGCAGCGTTTTACAAAGTCGTGCGATCAATCGTAGAGTTCCGATTGCGATTGAGATTCCGGATGCGATTTGCATATATCAACTCCCGCTTATAACACGATCGGGTCCGCCATTTCAATCGCAGCGTTTTACAAAGTCGTGCGATCAATCGTAGAGTTCCGATTGCGATTGAGATTTCGGATGCGATTAGCAATTAACTGTGGTACATAACTCGATTGGGTCTGCCACTTCAATCGCAGCGTTTTACAAAGTCGTGCGATTGGAACTCGGATGCGATTAGCAATTAACTGTGGTACATAACTCGATCGGGTCCGGCATTTCAATCGCAATCGCAACTTTCTGTTGCGATGTTCCGCTGCCCTTGCGATCTCCGATTGCGATTGGGGAGAGGTCCCACCATCTAAAACTTCATTTTGTGCGCTCCATAATATAACAGACATATATGTATACTTTGCCAAAGGGTTAAGCGATTCCCGGAATATGGTTTATATGTTATATGTAACGCCCATCGGGTAATAATTCTCGGAATTATACATACGACTGTATCTGCCGGTCTTGGGCGATTCTCGGAATTTTATATCTGTCCTTCGGGTTGGGCGATTCTCGGAATTATACATATGACTGTATTTGACGGCTTGGGCGATTCTCGGAATTATACATACGACTGTATCTGTCGGCTTGGGCGATTCTCGGAATTTTATATCTGTCCTCCGGGTTGGGCGATTCTCGAAATTATAACAGCTCTCTGCCTCTGTCTCTACC
This sequence comes from Pinus albicaulis, assembly GCA_034641835.2. Taxonomy (NCBI): domain Eukaryota; kingdom Viridiplantae; phylum Streptophyta; class Pinopsida; order Pinales; family Pinaceae; genus Pinus; species Pinus albicaulis. The sequence continues at coordinate 1,151,052,128 of CM076579.1, read as the reverse complement.
TTTGCTCCGCCGGTTGGAGAGTGCGATTCCCGGAATTTTGTAACTGCTCTCTGCCTCTATCTCTCCTCTGCTCCGCCGGTTGGAGAGTGCGATTCTCGGAATTTTGTAACTGCTCTCTGCCTCTGTCTCTCCTCTGCTCCACCGGTTGGAGAGTGCGATTCCCAGAATTTTGTAACTGCTCTATGCCTCTTTCTCTGCCTGAGTGCTGCCTCCTTTGCCATCAATGACAATATTTCCAACAGTCTCCCCCTTTGGCATTGATGGCAATCCACTTTCTCTGTTTGCTTTCTCTTTCTCTTGTTGCTTGCTCTTCCTGTTTGCTATTTGTTCTTCCTCCCCCTTTGACATCAATGGAAAAGGATGACTCCTCATCCCTCCGTATGGGTTCTGTCATTGTATTTCCTTTCTCTGAGTTAATTTAGGTCCTCTTCTGCCAAAATTGGACTATGCTGTGTTTCATTTGTAGTGCCTGTAATATGTGCTAGATTGCAGACAGAGATGATGCATTTTACGATTGAAAGGTTCTTGTTGCTTCTGAATGCTGATAATATTGATAATGTTGATCCCGTGGACTTGTTTTATGCTTATCTTGCTGGCTGTTCTCCCCCTGGAATGATATCTTCGTTTTGTTCTCCCCCTGAGACTGTACTTTCTCTTCATATTAGAGAATAGTATCTACAGATACTACCCCTAGTTTGTCTCTCAAGTATTCGAATGGTTCTTTGGCAAGTGGTTTGGTAAATATATCTGCTATCTGTTCTTTCATTGATACATAGTCCAGTTTAACTATCTTCTGAGCCACTTGTTCTCGGAGAAAATGATACTTGATTGGTATATGTTTCGTTTTTGAATGAAGCACAGGATTTTTAGATATACTTATAGCACTTGTATTATCACATTTGATTGAGATAGGTTCATTAATGCTTACCTTCATGTCTTGAAGTGTTTGCTTCATCCACATGACTTGTGTGCAACATGCTGCTGCTGCTATATATTCTGCTTCAGCTGTAGACAGAGAGATGGATGTTTGTTTCTTGCTTAGCCATGCCACCAGACTTTCTCCTAGATAGAATGCACCTCCACTTGTACTCTTCCTATCATCCACAAAGCTGGCCCAATCTGCATCTGTGTATGCTGTCAAGGTGAAGCTTTTGCCTTTAGGATACCAAAGCCCATATTGTGCAGTTCCTTGTAGATATCTGAGTATTCGTTTTACTGCCAGAAGATGGTTTTGTTTAGGTGCTGCTTGATATCTTGCCACTAGTCCTACTGCTAGCATGATGTCTGGTCTTGAAGCTGTCAAGTACAGCAGGCTTCCTATCATGGATCTGTAGAGTTTTTGATCTACATCTGCAGACCTATCATCAGCACACAGCTTGCATCCCGTGATCATGGGGGTTGTCATTGGTTTGCAGTCCTCCATTTTGAATTTTTTCAACATTTCTTTTAAGTATTTTTCTTGAGAAATGAATGTGCCTGTGTTCTTTTGCTGAATTTGCAGTCCCAAGTAGAAACTGAGTTCTCCAATCATAGACATTTCAAACTCTGTTTTCATCTCATCAGCAAAACCTTTTGCTAGATCATCTTTGTTGCTTCCAAACATAATGTCATCAACATATACAACAAAAATTAGGAGTTCATTTTCATGCGCTTTTATGTATAGATTGTTGTCTACTCCACCTCTCTTAAAAACCTGTTTTTGTAAATATTTTTCCAGTCTTGAGTACCAAGCACGAGGAGCCTGTTTCAGTCCATATAGGGGCTTCTTCAGTCTGCACACATAGTCTTCTTTTTCTGTCAATGAGAAGCCTTCTCGTTGTTCCATATACACTTCTTCTTCTAGATCTCCATTAAGAAAAGCAGACTTTACATCCATTTGATATACCTTGAAGTCTTGGTAGCATGCAAATGCCAGGAACATTCTAATAGCCTCCATTCTGGCTACAGGTGCAAATGTTTCATCATAGTCAAGTCCTTCAATTTGTGAGTATCCTTTGCAGACCAGCCTGGCTTTATTCCTGATTACTTGTCCTTGCTCATTCATTTTGTTTTTGAATACCTATTTTGAACCAATGATATTTTTCTCAATAGGTCTAGGAACTAGTTCCCAGGTATTGTTCTTCTCAATTTGGTCCAATTATTCATTCATTTCTTTTACCCAATACTTGTCCTTGCTGGCTTCTTCAAATTTCTTTGGCTCTATTTGTGATAACATGGCTATGTATACTTCTTCTGTTTTTTCTGTTAGCTGCCTTCTTGTCTGGACTCCTGCTTTCTTGTCTCCTATGATCTGATCTTCAGGATGATTCTTCTGAGTGTATCTTGAGGGGGTTTTCGAGCTCAACTCTGCATCATCTGTTGTCTTTCTTGTTTCATCATCATCCTTGTCTTCCTCTTCATGGTTGTCTGATGGACTGCAGCAATTTGTATTTCTTGTATTGTTTGGAAGTTCTTCATCAAATCTCACATCAATACTTTCAACTATCTTCCGAAGGATCTTGTTGTAGCACCTGTACCCTTTGCTTTTGGAAGCATATCCTAGAAAAATCCCTTCATCTGCTCTTGCATCAAATTTCCCAAGGTTTCCATCATTATTCTTTATGTAACACTTGCTACCAAAGAATCTGAAATGTTTTATTGAAGCTGGCTTTCCATGCCATAGTTCATATGGAGTTTTGTCACTGCTTGGCCTTAAGTGAGCTTTATTAAGGATATGTACTGCTTCTGCCCAGAAGGTTTGAGCAATATTATTCTCTTGCATCATAGCTCTGGCTATTTGTTGTATAGACCTATTTTGTCTCTCTGCTAATCCATTCTGCTGAGGTGTCCCTGCAATAATAAATTGTTGCTTTATTCCATGTTTATTACATAGGTCTGCAAAGTCATAATCTGTGAATTCTCCTCCTCTGTCTGATCTGATACATTTCAGCTTGCATCCAGTTTGATTTTCTGCTAATGCTCTGAATATCTTAAATTTTTCCAATGCTTCTGATTTATTTTTGAGAAAGGCAACCCATGTCATTCTCGAGAAGTCATCTATTATCAGCATGAAATAGGATTCTCCACTTGGTGTTCTAGTTCTAGCAGGTCCACACAGGTCCATGTGCACAAGCTAGAGTGGTCTTCTTGTTGACAACTCCTCTTTAGATTTAAAGGATGTGCGAGTCTGTTTCCCTAATTGACAAGATTTGCATATAGTACTTGAAGGCCTTTTTATTTCTGGCATGTCTTTGACAGCTTTCTTCTTGCTCAATTTGATGATATGGTCAAAGCTAAGATGTCCCAATCTCCTATGCCACAACCATGACTCCTCAAGTTTGCTAAGATGGCAGGCTTCATCTTCCTCTTTCACTATGTATACATTGTTCTCTGTTTGAACACCTTTGAGCAGAGTCTTCCCTGTTGTGCTTGACCTGACTACACAATCTTGTGCTCTAAAAAGAACTTCACAGCCTTTGTCACACATCTGACTGACACTCAGTAAATTTGCTTTCAGTCCATCCACAAATAGTACCTATTGGGATTTTCCTCTGCCATTGTCTATGCTGACTGAGCCTTTTCCCTTGATCTTTCCTGATTTATCATTACCAAAAACAACATTGCCAGATTTCTTTTCATCAAGAGTTATAAACTTGCTTCTGTCTCCAGTCATGTGTTTGGAGCAGCCACTATCCAAGTACCACTGACTTTTCAGATCTTGAGCAGTTAGAGCCAGGTCACATTTATTCAATTTCTTTATCCACTGGAGGCCCCCTTTTGTATGGTATCTTTGGTGAGGTGATGAATTATATCCCTTTAGAGAACACTTGGAAGATATATGCCCAATTTGATTGCATATACAACATTTGATTATAGTTTTTGCAGAATTGTGAGCATGAACAAAATTTCTTTGACTCATAAACCTCCTTGAGGTGTTGAACATCAGTCTTTGTCCATACTTTCTACATTCAATAATTTTATGGCCAAATTCCTTACAATAAAAACAATAACCATAGAAATTATTTTCATACCTGATGTAAGATTGTTTTCTCCATTTGTTTGTTTGAGATAGCCTCTTCACCGTTTGCATCTTTTGCAGGTCTGAATTACTCTTCCTTGCATAACAATATGCAGCAATGTGTCCTGGCTTGTGGCAGACATAACAGGTGGCATTCTTCATAGGAGGGAAGAATTTCCTCTGATGACTTCCAAATTTGATATACTTAGGGGCATATGATTCTTTTTCTGCCATCTTAGTATTCATTATATTCTTTGTTACTAGAGGTTTCTTCTACTCTCTGTCTCTCTTATTGCAGATTTCTTATTTTGTAGGAATTATTTGAGCTACTTCCTCATCCTTCTTTGCTTTTACAAAATTAATCTCTCTGTCAACCTTTTCTTTTCCTTTACTTGATTCTCCTTCGTAGCCTATTCCAGTCTTTATCATAGGGGATCTTTGAGCAACCAAAATTTCATTCAAATTAATAGAGCTTGTTGTTTGAGAAGGGTATATAGAAACTTTATGTTGGGCATTTTCTAATTTCTTTCTTAGACACAGAATTTCTTCTTCCAGCTTCTCTTGTTCTCGAGATTTATCTTTGATTTGCTGAAGTGACATATCTTCTATCTTCTTGGCTTCTTCAAGCTTTACCTTCAGCTGCATGAGGACTTCTGAATTTTGTTCTTCTTTCACACATTTTAGGAGAATCTCTTTTTGTTTTCTGCATTTTAGTTTGAGTCTGTCAACCTCCTCCAGAGCACTTCTTAGCTCCCCCTCAAGGTCTACTTCCCCTTCTTCTTCTTCATCTTCTAGTAGGAGTCCCTCAAGATCTTCTATGGCCATCAATAAAAATTCCGAGGTTCCTTCTTCACTTGAGGGTTCATCTGAGTCTTCAGATGCACTGCTGTCTTGCTGAGCATAGAAGGATTTTCTGCTGAATTTCTTTCCTTTCTGCCAGAACTTTGATGTGTCTTTCTCTGATTCTTGAGCTTGATTTCTTACTTTTTGTGAGGACATTTAGCAGCATAATGTCCAAATCTTCCATAGTTAAAGCATTTGAAGGGAATTTTACCTTTGTATCTACCTGAGCCTCTATCCAATTTCTTGAAAAATTTAGCCTCTTCTTCATCAGAGCAAGAGCATATTTCTTCCTTTTCTTCTTTCCTTTTTTCTGTTTTGAATGCTACTTCCCTTGTACTTGGCTTCTTCTGTGGGAGCCTCATTTCATAGGCTGTTAGATTTCCAAGTATCCGGTTCATGGTCAAAGTCTCCCAATCCGCTATCTCTTCTATTGCAGATACCTTGGGATTAAATCTGGGTGGGAGTGATCTTAGAATATTTTGCACAACTATACTTTCTGGTATGGTTTCTCCAAGAGCTTTCATATTGTTAACAATTTCTGCAACTTTTAAGAAGAAGCTGCCAACATCTTCATCATCATTCATTTTTAAGTTTTCAAACTGGGCTCTATATACTTGAAGTTTGGCAGCTTTTACTTTCTGGTCTCCCTCATGTATGTCTTCAAGAGTATCCCATATTTTCTTGGCAGTGTCTTTGTGCATTACTTTAATAAACTCTGCTTCACATAATCCATTCAGGATGGCATTCATGGCTTTTTCATTAGCTACAAAGCTTTCTTTAGCTTCTTTCTCTGTATCAGTTGACTTCAGGGCATATCCTAATTGCACAACAGCCCAGACTTCTACTCCTAGTGACATTATGTATGTCTTCATTCTGATTTTCCAGAAAGCATAATTTTCACCAGTGAAGAAAGGGGCTTTATTGGTTGAGCATCCTTCTTTACTAGCCATCTTGAGAACCTAGGATCTCCTTTCAGTTGTTAGACTTGTACAAAGGAACTTGGCTCTGATACCAATTGTTGAATCTCTATTTAAACTGAGAGGGGGGGGGGGGGTGAATCAGTTTAATACATTCCTTATCTTTTAAACTTTTCAATAAACTTATTTACACCTTCATTTCAAACTCTATTTGATGTGAGAGTAATATTAGAATGTAATCTGAAAGTATTAGTTTAATAGAGCAGTAGACTTAATTTGAGAGCAGCAGGTATTAAGCAAATGATACATATCAGATCAATACATAAATATCATGCACAGAGACACCAGATATAAGTGGAAACCCATAAAGGGAGAAAACCACATCTTATTATTGTTGTGATGCAAAGGCAATCTCCAACTCCCTCTCACCACTAATTTTCTGTAGGCACCAACCTACAGGAGGCTCCTACCTCAATTCTGCAAGCTACAACTTGCAAGGAAGCTCCAACTCCCATCAATTTTCTGCAGGCACCAACCTACAGGAGGCTCCAACCTCAGTCAGCTACAACTAACATCTATCAAGCTACAACTTGATAGGGAAGCTCCAACTTCCTCAATTTATCAAACTGAAAGTTTGCTAATTTACCTCAGATATCAGCCCTGTTCTGTAGCTTCTCCTTCTGTTCTGCTTTTATTAATCTTCTCTGTCTTATTCTTCTATACTCTGCCTTCTCTCGATTTACTCTCACTTCTCTTTTTGAATATCAAGATGATATTATTTATAGATTTTCTCACATGAATGTTTGTATTCTGCTTGGAATTTGAAATGGAAAGTCATGTCTCTTTGCCTTCTGCCTTCTTACTCCTTTTATCAGCTTACTCAGAAATTATAACTGTAGGTGTCAATTTTAACATTACAGTGGGAGTTTGTTTTCTCTCGGAGACTTGCCAATGCATCACAAACAATAAAAACAATTAAAACATTTACATTCGAATTACAATGTGAACTCCAGCTCACTCATTTTGTCTCTTGGCTTGCTGCGCATTTGTCTTTTCTCTAACTGTCTCTTTGTCCCTTTCTCTTCTCTGTATGCCTTTCTATTCATGGCTGCTGCGTAACTCCTGAATTTATGAACTGCATTTTTATTTTATTTTTATACCAGTGCTTTATATATAAATGAATCCGCTGACTGTAATTCAATCCTTTACACGCAGCAAGTGTCTTGTTGATGTGGCGAGTTCCGCAGGCCGGAACATACATATATTACAATTGTATTACATTAATAATTGCCCTCCCGTTAAGCTGAGGCCTGTGGGTCTACAGACCACGCGGCATGTTTTAATACAACCGCAACCATGTTTTATATATCTCACAACAATTATTTTATATAAACAATCACCCTCCACCTTAAGCCGAGGCCCGTGGGTCCACAGACCACGCGGCACTTTTCAATACAATCGCAAAAACTTTATATATATATATATATATATATATATATATATATATAACAGTGCCTTCACAAATTTCCATTTGCGATTAGAACTGGAACTCAAACACTTGTTAATCATAGTTAATAAGCCCATCGGGTCCGGGCTTCAATCGCAGCGTTTTACAAAGTCGTGCGATCAATCGGAGAGTTCCGATTGCGATTGAGATTCCAGATGCGATTTGCATATATCAACTCCCGCTTATAACACAATCGGGTCCGCCATTTCAATCGCAACATATTACAAAGTCGTGCGATTAATCGGAGAGTTCCGATTGCGATTGGGAACTCGGATGCGATTAGCTCATAAATTGTGGCATATAACTCGATCGGGTCCGGCCTTCGATCGGAGCATATAACAAAAGGCTTGCGATCAATCTCGGATGCGATTAGCTCATAAACTGTGTCATATAACTCGATCGGGTCCGGCCTTCGATCGGAGCATATAACAAAAGGCTTGCAATCAATCTCGGATGCGATTAGCTCATAAACTGTGTCATATAGCTCGATCGGGTCCGGCCTTTGATCGCAATCGCAACTTTCTGTTGCGATGTTCCGCTGCCCTTGCGATCTCCGATTGCGATTGGGGAGAGGTCCCACCATCTAAAACTTCGTTTTGTGCACTCCATAATATAACAGACATATATGTATACTTTGCCAAAGGGTTAAGCGATTCCCGGAATATGGTTTATATGTTATATGTAATGCCCATCGGGTAATGATTCTCGGAATTATACATACGACTGTATCTGCCAGCTTGGGCGATTCTCGGAATTTTATATCTGTCCTCCGGGTTGGGCGATTCTCGAAATTATACATACGACTGTATCTGCCGGCTTGGGCGATTCTCGGAATTTTATATCTGTCCTCCGGGTTGGGCGATTCTCGGAATTATACATACGACTGTATCTGCCGGCTTGGGCGATTGTCAGAATTTTATATCTGTCCTCCGGGTTGGGCGATTCTCGGAATTATAACAGCTCTCTGCCTCTGTCTCTACCTCTGCTCCGCCGGTTGGAGAGTGCGATTCCTGGAATTTTGTAACTGCTCTCTGCCTCTGTCTCTCCTCTGCTCCGTCGGTTGGAGAGTGCGATTCCTGGAATTTTGTAACTGCTCTCTGCCTCTGTCTCTCCTCTGCTCCGCCGGTTGGAGAGTGCGATTCCCAGAATTTTGTAACTGCTCTCTGCCTCTTTCTCTGCCTGAGTGTTGCCTCCTTTGCCATCAATGACAATATTTCCAACAGAGTCATCAGAGGAATTCCTCTTGCTGCCATCCTCCATCACTTTCATGCCAAGTAGTGGAGTATGTAGGTTGAAAGTCCCCCAATACAAGCCAAAGAAACAAGACCTCTTGCTGCCTCTTCACACCATCATGTGAATCATGGAGCAACAAAAACATATTGAAGGACATATGGAATGTCATATCATCCCAATACAAACAAACTCCATTATCACACATCATGAGAGTATTATGCCATATTACAAACAATACAAAACACATAAACATGGGAGATGTCATGTGTTGTCCAAAATATCTCACCCAAAATGAACATGCCTTTTTATGCTCCATTTTTTCATTGATACAAAAGGCATGAGTTAAAGAAATATGAGCTATTGGGTGGTAACCATACTCACCCAAGAGCAGCCAGCGCAACCATACCTCCTTTTTCATTACACGAGTGTTTTTCAAGGCATGGATCAAAAAAATAGGAGCCTTTGGGTAGTAACCAAACTCACCCAAGAGCAACCATTATAACCAAGCTTCTTACTGGCCCATGTCATATATCTACAAGTGGTCATGCAACCCCTTGCTTATCATTTTCACCCACTCATCCTAATGTGGATGATGAGTGATGTTATGTATAAACATGGTATCTTCCCTTTGTAGAATACCATCCACCTTAAAGTGATGAAGACCTTTTCACTCCATGAAATTTTGAAGTGCACCTCCAATGAGATATCTCCATGAGATTATCTTTTCACCAAAGGCCCTCCATAACCAATGAGGTTATGGATCTACTACAGGTAGAATTTTCTCTTTGAGCTGTGAGATGCTCATTGAGAAAGTGTCATCTAGAAAGGAGAAAAGATTCCTCATCTCAAGATGTCTACCATCTACCATCTTTACCTCCATTGCTTCATGAGTGAAGCTACCTTCAGAATTCTCCAAGAATAATGGGGCCCTCCCATTATCACTACTACTAAGTGACAATGCTGTAGATATGCATGGTGATACATATGTTGTCTCATGGTAAGGCACAATGCTGAACTCATAGCCAACCATTGTACATAGGATCATGCTCATCCCATCTTCAGAAACTCTACACTTCAACTCAAAGGGTTGAATGTAGGTTAACAATGATGAAATGGGATATCTATTCATCTCCTCCTTGATTAGATCAAGGGTCCTCTGCGCTGTGATATGTTGTTGCTTCAAATCAGCATGTTGTTATAACTGTTGGTTATGCATTGGCCCTGATGGCATGTCCCCATAAGTTTCAATAAGAGGTACTAAAACAATATGAGATGGAAGTAGATGCATACCTTGGATCAAATGATATGTGGAAAATTCTTGGAAAACCACAAGAGTTCCTCCAACCGGGATAATGGTGTCTCCAAATACTGGTAAGAGTGATGGCTTCTCTTCTATCAATGTATCAGTGCTGGAATCTACCTCCTCTTCCTCATGCATCTCCTGAATCATGCATGGGACTCTATATGTCAAGAGCTCAAGACTATCTTGAAAAGATGCAAGTGTCTCTTCTCCAAATAAATGATACATGATCTCCATTAATGGAGTTGCTCCAATACTCCATGTTTTAGGTCTATATCTAGATATCCACATACACACATCAAAAAGTGAATCTATTTTATCTTTGAGGATTATGGGTCCCTCCACCCTTTTATTTACTTAATTAAATAAGGAAATTAAGAACTCTAATATTCCAAATATCATGTGAAAATTTGGGAATATTACATAATGAGAATCCATATTCAAGACAAAAAGCCTTAGATATCAATAATTCAATGAGATAAGAATCCTATTATACATCTAATTAAGGTTTCAACAATATGATTTTACATGTCAGACTTCTACTAGGTCTTTTTGCAAACCCTAGATTTCATCATCAAGTCTATATCATATTGAAAACAATATCATCATACCCTAGAATATCAATCTCTACTAGGGTTTTCTCATAAACCCTATATTTTACAAACTATGAGCATCAACAATTAAGTTAGCATACTTGCATATACATATCTAGGATTTATTTCATATTCATGTCTACTAGGTAAACCAAATACACAAACATTAATACATAAAATTTAGATATAAAACATTTTTATTCTGACTAGGGTTTCGATTATATGGACGAATATACACCTAAGGTTTCATTCCTAGGATTTTACTAAATTTTTTGTTCACGAACCATAAATCACCAAACCCTAAAAATATAGGGTTTTATTTACATTTCGACATTAACATTAAACCCTAAAGGGCTAGGGTTTTTACCATAACATTATCAAAATAATAAACATCAAAATAATATAATTTTCATCATAGGTTCCAGAATATATCAAAAACCCCTAAGTAGATTAGGGTTTCATTATTTAACGATGACATACCCTTAGCAACAAGAGGCTAGGGTTTTATAGTGAAGCCTAAAAGTTATGGTTTCACTAGAATGATCAAAACGTTAGTATAATGAGGGTAGATTCAATCTAATGATTAATCACCCTAATAAGAATATTTTAAGATTCAAAACCCTAGACATAATGATGTCAGTAATGCAAAGAAATTTTTAAAAGAGTATGAACATAACTTTTATATGAAGAGAACCTTGTAACAAAAATTGTCGCTTAAGAACTACCTTGAATTTTTATTTAACAAATCTTATAGGACTTCAATTCTTGAAGGGTTTCCCTTGAAATAAAACTTCTTCCATGCTTCAAGTCTATCCTTTGAAGTATCCTCCATAACTTTTGTGTATTCTGTAATCTTTCTTACCAAGGAAGATATAGAGAAAATTTTATTATTATAAAATACAAACATATTTTGATATGAGAGGGAAACCAAACATAAACGAGGAAACAAGGAACATGATGCTTATCTTTAGGTAAAATGGTGAAGGCTCCCTCTTAACACAATCTTTCTGAGGGATACCTACAACTTATAAAAATAATTAAAAAATGTTCTAACAAGACATATTAGACCTACAAACTCTAGAAATAATATTAAAAAAAAAACATAAAGGGAAAAAATAAAAGACTAATATGGATATGTAAGAGAGGACTTAGTAGTATAAGTCAACTTTTGATTCTTCAATTTTTTTCTTCTTAGGTGGAGCTTCATCGGTAATATTTTCCCAATCACTATATCTCTTCTTATTCCTTGGATTCTCAGGACATTGATTTTTATAATGACCCATCTTATGACAATTGTAACATTCAATCTTGGACAGGTCAACTTTATTCTTTGGTCCTTTGAACTTCTTGAAGGTTCCATTCTTCTTGTGATGAGAAAAATAAGCATTAGAGTTGTTTTATTCTTCATCCTCCTTCTTTCTATTTACTAATGATATTCAGGCTTCTTATTGACAGCATGCATTCCACATTTTTTTGAATGTTTGATTATCCTTCTAATAGCTAATTCCTGATGCAAAAGCACTCCAAGATATTGGTAGTCCTAGAAGAGCAACAATTATGAGATCATTTTTTGGTACGAATTCATCTATTTCTTGGAGTTAATCTCTTATTCTAGATATCTTTACAAATTATTATGACACAATATCATATTTTTTCATCTTTATTTTCCTTAGTTCATTCTTCAGGCTTTCTATTTGACCATTGTTCTTGATGGTGAACAATTTGGAACATTTCTTGAGCGGAGTCTACGTTGAATATATATTGAATTAAGTTTTCCTTTGCTCAATATACTATTACATTCATGGCCAAGATTTTGGTTTCTCAGAACTTCTCTTTCTCGGCTTCATCTGTAGGCTTCTTGACTCTTCCTTAAACAAGGTTCAACACTTTGTGCTTAGCAAGGATAAGTTAATCCTCTTTTTCCATGCCCTGTAGTTGAAGGCTCCTATTTTGTTTTCTCCCTTAATTGATTTATTCATATTGATATATCATCCTCCTTGTAACCTTCCTTGAAACCCATTTTATTATATCTCTCCTTTTCAATAGATATTTAGTCTACCTTTTTCCTTATTCTTCACCTTAGCTCTGATACCATGTCAGAAAATTAGAAAGGCAGAAATATTTTCTTATGTTGATAATTACTTGTGATATCTTTCAGATCTTATTAAATTTATCGTGTTCTTATTTTGTCTTTGTATCATAAATCAATTATGAAAAACAATACACAAAGATCAAGACACTAGATGTAGGAACTCTTCCAGGGTTAAAACCCCTCTATAGGGGAAAACCCGATCAAACTCTTCCACTATAAATTTCAAGTTGAGATAGATGAAGACCCTAAACCAAAATACCTTCCTCCTCCACCAAGTCATCCTTCCAATATGATTTAGAAAATTTCAGTAGTCTCTTCTTTTCCAATAGCTTCAGCCCAACAACAACCCATAATTTCGGCCTCCAATAAATCTAGAATTTCAACCCAGCTAAATCAATACAACTTTGGCCCTTCCACCATCTCGGGAGCTTCACACATGTGTGTGTGTGTGAGAGAGAGAGAGAATTTCAACTTCTTTTACCTTATAACGGCCTCCTTCTCCTTCTCTATCCTTTTCCACTTTCTTCCTTGAATTTCACAATTTTACTGCCCCCTACAATTGTAGACCGAACTTGATGAGTGAGTTCTCCAAATGAGGTCAAATTTATTCCTTTATATAGGAGATTATGCCCCTCGTTTATGCTAACTTGAATAGTTTTAGGCTAACTTGGTGGAGGATTCCTAATTGACCTATTTTACATTAAAATAAATTTCTTTCTTGACAAATGAAGCCCAAGTAGGGCCTTTTACATTATGACATGGACAAGGACACTTGACATAAACCCTATAAGTATTCAATGGAGGATTTGACCTAAAACAAATTGACCCAATCATTAAACCCATGCTTTAATAAATCAATCTATATAATAATAATAATAATAAAATTATTTCTTTTGACAACTACATTACATCATGACTTAAATACAATTATGAAGACCAACACTAGTTACATTCTTCAACAATGCACTCTCAAGAAGGGATGAGGATGTGGAAGCATTGCTCTGGGTCATTTATATTATCCAACCTAATTGGATAGCTGAAGCAAGGGATGAATGGAAGAATGGCGAAGAGCTTAGGACACTCATTCAAAAGTTACAGCAAGATCCCAATACATATGATACATTTATTTGGAAAAATTATTCATTGTGGTACAAATATCGTTGATATCTATGTAAGAAATCCCAAATAAATCAAAATATTCTTTTGGAATTTCACACCTCACATTTAGGAGGGCACTCAGGAATTTTTAAAACTTACCACAAGGTAAAGAAGGATTTTTTTTGGGATGGTCTTAAATATGATATTCAGAATTTTGTGGCAGAATGTTTGGTTTTCCAACAAAATAAAGTTGAGACAATTAAGACCCCCGCGTCTATTACAACCTTTATCCATTCAAATTCAACGTTGGGAGGAGTTCCCAATGGATTTTATCATAGGTTTACCCAAGTATGAAGGAAATAGTGGCGTCATGGTGGTAGTTGATAGAATTACCAAGAAATCACACTTTTGTGCACTCTCTCATCTTTTGAAAGCCAATACAGTTGCTACAACATTTATGGAAACAATTCAAAAACTACCTGGAACCCAAATATTATTGTAAGTAATAGAGTTCCCATTTTCATTAGAAATTTTTGGACATAAATATTTTCTATCTTGATACTCAATTACCATATAGATCATCTTATCATCCTTAATCTGACGGGAAAACTGAGATAGTGAATTTTTTTTTGGAATGATATCTTCATTTATTTGTATCTAATTAAAAAACACAAGGTGTCAAGTGGTTACCTCTCGTAGAATGGTGGTATAACACTTCCTTCTATACCGCAACAAAAATGACCCCATTTATGGCACTTTATGGATATCATCCACCTTCCATCACATCATCTTTAAGATAAAATTATAAGGTTCAATCAATGGAAGATCATGTCGAGCATCAATAAAAATTTCTCCATCTCTTAAAGGATAAATTGACTCTAGCACAAAAATCAAGTGAAACAACAAGGATATCAACATTGCAGTCAAATAAGTTCTGATGTAGGTGATTGGGTATTTTTATGGCTATAACCATACAAACAAATGTACCTCAAGCAATCTAGGAAGGATAATAAATTATCACCCAAGTACTATGGTCCTTACAAGGTGTCGAAAAATATTGGCACTATGGCATACAAATTGGAGTTGCTTGCATCTTCCCGATTATACCCAGTTTTCCATGTTTCATGCTTAAAGAAGGTTATAGGTGAAAATATCCCAATTCAAACTATATTTCCAAAATTTAATGAGGAATGAAAAATAATATTGGAGCCTGAAGCAGTCATGAAAAAAATAACCAGGAAACTACATAATCGATCAATTTCAGAGGATCTCATTAAGTGGAAGAACTTACTCGTTGAAGATTCCACATGGGATTATGATAATTTTATACAAGAATATCTAGATCTACTCAAGCGTTGAGGACACCAATTTTTTAAGGAGAGGGGCATGTTAGGTCCTTATAATAATAGTATAGCCCCATATTGTTATTGTTGTTCCCTTACATTATTATTGTTATATAGGCCCTGATTATATTGTGACCCTTTAGATTCCTATATATACAAAGGATATATTGTAATTTGTATCATCAAAGAATTATTCATTTATGTGATGTAAAAGGAGGTTTCCCTATCAAAGAGTCTTATTTTCAAGTCATTGATATATTTTTTCTTCTATTTTGTGATCTAGTTACATAACAAAATCAGTAAAAGGAAGCTATAAGAGAAATGCTAGAAATTTCAAAACTAGTAAGTACCATGTGCAAGCACTACAGGCATGAAAAACAAACAAGGGTTGAATTCACAACCAAGGAACACTCCACTTAAAAACCATTGGAGTTGGTTCACATTGATCTATGTGGTCCCATGAGAACCAAAGGACTAGAAGGTGAACAATACTTCATGCTAATGATCAACGATTACAACATAATGATGGTAGTAAGTTTTCTGAAGAAAAAGAGAAAGGCATTTTATTTTATTTTAATTTACAAAGAGATGTTTGAAAACAAAGTTAATTTGAAGATAAAAATTTTGAGATCAAATAATGGAGGATAATTCACATTTAAATAATTTCAACACTTATATGAACAACAAGGGATATAAATAAAATTTTTGGCAACCATGACAGCATAATATAATGGAGTCACAAAAAGGAAAACAAAATGGTAGAAGAAATGGCTAGGACCATGTTGAATGATTCAAAATTAAGAAAAATATTATGGTTTTAATGTAGGTTTTAACCCTGAACAGAAATTATCTACACACGAATTTTATAACAGAAAATAAACAATAGCGAGAGCATAAAACATAAAACAGATAAACACAGAGATTTTCCCCTGGATCCCAAATCGGGATGACCAGCTTGATTTTTCATTATATTCCTTTTAGTGTTACAACACATATATATACATGCCGAAGCATACATAAACCCCAATCCATAAACCCTGGATTAGAACATAACCGTAGTTCCCTTGACCGGATCTACAAAAATACCAGGGGCCGAAAAACCATCGTACCCCAATACCATGTGCAAAACCATGCACAAAACCATGGACGCGGACTACCCGCCAGAAATTAAGGACCAAAAATTTTCGCTGTAAAACCGCTCACTGACTGGGGCCGTAGCTCCCCTCAGGACTTCCTATTGCACTCACAGGCATGGGGCTATCGCCTGTCGTGCTTAGTCATGGAAATAATATAACACATACCCAACATTCTCCCATTTGTTTTTTTCTTTCCGCAGGGGGCCACAAGAGAGCTTAGTCATTGGCTCAATTCTTCAACACCCATTGTTTCTCTACACCAAGAGAACTTCTGAGTGCTCACAGACTTTGTTAATGCATCTGCAACATTCTTCAAAGTGTCCACCTTTACCAGCAACACCCTTTTAGCCTCAACCATATCTCTAACAAAGTGATATTGAACATCAATGTGCTTTGTCTTTTAATGATAAGCAGGGTTCTTAGCTAAGAAAATTGCACTTTGGCTATCACAGTCTATCCTTATAGCTTGTTGTACCAACCCCATAATGTTAACACAATTCTTCAACCAAACTCGCTTCCTGCTTGCAATAGTGGCCTATGTATTCTCGCTCCGTAGTTGAAAGTGCCACTGGCTGCATCATCTTTTACTCATCCAACTGACTGCGCCTCCAAATAGGCTAAACACATACCCATTTGTAGATCTTATTTGGTCCAAATCTCTAGTCCAGTCTGCATCAACAAAACCACGAATGTCCAACATTCTTTCCAATCCTGGTCTTGCCTGGTAGCACAAGCCATAATCACTAGTTCCACATAAATATCTGAAAACCCACTTCACTGCTGTCCAATGCTCCTTCCATGGGTTTGACATAAACTTGCTCAATACTCCCACTACATGTGCAATGTTTGGTCTAGTACAAACCATTGCATACATCAGGCTACCCACTGCACTTGCATATGGAACACGAGACATATACTCCTCTTCTTCTTGTGTCTTGGGACACTGTTTAGCAGAAAGATTTACACCTACAGGAATAGGAACATTCACCGGTTTACTATCCTGCATATTGAACCTCTGCAATATTGTCTCGACATACTTCCTCTGGTTTAACCAAAGCTTCCTCTTTGCCCGATCTCTTTTAATTTCCATGCCCAAAATATAGTTTGCAGCACCTAGATCCTTCATGTCGAATTTGGAGAACAGTTGGGTCTTCAAATCTTGGATAATTTCTTTGTCATTTCCAATTAACAACATATCATCCACATACAGGACCAAATAAATAACACTGTCACCAATTAATTTAAAATAAACACAGTGATCCTCCTTGCTTCTGGTGAAGCCAAGTCCCCGTATATAGGTATCAAATTTCTAATACCACATCCTTGGTGACTTTTTAACCCATACAAAGACCTCTTCAACTTGCATACCACTTCTTTCTTACCCTTCACCATAAAGCCTTCAGGTTGCTTCATGTAGATCTCCTCTTATAGATCCCCATGAAGAAATGCTGTCTTCACATCCATCTATTCTATCTCAAAATCAAATGCAGCAACAACAGATAAAAGTAATCTAATTAGCACCTGGCAACAGGAGAAAAAATATCACCAAAATCAAGTCCCGACACCTGGGAATAACCTTTCGCTACCAACCGAGTTTTGTATTTCTCCACCTTGCCTTCTACATTCATCTTCTTCTTAAACAACCATTTTCTCCCAATGGGCTTCCTTCCAGCCGGCAACTCCACCAAATCCCATGCATCATTTTTGTGCAAGGATGCCATTTCATCAGCCATGTCCTCCTTCCATAGTCTTCCATCCTTTGAATCTACTGCCTCCCTGATAGTTCTGGGTTCATCATCAGTTATAGTTAAGGAAAAACCTGAATAGAAAGCAGATGGACTATACCTTTATGGTTGCCTTCTTTCCCGAACTGATCTTCTCAAAGCTGGAGTTTGTGGCTCTTCATCTTCTGAGTCTTCTTTTGTTGTAGAGTCTGATTCATCCTCCTTTAGCTCAAACTCTATCTTTTCAGGTTCCTTTGATAGGACTTCATGTTTAGCAACATCTTTCACTTCTCTAAACACCACATCTCGGCTGTACACAACCTTCCTTGTTTCTGGGTTCCAAAGCTTGTAACCCTTTAAACCATCCTTATACCCAATAAAGATACACCTTTCAGATTTATTATCCAACTTGGTCCTTTTCTCCTTTGGAACATGTACATATGCATCACATCCAAATACCCTTAGATGTGAAAGAGAGGGTTTCTTACCAGTCCATACCTCATGTGGGGTCTTATCATCCAACGCTGATGAAGGTGATCTGTTAACTAAGTAACATGCAGTCTCCACTGCCTCTGCCCAGAATTCTTGTCCTAACCCGGTACCACTGAGCATGCTTCTTGCCTTTTCCATCAGTGTTCTGTTCATTCTTTCTGCAACTCCATTTTGCTGAGGTGTGTATGGAGTAGTCTTCTTCCGTGCTATACCACACTTCTTACAGAACTCTTCAAATTCCTTCTTGCAGAACTCCCCACCATTATCTGTCCTCAGCGCCTTTATCTTCTTCTCTGTCTGGTTTTCCACCCGAGCCTTAAATTCTTTAAATTTGTCAAAGACTTCAGATTTCTTCCTCAAGAAATATATCCATGTATTCCTTGAGAAGTCATCTATGAATGAAACATAGTACACAAAATTTCCCAGTGATGGAACTGACACAGGCCCAAACACATCACTGTGCACAAGTTATAATATCTTGTTTGCCCTCTTAGCACCAGAAGGAAAACTCACCCGATTCTGCTTCCCATATACACAATGTTCACATAAATCGAAATCTAGAGAACAATTAGACATACCTTCTACCATGCCATCTCTATGCAGTATCCGAAGGCCCTTCTCTCCAATATGTCCAAGCCTTTGATGCCATAGCATGGTCTTTTCTCCAGAGACAGCTAGGGTTTCCGTCCCACTTTCAGGAACCACAGAACTGTTACACCCATCAATAACAGTGCTACCTTGTAGCTTGTACAGAGTTTCAGTCCGAACTCCTCGCATTAATACCAGTGCTCCCCGAACCATCTTGCAGGCATCTTTCTCGAACACTGTTTTTACACCTGCATCATCCATCTTGCTTACAGAAATCAAATTTCTGGCCAATGCAGGAATATGTAGAACTCCAGGAAGCGTTCTAATCCTTCCACCTTGCAGCTTCAGCTTGAATTTTCCACGTTCGACGATTCTGGCCTTCCTATCATCCCCTAGGAAGACATCACCACCATCATATTTCTCATACTCGCAGAACCACTCCCTATGGGGAGTGAAGTGAAAGGATGCACCTGAGTCAATCAACCATGACTCATGATCTCCATGTGTATTTGAAGAAGAAGCCAAATACACATCCCCACCTTCATCCGAGGTGGTTTTTGCCTCTGCAGAAGGACCTTCATCAGATCCCTTTCCTTTCTCAGGAGCTTTAGATCTGCATTCCTTTTTGTAGTGCCCTTCCTTTCCGCATTTCCAACACACCTTTACAAAATTTCCAGGAGATTTAGATCTCCCTCTAGATTTAGATCTCCCACTCGAAACCTTATTCTTGTTTCTGTTCTGGGACCTTCCTCGTACAGATAAGGCATCTCCATTCCGACCCTCCATATTTCTCCGTCTCATTTCCTCCGACAGCAAGGCTGAGACAATGTCATCAAAGTTCAAGGTAGTTGTATTGCTACCTATTGCAATAACCAGACTGTCCCACGAGTCTGGTAGAGAACACAACAAACTGATGCACTTATCTTCATCTGAGATTTTAATATCAACAGATGACAACTGACTTACCACAGTATTGAAGGCGTTCAGATGCTCTGTCACCGAGTCTCCATCCTTCATCCTCGGGTTATACAGCTTTTTCCGCAGGAAAAATTTATTCACCAGAGACTTAGATTGGTACAAAGTCCCAAGTTTGTCCCACAAATTCTTCACCGTAGCTTCCCCAGATACATTCAATAGTACCAAATCTGAGACACACAATCGTATTGTGCTCTTCGCCTTTCAATCCAACTTCTTCCAGTCTTCATCTGACATTGTTGTTGGTTTAGTACTTGGATCTACCACGATCCATTGATCTTTATCGACCAGCAGGTCCTCCATCTTGAGCTTCCACAACTCAAAACTCTAACCATTAAATTTCTCGATCTATATCTTGCCGCCGCTCGCCATCTTCTTTCACCGCAAGAATTGATCCTGCAAATCTCCCACTGAACAGGGTCTACCATAGGCCCAAGCAAAAAACCCTCAGTAGAAAAGGCGTCCCCTTGAAGCCGAAACGACTCCCGGAAATACAAATGTAGGTTTTAACCCTGAACAGAAATTATCTACACACGAATCTTATAAGAGAAAATAAACAATAGCGAGAGCATAAAACATAAAACAGATAAACACAGAGATTTTCCCCTGGATCCCAAATCGGGACGACCAACTTGATTTTTCATTATATTCCTTTTAGTGTTACAACACATATATATACATGCCGAAGCATACATAAACCCCAATCCATAAACCTTGGATTAGAACATAACCGTAGTTCCCTTGACCGGATCTACATAAATACCAGGGACCGAAAACCATCGTACCCCAAAACCATGTGCAAAACCATGCACAAAACCATGGACACGGACTACCCACCAGAAATTAAGGACCAAAAATTTTCGCCGGGGCACTGCCCCGAACCCTGACAGGGGGGGCTACCGCCCCCCTGTGAAAGAGGGAAGACAAGAAAATTGGTAAATTTGACTCTTGGGTATATGAAGAAATATTTTTTGGGTACTCATACAAAATCAATGCATATAAATTCTACAATTTGAAGCTCACCACGATAGTGGAAAGCATCAATGTAACATTTGGTGAATTTCATGGAAAAAGGGATATGAAAGGGGGCTCATCTTCAAGAGAAAAAGAAATAGAAGAACCAAAAAAATAAGGAAGGGTAAAAGAAGAAGAACAATCATACAAAGAGTCACGTGTAAACCAGAGAGAAGCAGAAGATAATCAACAAGGTCCTTCTAAAACTCCTAAATGGTGGTGCCAAAAGAATCATCCATTAGAATAAATCATTAATGATTTGAATGTAGGAATTGGAACAAGAAGAAACCAAAAAATATGGATGCCAAAACAAGGAAATATTGTTCTCTTATCCATAGTTGATCCTAGTAGATTTGATGAAGCCAACCATGATGGGCATTGGATCAAATTGAAAAGAATAAAACATGGGAATTGCTTCCAAGACCTAGGGACAAAAATGTCATTGGAAAAAAATGGGTCTACAAGAACAAGCTAAATTAATATAGACAGGAAACCAAGAATAAGGAAAGATTGTTTTGTAAAGGATATGCACAGGTTGAGGGAATAAAATTTGAAGAAATTTTTTCTCATGTTGCAAGGATGGAAACTATCAAGATTTTCTTGTCTTATTCTTGCTCCAGAAATATTAAGGTTTATCAGATGCATGTCAAATCAACCTTTCTAAATGGATAATTGGAAGAACAACTCTACATAGAGTATGCAAAAGGATTCTCGCTTGTAGGCAAGAGAGACTACATGTCCAAGTTGAAGAAAACCTTGTATAGTCTCAAACAATACCCTAGATCTTTGTATGCATGTCTGGAAAAGTAATTGTAGCAACAAGGATTTAACAGAGGAAGTTTCGATAGCAACCTATACATAAATATTGAACAAGTAAACTTGATGCTCATTTAAGTATACATGGATGATATCATCTTTGGAAGTGAAGATGACAAGTTGAGTAATAAGTTTGCCAATGACATGAAAAATTAGTTTGAGATGTCCTTACTTGGTGAGTTTTCCTTCTTCTTGGGACTCTAGATATCTTAGAAATATTATGGAATATTCATTTCTCAAACCAATTACATCAAAGAAATGCTAAAAATGTTTTATATGGAAGACAATAAACGTGTTAACACTGATGGTGACTAGTTTCAAGTTAAGAAAAGATGATATATCAAAGGAATCATATCAAATACTATTTATATCAATGAATAACAATCTATTATATGTGACAACTTCAAGAATAGATGTAATACAGACAATTGGGAAGGTGGCTATATTTCAAGCAACACCAAAAGAATCCCATGTTGTTTTAGTAAAAAGGATCTTCAAATATCTCAAGGGAACAATATATTTTGGACTATGGTATCTGAAGGGAAATGAATTCTCCTTAAAAACTTATACAGATGTAAATTGGGCAATAAATATTGATGATTACAAAAGGACTAGTGGAGAATCCTTTGTGACAACACTAGTGTGCCATAGTCTCTCCAAGAATCCTATCATTCACTAAAAAACAAAATATATTCCTATTAAATATCACTTTCCTCAGGATAAAGTTGCAAAAAAGAGTATCAAGGTTGAATACATTGGGACAAAGGAACAAATATTCAACATCTTCACCAAACCTCTACCTCGAGATACCATTGAGTATCTTCAATGGAAGCCTGTGATTCTACTAGGTTCGCATTGATATACATTTCATCTAGCCAAGCAGACAGGGGGATATAGGCATGTTGTAGTAAGAGAAAAATATATATCTTTTTAGCAAGAGTTACCATTTTCCATTGATTTCAAAGGGGGAGGGAAATCAAGGGAAGATCATCAGAGGCATGGAGTTAGTGGGAGTAGTGATAACAGGGGGAGTGCATGAGTTTCCAACAATGAAAAAATGGGAGATTGTTGGAAATTTGTTTTCATTAATTTTCAACCCAAGCAATGACAAAAGAATCCCTGCTTTCATTGAGCAAAATGACAAGGAAGATCAAGTTTCGGGCTCAATATCACCTTCATTTGATGGTTCTCATCATGTTGATTCTATTAATAGGTGGTACATCTCATAATTCCTAATTGTTGAGGAGATATGTCACTTTAATGGTTGAAGCCCCATTTTTGGTCAAAAGCCCCAAAGAAGTTTCTATAAGTAACCTATAGATTGGTGGATTTTTTTATTTCAAAAATTAATTCAAATGATCCTATTAAAATTTGTGATCAAGGAATAATTAAGTTATCTAGTCTTCATCCAAATTAAAATTGTTTTGGATCCAAAACAATTTTGAAATTTGAAGTGATCAAGCCGACTTCCTAAAATAACCCATTTTTGGCTCAAATTTTAAATTTAAATTTAGGTTGGCTTCCCTCCATTTTTATAGGTCGAATTCCCCCCTATAAGACACTTTGACCAATGTATATTCATGGCTAATATATCCTTAAATGCAACAAATATGATTAATTCAATGTGATAAACTCTGTGTCTATCTACGAACTTTTGAGTAGTCAGAAAAAGCTTAAGAGGAGGCTTAATCTGAAGAAAGTTTTGAGTTTATTTTTTTGATGTTTTAATTTTTTGACGATGTGGAAGTTGCCAATTGGAGAGGGGGTCTCCCCAATGTGAATTCCCAATTATACCCCACATCGTTTGGAGTAGGAGCACCAATCAAAATATGGTCAGTTTCCAATGGGGTGGTTTTAATGATGTGCCTTGGTTGCGATAAACACACATAATGATATATGCATGACTTTGGTGGAAACTAGTGTATGAAATTTTTGTAGTGTCAAGAGTAATGCATGGGAGTTTCTATCACATCAAAGGGAGAAAAGTGAGCCCCTTATAAGCATGTAATAATACTGAGCTTAAAATATACACACGAGCAATAAAAGAGAATCATTAGTTAGCCTAAAAAATAGTTCACAAGATAACATTGATAGAAATAACATAACAACATGCATTCAAAAAAATTCATACTAAAGAAAACGAATTAGTTCATAAGAATTATCGTAAATAAAATAACACATATCAAAAATATAACAATAATAGTCTTACTACATCCATGAAATATGCATGAAGACGTGTTGGCTCTAAGATTTTATTAAAGAGTGAAAGTTCTAGACATACGTTTACAATTAGCAAGAGAATTATGGTTTCTTGTTGAGGGTTTTGGAGCTCCTTTTGAGGCCTTTTGGTGATCCAGGTGGATATTGGTGGCCACCCTCCTATTCCACTTGGGGCCCCACCATTGTCTCTTTCATTTTTTCAGTTTTTGCACAGCTTACTATTTTTAGTAGTTTTTAGGGTCCTAAACTTCCGAAGCCGTTTTGAGGCCCTAAACGACGTTTTTTGGGCAACGCGATTTTGGAAAATATGATTCTATTTTGAAATTGATATTCATGGTATTAGTTGTAGTCCTTGGATAGATATTTCTAATGATTTATCATGTGCGTCAAACAGAGATAGTATGCCAAAGTTACGTCCCCGGGAAGTTGAAACACCAATTTACCCAAACGGGGCCCATAGTTTTGGTGCTTCATCTCCTAGGGTTAGGTTTTTGGAAGTTTAGGGTTTTCCATTGTTTCTAAATAATAAATAGGCCCTCGAGCCTCATTTTAACTCAATTTAGAGGCCTGTAGCCACCACATCTCTTCTTAGAGATAAGCTTCTAGCGCCCTAGCTAGTTTATTTCCATTATGTCTATAAGCAAATTTCAGTTCTTTGATATTAATGAAATGAAGTTTTATTTCCGCTGCATATTTGTATTTATGGTTATATATGTATTCTATTGTGTTCCTACATAAATCTGGATCAGTGGTATTAGAACTGTCTGCTTTTTCTCGATCCTTCTTTGCATGTCCCCAACGAGGTCGGGGTACAAGGAGTTAGGGCTCGATATGGTGGAACTTTACAAGATCAGCCTCGCAAACCCCGACGGACGCCCATGGGGGATGAAAAATAAATATGAGGGAGCAGGAGATCCTATCAAAATATTTCTCGAGGAGGCCCTCGAAAAACAAAGGAATGCGATGATGGATAAATTTTCCCAGATCCTTCAATGACTGCCCACCGACGGCGCATCTGCATCCAGCTGCCACTCTGGAGGTGTGACTCCCTTTAAGGTACAATTAAATTTTGACATTCCCATATTTGAGGGTGAAATAGATTCATATACCATAGATAGATGGTTGAATCTATTAGAATAATATTTCTCGGTTCATGACTTTTTCGACCGAGAGAAGATTATTTTTGCACTCCTCAAAGCTACCCCCCATGTCAAGGACTGGTGGGAAACCTACTGTGAGAAAAAGGATGAGACATAACCCTCTATATTCTCAACCATACCCACTTGGAATTCTTTCCGATATTCCATCAAGGAACAATACTATCTCGTGGGGAGCTATGAGGACAAGTACATACAATGGACCATGTTGTGGCAACAAAATGATCAAGATGTGCATGAGATGACGAATTTGTTCCATACCCTGCGCACAAAGTTGGGTATCAAAGATTTAGAGAAACATTTGGTGCTAAAGTATCACAGTTTTCTGCATAGATACATTCAGGAGGAAAAGGATTTCCTCGGAATCCCCTCGCTTGGTATGACATACCAGTATGCTACCAAGATTGAGCAGAAATTCAAACATAAGAAGCGAGACTTTGGATCTGTGAATCAAAAGCAAGGGAAAGGTGCCTCAAAACCACAGAACAAAGGACAAATCCAAGGCATGGTGGTCCAAGACAACTTTCCAAAGCCATAATTAAAGAATAACACCGTGAAGCCAAAGAAGGACATGGGAAAGTGGTGTGAGTTCCATAAGAGCTCCACTCACAACACAAGTGAGTGTCGGGCCAAGCATTCACTGGTGCCCGAGATGAGGGCTTATGAATCAGATGCATGCTCTGACTCTAAATCAGAACCTAAAAAGGGGAATGGAAAAGGGAAGCACATTATTGATGCGGAGCCCAATGCCATTATTGCCACTGCGAAGATCCAGAAGGAGGAACAAAAAGATCCAAAGGATGCAGAGCGTCTCTTCCACTCCCAGACGTGGGTAAAGGGTTCCCTGCTACAGTTCATTATTGACAATGGGAGCCAAAAGAACCTCATTTCAACAGATTTCGTGAAGCGGTTGGGGTTGCCGACCACAGTGCACCCACAACCATACACCATCGGGTGGCTTCACCAAGGACAGGATCTCTGCATCAGCTAGCAGTGTTGCCTTCCCTATAGCAACAAGCCCTTCACGGATGAGGTATCGTGTGACATTGCTCCTATTGATGTTTATGATGTATTATTAGGCCAACCATACTTATGGAAGCGACATTCTGTGTATGAGTTCCAGCCTCACGCTGTTATTGTTACTTTGGGAAATAATTTGTACAGGATACCAGAGGTACCATTGCCTCCCGCTATCTCTTTGGTTACTGCAAAACAATGCAGTAAGCTCATTTCCAAAACCAGGAAATTTGTTTTGTTGATGATCCGCCCACAGGGAAAGAAGAAGATTGTGGCCACAACCTCCAGACATGGCTCCTTTGCATGACAAAAATAAATGGAAAAGGTTGTGGAGGATTACGAGGACATCTTCACCTCACCCACAGGGGTGCCTCTGCACTGTCTGGTCAAGCACCCCATTGACCTGACACCAGGTGCGCCGCTACCCAATGGACTGATCTATAGGCACTCTATTCTGGAGAATGATGAAATCAAGAGGCAGATTCAGGAGCTGTTACAAAAAGGTCACATCCAGCCAAGTTCATCACCCTGTGGGAGCCCGATCGTGTTGGTACAGAAGAAGGATGGGACTTGGAGACTCTATATTGACTATCGGGCGCTAAACAAGATCACTATCTGGAATAGGTACCCAATCCCATGGATTGATGACCTTCTAGACCAACTCAAAGGGGAAAAATATTTCAGCAATATTGACTTGAAGTCTGGATATCACCAAGTACCATTCGAACCCTCTGATGTGTGGAAGATTGCCTTCAAATCCAAGGAGGATCTTTTCGAATGTCTCGTCATGCCTTTCGGGTTGATGAATGCTCCTACAACCTTCATGAGGTTGATGGATGATATCTTGCATCTATTCACCAACTCATTTTTAGTGTTTTACTTGGATGACATATTGATCTTCAGCCAGACCCTGGAAGAGCACCTCCACCACATCCGAGAAGTCCTCCAAACACTACAGCAACACAAGTTGTGTGCCAATTTGGAGAAGTGCACTTTTGGCATGACCCAGGTTCAATATATGGGATAAATTATTGATGAAAGGAGGGTGCATGTGGATCTAGCCAAGATCCAAGTCATTCGGGATCGGCCAGCCCCAACCACCCTAACAGAGCTTCGCAACTTTCTGGGTCTTGCTAATTTCTACCGTAGGTTCGTGTTGGGATTCTCTCATATCACTTGGCCCTTGAGTCAAGTCACCAAGGGAGGAGAAAAAGAAAAATTATTTTGGTTAGAATCTCAACAAAAGGCGTTCGTAGAATTGAAACATCGCCTCTGTTCTACCCCCAGTGCTCACATTACCAGACTTGCAACAACCATTTGAGATTGAGCCAAATGGCTCTGACTATGCTATTGGGGAAGTTCTTACTCAACAGGGGCATCCAGTGGCATATCACAGTGAGACATTGTCCGACACAGTTCAAAATTATCCCACTAATTAGGACAAAGAAATGTATTCCATTTTGCAGGCTTGTCGACAATGGAAGCATTACATTTTGGGGAAGGAGACAATCATCCACACAGACCACCAACCCTTGCAATTCATACAGACACAAGGGAAGTTGCAGAATGATCACCATCGAAAGTGGTCCACATATCTACAACAATTTCATTTGAACATCAAGTACAAGAAGGGAAGCACCAATAATGTTGCAGACTGCCTCAGCCGACCACTGATCGTGGCCATAACCACAGTTCTCAACTCTTATGGGCACGAGACTTCTAATTGGCTGCTTCTTTACAATAGTGATCTAGAATTCAGCCACACATACAAGGCACTCTTAGGGGGTATGCAAGTCCCAAATTTTCACCTCCAAGATGCATTGTTATGTCACCTAGGACACCTTTGTGTTCCTTCAAGCGAGCATGCCAAGATGATATGGAAAGCACACTACAATCGATTCGTTGGCCATTTTGGGGTCGAGAAAATAGTGGCAGTACTGCAGAAGTATTTCTACTGGTCGAACCTTCGACAATATGTTGGGAAGTACATCAGATCCTGCACTGCTTGCACCATTTCCAAACTGACCATCAAGAAGTAAGGGCTTTATACTCTGCTACCTACCCCTATTCGACCTTGGGAATCCATCTCCATGGATTACATGTCAGGCCTTCCTTCTACTAAGCATGGAAATGACTGTGTTTTCGTGGTCGTCGATAGATTCTCGAAGATGGCCATTATGGTGGCATGCAAGAAGAATATCACGATAGAATCCACTGCTAAACTCTTCTTTGAACGAGTGTGGGCACACTTTGGGATCCCACGGTCTATCATATCAGATCGCAATAGCAAGTTCTTCAGCACATTTTGATCCAGCCTCTTGTCAATGTTGGACACCAAGCTCACCAATTCCACAGCTTTCCATCCCCAAACTGATTGCCAGAAAGAGGTCGTCAACAGGACGACTGTACACATTCTGGGCATGTACAATTCAAAGCATCCACATACATGGGATGAGAGCCTCCCCTATGTACAACATAGTTATAACCGGGCTCTCCACAGCTCAACCGAACATAGCCCCTTTTAGGTGGGCTTGGGATTCCAGCCACTATGTCCCATTGACGTAGCCATTCCATTTGCGGCTACTCAGTCTGATTCAGCTCATGTCCAGTCTGAAGCTGACAAAACAAACAACTTCATCGAGCGCATCCAACACATATGCCAACAGGTTCATGAGATATTGGATAGAGCCAATGCTAAGTACAAGCAATGACATGATCAACATCGGGTGCGACACAACTTCTAGGTGGGAGAAAAAGTGTGGCTACATTTGCAGAAGGAGCGCCTCACTGGACCCCACCACAAGCTTCGCCCGATCCGATATGGGTCGTACACCATCACCAAGGCTGTAGGGAAGAATTCCTTCGAGCTCAGTATTCCACCATTCCTTGGTCTGCACCTAGTATTCAATGTAGACCACCTTCGTCCCTACTTCCCACCTCTATTGGACACCTCTAACATTGCAGAAGGACTCACACCAAAAGAGTTAAACCCAGAATGCATGGAATAGGCCACCACAGATTGTATCATGGACATGAAAATCAAGAACACTCGCCAACATAAGATCCAATTGTATCGGGTTGTCAAAGCTGGCCAACTTCTGCACCAAGGCAAGTGGTTCACCAGGGACCAAGTTCAGCAGAAGTTTCCTCATCTCATGGAGGAACTCAATGCAATGGGGACCATTGCTTCCTAAGGGGGGGGAATGATCCAGGTGGATATTGGTGGCCACCCGCCTATTCCACTTGGGGCCCCACCATTGTCTCTTTCAGTTTTTCAGTTTCGGCACAACTTACCATTTTTAGCATTTTTTCGGATCTTGAACTTCCAGTTGAGGCCCTAAACGATGTTTTTTGGGCCCGAAGAATATGATTCCATTTTCGAAATAATATTTATGGCAGAATTTTTAGTCCTCGAATAGATCTTTCTAACGATGTATCATGTGCATCAAATGGAGATAGTATGCCAAAGTTACGTCCCCGGGAAGTTGAAACACCAATTTACCCAAACGGGGCCCATAGTTTTGGCACTTCATCTCCTAGGGTTAGGTTTTTGGATGTTTAGGGTTTTCCATTGTTTCTAAATAATAAATATACCCTCGAGCCTCATTGTAACTCAGTTCAGAGGCCTGTAGCCGCCACATCTCTTCTCATAGATAAGCTACCAGTGCCCTAGCTAGTTTATTTTCACTCTATCTATAAGCAAATTTCAGTTCTTTGATATTAATGAAATGAAGTCTTATTTCCTCTGCATCTTTGTATTTATGGTTATATATGTATTATGTTGCATACCTGCATAAATACGGATCATTTGGCTCTCTTTCTAAGATAGAATTGAGGTACTATATGGATGTATTTTCACACATATGACTCATTTTTTGTGGATGTTTTATGTGTTGTTTCAACCTCTTCTTTAGAAGATCTTTGTCCTTCCAAAGACCAAAATACTGAGACTTATTTTTATCATATTCTTGCTAATATTGAAGCACATATTTGAGTTAATTTTTTGGACCTATGAGGAGAATAAAATATTTAATCAGTGACTTTGAGCACTAACTTGAGAACAAGTTTAGTGAAGTTTTTAAGCACATTATAGGCCAAATGAAGACTATTATTGTTAGGGCATTCATACCGAATTTATCTACATCAGATCAAGGCTTGAGCATGGAAATTTTATGATTGATTGGTTCTGATCTATTTTTTTAAGGATTCATCATTGGGGTTATTATGGAAGATTGAATGTGGCACAATTTGGATGTTCCCTAGATCAAACTCACTCCAAAACAATGTTAAGTTATGTAATCAATTAAATTCAAGGAATAAATTCACATCGCTTTTGAAGTATGATCAAATCGTAGTACCAGAATTTATGAGGTTAGTTGTTCCTTATTTAAAGTTCCACTGCATGATTAGAGGTTCATCCCTAAGGTTTGTTTCTTGACTACTCTAAAGATAAACATGAATTAGTTTTCAGACTTGACACAAAATTTCTCAAGAACTCAGTAAGATCTAAACATATTGTGGAAAAATATAAGAAATTCACTATATTTTCAAACATGTGTAAGCTATAATTCTAGCCTGTACTAAATTGAATTTTAAGCACTAATATATCCTTGAAAATTCAAGAATCCACATGAATATTTATGGATCACACTCTATGATTAAAAAGGCTCATCATTGAATTTTTCAGATATCATTTTGAAACATCTCCTAAGGCATCATTATTTAGGAAGATTTTGATATTATATATTTATACGTTCGCTCTTTGATGGATCTCCAATCTTGATTTAAAGTAGCTCGACTAAAAAGTGTGTTAGCATATATAATACAACAAAGATTTAATTTTTTCTTATGGATATCTTCATTGGTCTATTAGGAAGGCTATTGTATATTAGGATCAGTGCATTTAACTAATTTCTAGAGAAAGGAAGGAAGAAGTTAACATCAGGGAAGTTTTGATCAACCATTGGAAGAAATAAGTCACCAAGCAGCTCATTCTTCACCAACGAGACAAAGGTTCATAATTTACATCTATTGTAACAATTTATTTTATAAATTACTACAAACAAAGGTATGATACATATTCATTATAAAAGTTTGTTCGTGTATCATTGAGAAGCTAATCTAAAGGTTAAATGATGTCAACGGGTGGTTCTTCATTGTACATTTGAAGTACAATTTTGCAAAAAGGGTTTTATTGAATATTTTGTAAGTGTGTAATTGTCCCTAGTACGAGAACCCATAATTTATATTTATATCTTATTTTCAAGGTTGTTGGGTGGTACAAGTGCAAGAGAATGAAGTCTCCTTCAGGTTACTAGGGTGGTGCTAGGACAAGTTGGAGTTTGTAGGGTGTTGGAGCATCCTTCCAGTTGTAGTTGATGAAATTGGGGTGTTTGAGAGTATTTCCAGTTGGAGCTGGTAAAATGAGGGTGTAGGAGCTTCCTTTTAGGAGTTGGGTTGTCTGATAAAATTGAATGATTTTCTAGAGTATTAGGAAGTTATATATTCCCTTTCATTCAAAGCTTATTATTTTGTACTCATAAAATATTATAAAATCATTTGGTGGTTTTTCTCTCGGAAGGGTTTCCACATAAAAATTTTCTAGTGCACTTATTTTGATGTGTTGATAATTAATGTTGTGTTGTTAATTATATAAGTCTTGATAACTAACTAATTGTTTAAGAAATATTGATTCACCCCCCTCTAAGTATTTCCAACACAAAAAATTCCACAAAAAATTCCATAGAATATAAAATAAATCAACTGGAGGCAAGATATGAAACACATAACTCAACTAGTTATTTTATTAACCATAACATGAAAGTACATGTTGACAATTATTAAAAATTTAAAATACCATAATTGTTATACTGGAAACCTCGTTAATGGTCATTCAAGCTTATACAAAATCTTGGGCTCCTGGAGACTACTGCAATTGGACCCTCCTTCTTTTGTTAAGTGCCAATGGATAATTTGAAATGATTCCCCCAACAGACTACCTAGAGTGAGTGTTTAACTAGTAAAACTAGTATATAATAGTTATATCCCTAAGGAGGATAATATCACCCCTGAATATGATCTATAATTAGGGCTAAAAACCCTCAAAAAATTCTCAAAGAGCCACAAAAAAAATTTCACCGAATCATTCACACAACAGTCATACCCTTCATGAGCTCATGCATTTCCTTTTATTCAGATATCTTATCGGAATATCATGGATAATACCATGGATCATATGAATACCATAGGTCACTTTCCCTTTATTAAATAAAGTGACTTTTTATTTCATACTCTCTTTTCTTAGCCACTTTGTTGGACACCTAATCCTCAACCTTGTAGGTGTGGAAGGTAAATGGACAAATGGAGTCCAAGAGACTACTTGGAATGGGAATCCAAGGGTCACACCAATGTGATATAAATGTACATCTATGGTGAATAATAATATATCTCATGCTTATCCTATATTTCTATGTGTGTGTTCTCCATTTACAATGCGTTTGTTTAACATGGTATCAGAGCCATTCGTTTAGTGGCCTCTATGTACATGTCAGTAATGTCATTTTTGTTGTCCATTTCAGTGCATTAATTTACTGACTGTCAGAAACTATATCCCTCCTATAGAAGCATTATTTTTGCAGCTAACTCTGTTTCTGGCTACTATCCACACTCTGTTGCAGTTGCAGGTGATTATTTCTCTCACTAATGCCTTAGTAATTGATGTTTCCTTAGATTACTGCACTGATTAGTTTGAGCCATTGGTTTTGTCAATTTTCTTAAGCACATCAGTCCCGCACTCTAATTAACGCTCCTCTGTGCCATTGAAATTGAACGTTACAATTACCTCCATATTATTTTCTTGTCAATTACAGTCTGCTCCCACTGCAGTGCGCTCCATCCCATTGCTCGAGAGAATACATTTATCCTATGCTATATGTCTATGTTGTAACATATCCAGTGGAATCATAACTCCTCCACCAGGCTTCCAATGTTTAAGCAAACACTCCTCTCACCCAAATCACTGCCAATGCTCTTGGATGAAACATTTGTGCACTAGAAAGTTTCATTTCTCTGCATACTTGTGTGCTGGTTATGCTTATAAATTTCACCTGCGTTGAATCACTATTAAAGTTTAATCTATTATATTTGTTTTTTCTTGAGGGTCATGTTTTCTTCCAAGCTCTCTACATTTCTTATGAACTTTGGCATACATGTTCCTCATTCACCATCTGATGAGATTGGAATCATGATGGTATAAGAATGTTAAATGTTATGAGGGGAGAATGTTTGGTGAGATTTCTCACAAAGTGATGTAAACGTTGGAGACAACTTGTGAGAACAAAATATCCAAGCCTAGATGAGAAGCTAAGTCACTGCTGAAAAGAGAGGGCATATTTCTCTCATTATGCCATTCAAACCACCTGAGATAGATACTGATTTGGAAAAATAAAACACAAGGATGAACATAAGCCATCAGTACCATGAGTTTCTCTCATTTGGAAGAAGGAGTTGATCTCCTCTTTTCTGGGTCAAAGTCTGCATTCATGGGACCGAGTTCTCATTATTTTAGTTGAGCGATTTTCTGAAGCCTGGAACGAGTTCTCCTTTATCTCTGCTAAACATGACTATTATTAAGGCTCGTGGGACCGACTTTTATGCTGATGTGGTTGAATACCAAAGCCCTTCAATTGTTGGGCTTTATTTTTGGAGGAGATATGATTGGTTTGTTGTTGGGTTGAATGAAAAATATTGAGGGAATTATTTCTAAGTGTGATAACAGTTATTGATCCTGCCCTTTCAGAGTTGTATGGAGCTTAAATGAGTTCTATGTTGCTGCCATTAAGGATAGACGTTGGACCCCACTTTCTGGAGTATACACAATGATTCAAACTCATAAAATGGTGATTTTCAAACATTATTTTTGTTCCATATTTCATTGTTGTGCTGAGATTTTCCTTTCTAGGGTGCATTTACGAGGCCCGCGTATGGACAACATATGCAACACATGATTGTATGATGCATTGATTTGAGCCCTGGTATGTACGTTGGTAAGCTATGCATTGGAATGTGTTGGGGTGTTTGATTAATTGAAACTGAATGTTGATACGAGAGAATTAAACCTAGTGAATACTATGGATGGCATGGTTGTGCATTGAAGTTTTGATTTGTTTGTTGAATGAATACACATTTGTAATGGTTAAATGACTTTTATATGTGCACTTTATACTACTTGAACACAATGGAATTCTCTTGGAATCTACAATGCATTGAATGGTGTGTTCCTCTACAATAGCATGTCTAATTCCTTTGGTCACCCCAGTGACTAAGATTTTCATGCCTTGTAGCGACCATCTCAGTTGTCTGCTACTTGAACTCTCTCCCATACTGCTGCTCTTTTTTTGTTCAAATGCCCAATTTAGTAGGACATTTTGTTGAATTCACGAAATTATGTATGACGAGCTCTATCCACAGTTGAAGACTTTCTACATTAGTGACAAAATTTTGCAGAATTTCTACATGACTGACATTTATATCCACCATGAAATATTCAGAAAGAAACTTTGAAGTGACATATCTTGTTCATTTTCCCTTTTAAAATGTTCAAACACCAAGAGAAAAGTTGCTTCTTTGTTTAGTTGAATAAGATATGGGATACAAGAAATGGTTGCAGATCGATAATCTGCAAAGGTTGAAGCATTAAAATCTCATGAGGTGAGTCATCATTGACAGTGAAGAGACTATATAAAGCCACATAAAGAATAAAAGGGATGAGCATTCCCCAGAGAGGTATTTGTAGGTAGTTTGGTTTACCAAAAAACTGACTCAATACACTCTGTTTCTCTTTTACATTGCTGGACGATTCCTCTATGTAACTATATACAAAGTGAAAATGACCGAGACATATTTAATAGGTTATGAAGAATGGCATTGTGAAAATGTACAAGGCATATTTAATAGGCCATGAAGAATGGCATGTTCTGGATGACAACAGTAAATAATTCAAGGATGTTTATGTTTGCATTATATTCAACGATAGTTTGGTAGAGAGCTAGTATTTTTCATTCTTTGGAATCTTCTAAATTTGGGGTTTATGTATTAGGATTATTGAGCATTCATTTTTGCTGATATAATGGCCAAATTTGAGGAAGTTTTAGATTTATTGAAAACCTTGATACTTTCCACTGTTGATGGGAAAGTAAACATCAGCAAAGACACTCTCTTTGACATCCAAATCTATCTACATAATGCACAAGAAAAGATAAATTTTTTGCAACTTAAATCTTAGCTTCAGCAAGCAGAATTACAACAATGGAGTCATCATTCTGAACTTTTTTCTGTTCAGAAAATTAAAACAGACTCCTATAAGCAGCAAGTAAAAAATGTTGTGACTAATTCACATTCAGTTCCTTGTTCAACAACAGATTTGTATGCATATGCAGAAGCTCTGGTTCTACCTCCCAAGCCCATCATCAAACCTTGGGAAGAGCTTTTCCACAACAAGCACATAATAGGTCTTGGATATGACAAGGAGTTGTACTTTCATATTCCAGACTACTCCAAGCCCATCAAATTTTAGAGTGCAAGATTTCTTTATGACAGTTCACTTTCAACTATTCCAAATCCTGCTCCTCTTCCAAAGCAACAACAACAGATTGAAAAATTCCAACACTGTGTTCGATTTGGCCATATGAAAGATCATTGTTTTGATCTTCACCCATGCAAGTACTATTGTAATCACACCCATTGTTCACACAGATGATTTAGAAACAAGCCTCCTACAAGAACAAAGATTCATCTTGGATGGATCACTTCTTGGCAATGGACATGAATAACCAAGAAGATGTTTAAGTCACATGTTAGAACTTGTTCTAAAATATTGAGCAAACTTGCAGTTGAGTTTTTTCCATCATCTCACCTTGTACCTAATAGGGGGAAAATGGTGGTCATCTACAAGCTTTGACGCCACATCAAGTGAGCCTGAGCCACAATCTCTCATTCCAGATTCAGAGTTGTATCCATAAACACGGATTCCCATGATCATTCCTTTGGTTGGTGGACAACCTTAAACCATCTATGCGAGGTTCATATTCTTCCTCTTCAAATAATTCAGAGCACTTCCTCTAGCAGAAGACTTCAGCTTCTTGCCAGCTTTGGTAGAGTTCCGGGAAATGCATTAAACATTCCAGAGTTGGTGGTCATCCTTAAACCATCACAGGTTGTAGACCTTCCTTCTTCTAGGTTGAAGTTCTCCCTCTTCAAATATGACGGAAACTTCCTCTAGCAGAAGACCTCAGCTTCTTGCCAGATTTGGAAGAGTTCTAGGAACTACAATAAGTGTTGTGTTCCAGTGTTAGTGGTCATCCTTAAACCACCTCTTTATGCCAAAATTTCAGAGAGATGATGCCTAAGTGCTGTCGTGCATAATTTGTATATTTGTATTAAAACTCTCTTCTTGGACTCACACATACCCCTTCGGATTAAGGGGGGGAATGTTGGACACCTAATCCTCAATGGTTAGATGTGGAAGGCGAGTGGACAAATGGAGTCCAAGAGACCACTTGGAATGGGAATCCAAGGGTCACACCAATGTGATATAAATGTACATCTATGGTGAATAATAATATATCTCACGCTTATCCTATCTTTCTATTTGTGTGTTCTCCATTTACCATGTGCGTGTTTAACACACTTTTACTTAATCAATTCTCTCATAGCTTGCAATAAATTTTTAATTTGTAGCCTAGGCTACTAAGATGCTCTTCCTTCCAAATGCCCAGAAAAGGGACATTACAGGAATACCGAGGAGAGAAAATAATTCTAGACCCACTTGATTATTTCTAAAGGATTTTTGAAGATCTTAACTTTATCGATATGGAGCTCCATAAGGTCATTCCCACCTAGAGATAGGTAATAACCATCATCATCATAAATTTTTTATAATAACACTATATATATATTCCACTTACATAACAAAAACGGGTTTGACCATTTTATTGACCATTTAAAGGAAGTTTGTGAATCAAGAGCTTATACTCAACTTAATAATGGCTCATATCATTATTAAATGGTGAGTCCATTACACTACACTTAAATAATTGCAATCTCTTCAGCATGTTGATTACAAAGAACATATATATGATTCTATTTCAATGACAAGCCCTTAACTATTAGCGATAAAAAACTTCAAAGTAAATTTAATGCCCACTTCTCTTATCAACTAGGTAATTTGACCTTTATATCGTACGCTTCCATCTTCTCCATTGAACATATAAATTAAATTATCCGCCTTAGATTTAATATTTATTAATGTTCCTAAGCTTGCATTAACCATATTGCATCTTATTAAGTTAAAAAGAAAAAAAATATCTATCTATCTATCTATCTATCTATCTATATATATATATATATATATATATATATATATATATATATATATATATATATATATATATACTACTACTACTACTACTACTACTAATTTTCCACTTTCATAACAAAAATGGAATTTTCCATTTTATTGACCATATAATGGAAGCATTATCACCCAAAAAGTGATCACCTAGCCATTTTCCCCTAGCATGACCGAAATACACCATGTAGTATGAGCTTTACACATTAAAACCCACTTTCACCTTAGTGAATAATTTAGAGAACCATTTTTCCTAAATTATTTCTAAAAATGACCAAGAAATGCATATGAATAATTAAATATATCACTAATTATTTATTATTCCTTAATCATTTAACTTCTCTCCATTGAAATAATTATTAAATCGTAATTTATTAATTATTTTTATCCATTTTGACCACATTACTGAGGAGTAATTAACTAAACCATTGTTTATTTATTATTCCTTAATTCTTACACATTTCTCCAATGAAATAATTATTAAATCATTCTTTAATAATTATTTCTAACTTACCTTGACCTCATCTCCTTTAATTACTTAATAAATCATTTTTATTATTAGTTACTTTAACCACTTTTCTATATTAACTCAATTAATCATTATTTTTTGAGTTAGTTCACTAAATAAATATTTTTGACCATTTCAATAATCTTTTTATCTCTTAAATATAATAAAATAATCCTAACAATTAGGCCTTGATTTGGTCTAATAACATTTTATTTTTTGACTAGATATAGATCTATCCTAGCATTTTATTATAAATAGAGATTTTTTTCCCTCACTCTCTACACATGATCATAATCATCATCATCACTCTAATCTCATTACCTACGAGCTCTGCACATTGAGCTCAATTAGTCTTCTCCTTTTCCCATTTGCAATGAGGAAGAGAGAGAAAGAAGCTACCTAAAGTGTAGGGACACAAAAGGACCCTCCCACAAAGGAGGACATTAAAGACCCGAGTCTATGTTCTACTCCATCCGGTGACATCATTAATAAAAATTAAGTTCTTTCCAATGGGTTCCTTATTATGGTTTTTTGCATGTATTTTCAAAATTTGTGAGCTCTTTTGCAGGTTTTCTCTAACATATTTCTTGTAGATCTGAAAGTCTTGCTAAATATTATAGGGTTTTGTAGAATATTTTTTGTTTGTTCTCTTTGGTTTTAGGTGAATTTTTCATCAACCAAAAAATTATATTTTTGGCACCTTTGCTAAGAAATTTACACCTAAAAAATGGCTACTCAACTAGTATTCTTTCATTAACAAATGGTGACTACATTTATACCTTTATGTTTTTGTTTTCTCTCTTTCATCTTTCTATTTTTGTCTACTAGTGGGATTTTTTGGCAAAACAGTTTCATTTTTGTGTTTTCATCTGTGTTTCATAGGTTACAGTTCCAATCACACAGGAGACAACATGATATTAAAAACCATAGAAATGAGAGTTCTAGATCAAACAATGCATTTTTTCAAGGAAAACCTATGGTGGCCAATGCAAGAAAGAGATCACAACTTATGTTATAATGCAAGAACAGGTCAGAAACCTGTGTTATCTCTTTTTTCAACATTTTTTTTTTTTTTGCCAAAATTTCAATTATGTTGGTCTCTTAGGGGGGGTTTTATGCATCCTATCACAATACTGTAATCTTTGACCTCTTCAACTTATCCACTTTCCAAAGGAAAGGAAAAATACCTCTAGGGATTCTAGTAATCCTCCACCATTTTTTAAGGGATTTGGATGATTTAGTAGTCTACTATTTCAGAGATGTATACCACTTATTTTCCAACAGCTTAGAATTTTTTTTCCAGCACCTTTTGAGACTTTGAAGTTACAATTTATCCCCTATTTGGCCTTTTTTCCATCATCCCTCAAAGTACTCTCTAGCTAATTCTTCATTAGTTACTTGGTTTGCTACCCTTTTAGCTTAGAATTTGACCCTTCTTTGTTGATTTGTTCTCCATAAAGTAGGCCTATTTAACCACAAATCCTAGCCCCTTTGGCCCTTTATCTTATTGTCTCCATTTTTTTGCCTTATTTTTTTCTTCTTGTGTTGTTTTTACCCTCCTTGGGTGGGAAGTAGAGTGTGTTTAAATTTGTTTATTTTCTATTTATTTCAATTATGTTTTCAATTCTATAATTTTCTTTTCAATAGTGCAGTTATGTTATATGAAAAACCAGTGACAATTTATGTATTTTCACATACATTACACGCCCTAAGTGAATGAGTGCTTGGTTAACACCACCAAGCCATAAATCTTAAAAACAAACACTTAATTTCAACACACATAGATTTAAGCCCACTTGGGCACCTAAGGAAAAAATCTAATATCCTAGGTTAGGGTTTGTGGGGTAGGCATCCTAATAACGACCACTAATCACTTTATATTGATACATAATGCCATTGTACAATCAGGGAAATTTAAAATACTCCACCATCCAATGGTCAAAAATTTTTCTTAAGACATAAACCTATTAGGTGGGGTAAGGTTTAGGCTGAGGATATTGATGTTTTTCCATGGAGATTACCATTTCATGGTCGGAAATTAAGGTTTGACGCTGGCACCTAGAATTTGAGATTTAGTCGCCCCCATTGAATGGAGGTAACCTTAGTTTCCATTCCTAGGGTCAAAAGACCCTAAAGGGGCAGTTGTGGGAAGCAACCATCCTTCTTACCCAACCTTTCATTCAATAGCTCTATTTGCAGATATCAGGTCCGACAAGTAAGAAGTTATTTGGAAGGCCATTAAAAACATAGTACTAGGATTTGTTTGAGGTGTAGTTAAAATTTAGGCTAGGAGTCATTTTTATTTTTATAGGATGGTCTTGATTGAATTATAATAGTGATACATAGTAGTTAGCTTGCACTTTGCACCACTAATGTATTATTTTATTACTCTATGTGTTGTTTTTATTCAATGTTTTCCTCTAGCCTTTATCATTCTCTTTGTCCTGACATCATTGCGCCTCCTAGGTGTTTTCTGTAGATACTAAGTGGTCTTCATCCTCTATTTCCATTAGGATGTCCATTAACTCCTTCAAGATGAGTCAAGGTCCCTTTCCCTATTTCAACTTTAGAATCTTGTATTTTTTATTCATCCAGTTCATGTTCTAATTATGATTCCTCTCAGCCCCGAGCTACTACTATGTCTGGTGTCAACGATGGTAGTAATTCTAGTCCCAACACGAGCACCAATAGTATAGTAAATAATGGCAGTAATGTTGGTAATACTCAGGGTCCCCCTCTTGGAGGTAATAGTAGAACCTCACAAGGAATGACTATCAATCAACCGTTGCTTCCCTATATGGTCGGTTTAAGTCTTACTGACCTAAATCAACTCATTAATTATCCTCCTCACCATGAGCCAAATTGGCTACCTATGCCAACTGAGCTTTCTTTTGATATTCCAAAATTGGAAGGGAACTCTAGAGAGTGTCCCACTAACCACTTTTACTCATTTCACATATGTTGTTCCTCTAACTCTATCACAGAGGATTCCATATGTCTACGCCTTTTTCAATTCAACCTCACCAGTGTTGTTGCAAAATGGTGCATAGACCAAATACATGCATCTCATTTAATTTTTGTGACCCTTTCTAATGCCTTCTTATATTACTTCGAGCTACCTTTCTGTTACGATATCAGTACTAAAATTTTGGCCTAATTTTGTCAATATTTTTCCACCAAAATTATTGATCATATTTAGGAATGGCGAAGAATATGAGGCTTATTCAAAGCTCTAGAATGTGAAGACCTTGTTTACATGGATTGGTTCATGTGAAGAATAGGCTATCCAAACTACCTTGAAGTTTGATTTGATCAATTCCCAATTAGGTTATCTCTATATCGTCCTTCCCGACCTCCATTATCTTGGTGCTTCTTCTGCACTAGGGGCATCTCATGCCACTAATGGTGTATTTGTATCAGTTTCTTAGCCTCACCCTTTCCCAAATCAGTAAGGATTAATGGGTTACGGCCAACCTCAAGGGTGGCCAATTCATCCTACACTTATCCTCCCCTTAATCCTTTGTGAGTTAACTCATACCAATGCACAAGTACGTCTAATGAATTTTTCCATCCACATCATTCGATGCCAAGGCTAGTTGTTACTCATTCTATTTATCAAAACGTTACTATTAATCATAGTATAAGTATGTGTCAACTGGCCTAGTTTTGTAGCCCTAATGGCACCAACAAATGAACCTCCCATGCCTCAACCCCCTCTACTGCAACTACCATTGCCTCCACGAGGGTGGTTATATTCTTATAGGAATGTTAATCTACCCTTAAAACCCAAGAGAAATAATAAGGGGAAGGGTAACCAAAACCAGCAATATCAAGGTAACCAAGGAAACTAAAGTTATCAAACTAATTCCAATAAAGGTGATTAGTCTAATACGAAAACCTAACAATAAGGTAGACAACCCAAGAATAAAGAGGCCCTTCGAACCAACAAGCCTTGTGCATGTTTCAATACTTAGGGAAATTACACTCATGAAATTCCCCTCCTCCCTCAGATGTGAAAAGCATGGGAAGATCAATAAGTTGCCTCTAGAGGGAAGAAACCTATGCCTCCATATACACATCCCTCTATGCATCTAATTGCACTTAGAAACCCTTACCCTCACCAAGGATATGTGGCCACCCGAGATCGCCAAAGTTCTTCATTTACTCCTCATCAACTCGATAATGAGTCCTACCAAATTCTTATGATGAATTCGAAATAACTTAACCTCCAAAATTCGTTGTTCCCATATGATTTACCTCCTGAGAATTCATCCACAAAGGCACAACCAAAAGTATCCACATAGCCTATTTCATAAATCAATGGTACCTTATAGATCCCTCTACCTAAGGTATAATACCCTTTAAGAATTACCAAAGCTCAATTATGTCAAAACAATTCCAATTCCCAAGCTTCTCGCGCATATATCATAGTAGATAAATTGGCACAATCTCTTACTACCATGCAACACTGGAGTTCTCCAGACATGTATATCCCAAAAAAAAATTCTACTATCATATTTGGGTGTTGTGGACCCTTAATATGATCACATGATCATCTTTAATGTTTACAAATTGAATCATCCTTACCTTCCTCCCTTCGTTGCCTTCCAGATACTAGCCTCTATTAAGAACATCGTTGTAAAATGATGTATCATTGATGAAGGAACATCCACATGTGATGTATGCCAATTTCTGGATGCAACTTGGTTCCTCCTACCATTCACCATAAAATATAACTCTTCGTGCATACAATGGTCTCCCCTTGCAAAATGTTGGTCTATACCAAAATTATCTCATTTTCGTTTCTGAAAAGTAAATCATGATTGATTTTGAAGTCATCAATGTGAATCTCAATTATAACCTCTTTCTTGGTCGTAGTTTCATGTACACTATGAAATTTATTTCTTCTCATGTCTTTCATGCCATGAGATTCCCTCATAATGGGAAGATAGTCACCATCAATTAATTGAATTACTACGATCCTCAATCTAATACTTCACCTCAGAATGTCATTTCTTCGATGGAAGATAACAATATTATTCCTTCCATGAAAAAAATAAATCTAGGAGTCTATAAAGATTCCTCATTACTTGAGGCTTAGTATGGCCCACCTCCTATTCCCAATAAGCCTAATTCTTCCAATGTTTTCATGCTCCAAGCGTCATAGGCTGCTCAAAATATTGGTCTGTCTTCCTAGAAGCTAACTCAATAGCAACCTGTTGCTCCAAACTTCGTTGGTGCCTCAAGAACAGTTCCTTTTGGACACCATCCATTTTGCCAAACTTTGTTCTTTTTCCTACCACTAGGAATAGTCTCCACCCTTGTGATTGCTATGTTAATTTTGGCTAACATTACATTGGGATACTGGTTTGGTACATTTGATCCTCCTCAAAACACTTTTCTCGATCAACTAAAATATTACATGGCTTTTACACTAGTACAAACGATTCCAACCACCCCCGTCGTTGCTTCGGTTCCACCGCAACTTGGATTGCAAAGAAATCTAGTGAGGGGAGAAAATTCCTAAAAAAATGGGGGAAAATATAAGGCAACCCAAGTGGAAACCACTCCACCTACAATGCCTAAGCCTACTTGTTAGTGTGGAAATTATTAGTATGTGTACGACAAATTCTTCACTTAAACTGTTGGGGACATGTAACCTTAACAACAAAAAATTGTTGTCTATGCTTCAGATTTGCAACAAATATTAGAAAAACCCTGCAACAAAATGTCATACGCAAACAGAAACATATAACAACAAACATGAAAGTGTAGCAACCCAATGGATCATATGAATAAGAAATTTTTATTAATAGAAATGATACACCCGGTGAGGAGAACTTATAAACTTGGGTTTATATATCCCCCTCCATGGGATGGGTCCTTTTGTCCTTGTGCTTCAACAATTTGTTCCTCTCTCTCAACTTGCAATGGGAAGAAAATTAAAATATAGATTGAACTCAAGTGGGAGCTCAAATGTAATGAGACGATTGTGGTGATGAAGAAAGTGGTCATGGAGAAGAATGAATGGAAAACCCTCTTTTTATAACAAAGTATTGAGCTAAAGTAGGAATTAGAAAATAATAAAATATTATTAACCAAATCAAAACCTAACTATTGAGAATACTTTATTATATTTTTTGAGAGGGAAAATATATTCAAAATGGTCAAATATCTTTAGAAATTGGTTGAAGTAATTAACAAATAAAAATGATTTATTAATCACTTTGTGAGAATTAAAAAATAAATAATGGTTTAATAATTATCTCATAAGGAAAATAAGGAATAAATAAGTAATAATAAATAAAGAGTGAATTATTTAATTATTCCAAGGTGATTAAGTCAAAAGTAATTAAGAAATAATTATCAAATAATTATTTAATAATTATTTCTAGCTAAATTAAATAAATAATGATTTATTCAACTATTCTAATGGGGTTTTTGAATTTAATGAGAAATAATTTAGGAAAAATGATTTACTAAATTATTTCCTATGGTGAAAATGGGTTTACCGTGGTAAAATTAATCCTACATGGTGTATTTCGATCCAACTTGTAAGAAACGGCTAGGTGATCATTTTTTTGGTGATAACAAATTCCCCCCGATGTAAGAGTGTCAGGAGAAAATTGTATGGCCGAAATAAGTTGTAGGTTGCACTTTCACGAGATGCCAAAGAAGAGTCATAGAGAGAGAGAGAGAGAGAGA
Source organism: Pinus albicaulis (assembly GCA_034641835.2). Taxonomy (NCBI): domain Eukaryota; kingdom Viridiplantae; phylum Streptophyta; class Pinopsida; order Pinales; family Pinaceae; genus Pinus; species Pinus albicaulis. The sequence continues at coordinate 1,151,007,446 of CM076579.1, read as the reverse complement.
GAGAGAGAGAGAGAGAGAGAGAGTTGAAGCAAGGCAAGGAAGGAATGAGAATAGAGGGGCAAAGACCTACTTAGCTAATATAAGTCTCCTTTTATTGGTAAGTACATAATCTCAAATGAAGCAAGGAAGGCATAACCATACCTGTTAGTATGAATCTTAATTAAAAGTGTATGAAAAAATACCACTTTAGCTGTGCATAACAAACATCCCTAACAACAAAGATGGCTGCCAATATCTTCAGATCTGCAATTAGGTGATCAAGATAAATGCTGCAAAAATATAGATCTATGCATCAAAAGACATTAAGCAGTAAATAAAAACGAGATTTACTCCATGCATCCAATAGACAAGACAATAATATGTTGAATGAGTTTTATATTAAGGGCACCTGGGAGGAAAACATAGAAGGATGTTACCAGTTCTCCTCAATGGGATGGGTTCTCGTAAATCCTCAACACTTCAGATCTAAAATTCCTCTCTCTTGATGGTGTAGAAAACCCAGACAAAAATGGAACTCAAAGGGAGCTCACAAGCAAAAGATAGAAAAATATGAAAATGATGGTGGATCAAAGTTAGACCAAAAGTATAGATCCAGAGTGATATTTAGGTAAAAAAAGGTGATGAATGAATGGAAAAACTCTTCTATTTATAACAAAATATTGAGTTAGTCTAGATATTGGTGCATAATTAAAATATTATTAACCAAATCAAGATCCAACTTTTATGGAATATTTTATTATATTTGTTGGAGGGAAAAAGAATTTGACTTGGTTCAAATCCATTTATTTGTAAATAATAAATAAATAATTGATTTATTTAATTATTAATGGATGCTTTAGTCAAATTAAACAAAGGAATATTGTTTAAATAAGGTTTAAAAAATTATTCCTAGAAAATAATAATATAAATAATAATTTATCTAATTAATTTTCTTGTTTTGGGTTAAATATGACCAGGAATATTAATTAAACTGTTGTTTAACTAATTATTCCTTGAGAAAAATCAAACAAATGTAGATTTATTTAATATTTCCTCATGGGGTTTCCTGTTTAGACCATAAACAACTTAATAAAGGTGGTTTACTAAATTATTTTTCATAGTGAAAGCAATTTTACTTAGGTAAAATTGGTCCTACATGGTGTACTTAGGTCCATCTAATAGTCACAGGTTAGATGAACCAAAAATTGTTTAACAGATTTCCCCCCAGCGTGCGAGCGTCAGGAGCTAATCGTATGACCGAAGTACGTTGTAAGAACTCAATCACTAGACACCGAAGGGGAAGTCAAAGAGAGAGAAATATAAGGTAGACCGAAGCGCTAAAGGAATATACCCTGAGGAGGCAAGACTTATAGGTGCGACAAGTCTCTTTTATGAGTGAGTACCTGTGCTATAGGCGACGGGGGAGGCATACCTATGCTCGCCGAGACAAAGTACAAAGAATAGTGCGTCTAGTAAACAAGGGACTGAACAATATAGTACATGCCGGTATAAACATGAGCCAAGGAAAAACATGATAATGAATCCCACATACATACTGTGCCTGGGTTAACAGCCAGGACTTATACAATAATATATGAGTACATGAGATACAAATACAACCCAAATGCCCCTGTAAATAGGAAAGGGCTCTAAAAATTTGACTAATACATGCAAAAAAAAGGCGTTGTAAGCAGCTGAGGCCGACATCATCAAATCTATGGAGCTGCATCAAAGGCTGTAATGAAGAGGTCATCTGAGCATGTGGGGGGCTACCTATAGGGCCACCCCCTCATGAGGGATGAAAACATCTCACACACACCCGGGAATCACCGCTATCAGTTGTTGCATCACTAAACCATCAAGTATATGGATCTCGATCATGCTGAAAGGAGCTAGAGTTGAGGAAGAATCAAGTCAAAGGGCAATAAGGAGTCCCTTTACCTGATCTGAGGAACCGAACAAGAGTGGAAGTTGGAACCAAGGTACACCGCCCTCTAGACCTGTCTTCTAGAATGAATGATCTGATGTCGATAGAAGGAGGTCATCCATAGGTGAGGCAATGAGGAATCCTCAACTAAAGCATGAGATAAAATAATAGAGCAATTGGCAGACTGACACCAGGGATGATGATGAAATGGGGGGTAATGAGTAGCAGACGGACGACTTCCCTTGTTAGAGCATAAAGGGCATGGATGACCTGGCAGTGACTGACACAATATCATAAAGGATAGGGGACAATAGGACAGAAGGCCATAATGTGTGACATGAGAGAGGAACCAAGTAATGAAGGATGGAGGACTATAGCGAGATACAATCGGAATTGGGATAGACTCCATGGATGCAATGATGACTCAACTCGAATGCTCTAAACAAGGGTGACTCAATGATGCTACCACACAGAAAAGGTTCGATGGGGACCATAAAAGCATGAGTAAATGATGGTTACTCATGACAAAAATCAACAAGAGCATGGAAAAGTATGAAGGAAAAGTGGTGCCCCAAGTACAAGTGTTGCAAGTGAAGAAATTCGATTTTGAGGAGTGGTGAAGTGACCCTTCTTGGAAGAAATGTGTCCTGGTGAAGTATCAAATCACAAAAAACTAATAAATACCCATTTTAGGGCTCAATGAGAGCTTTCCAATGGTATGGATGGTTTGTCAAATTGAGCTACGGTTTGGCCGCAACAGGAGAAAGAAAAATCAGGGGTTTCTCTTTTAATAAGGCATTTTCCCTCTAAATTCACTCATTTGCATGTGGAGCTGTGGTGAAGGTAGAGAGGAGAGAAGGCCCTAAATCTTGCGGCGATCGTAGCGGACAAACCGACCGTTAGAATCAAGATCCATCAATTGCAGGTAAGAGGCCTAACCCTACTCTTTCATTTCAGTGGATTGAAAGTTTGGTTTAGGTACCCAGAGCTCAGTAACAGACCCCTGCTCCTCTTCATGTCCAGGTCGCACCTTTTGGGGAAAAAACTGCAACCTAGGTAGCAGGTTTTGGGCAGAAAACTGTGACCTGTCCCAGGATTGGGCCTGAAAAGTGCAACCTGACAGGGGGGTTTTTCTATGTTGTTTTTTGGCTGAGAACTGAGTTTTGTGTTTGGATATAGTCTTTCCTATATTTAAACTGACAAATATGATGGTTTTGTGCAGATATGGCAGAATTACGGATCAACTAGAGAGAGAGAGACCTGGGAACATTATGGTTGGAGATCCGGGAGGATCAGGGTGTCCACAATGCATTGGTCAGGTTTGGGGTTCTAAAGTTTGTGGAGAACCCTTTAATGAGAGATGGAGAGCCCTTATTGGCCCGGATTGTTAGATATTGGGACCTGGACCATGAGGTATTTATAGTGTAGGGGCACCAGATCTAGTTGACGGTCTAGGATATATATTTTCTGACTGGTCTCCCACCACTTGGGATGGTAGGGAATACTTATCCAGTGTTACCGCGAGGGCAGCACATCATGGAGTTTGTAGAGCACCATTTTCATCCAGGTCTCCATGTCAAAGGGACATGGATACCCATCGGGGATCTAGAGAGGTTAGAGACCCGTGCTGTGGCTATAGCGGTGCTATGGATCTTGGGAAACCAGGCACTCCACCACATCACTGGAGGGAAGATGATGCTTGTGGAGAGTGTGTTGAGTGGGACCTACTATGGGTGGGCCCAAATGATGTTGTCTTCGTTGAAATGAAAGTTGTCGCTATGCAAGCGGCAAGTGAACCATGACTATGCATATGGTATGGTGTTGTGCTCGCTCTTCTTTGAGAAGATCCCGAAACTTTGACCTTGTATACAGCTCCAGGATGGGGGCCTGATAGAGCCCAGGATGCACTGGTGGGGGAAACTACTGTGCAGAGGAGGAGGTGGGGCAGTCGGACGGGTGTTCCAACCTAAGTTCTTTGCTCATTGGGATCAGATTCCATTGTACATAGACAAGTATCCCTATAGTGGGATGAGTTATCATGGGAAGCCAGACTTGCCACTGCCACCTGGTCGAGTATGGGGGCCCGATGGTAAGTGACAAATTGCTAATATTTTATGTGCATTGTAAAGTTTCAGAATATTGTATATGGTACTGATTCCTTCACTATTGGTATGCAGATACAACACCAGTAAAACTAGCTGGGTATATGGGACGACCTGCAGTATCAAGAGCTGCAGGACCTAGTGGATCGAGGGTACCACAAAATGAGGAGGAATCATCCCTTCTGAAGGACATCCATCGTAGATGTGAGAGGCTTCTGACCAGTGTTTCATAGCACGACTGGAAAGACTTAGAGGACCAGTACATAGAGTCATGTATTGGTCTACCCTCGAAGTGGCGGGGGGTCACGTGGCGCATGGCGATGATTGGACAGGGGATGCATGATCTACGAGCTGCGGGAGCAGAGCCATTGGCTTGGGATCCTCCAAATAGTGATTAGTTGTGTAGGGGCAGGTGATGCCCCCAGTTTTGAGTTTTTGGAACATGCTATGGGCATGTCATATGTATCAGAGTCGATGGACTCTAAAACATTTTATACGACACATATTATGGATATGCATCGTTTTGATGGTTTTATGTTATTGTCTTGTGTTAAATGCATGTGCTAAATGCTAATCTAGAATATTGTTTGCAATGCTATCTACATAGTGATTTTGTGCTCTAGGTACATGACTAAATGTAATGATTGCAAATTCACGTATCAAAAGCTTCACTCGTAAATATATTCTAAAAAGGATACGATTATGCACACGATATACACCATTCAATTGCATGACAAGAAGCAAGGAATCTAAATGAACATGAAGGTGGAGGATGCGATGTGAAAGGGAATTGGCTAATAAACCTCGTACTGCATCATATTCAGCCTAATTATTGGTAGTAGTACCAATGCATACACCATTTGAGAGAACAAGTGAATGCAAGGGGGTAAAGATGGCCCAACCTGCCGAGGCTAGATTCTGGGATTAGCAACTTGCACCATCGGCATAACCGATATAAGGTGTGGACAGGAGGTCCATCTGAAAGGTGCCACAAGATAATAAATAGGAGGATGATGAAAAATGCTAGCAACCTGAGCGCAAATTAGAAATCGAACGCACACCGCGGGAGGGAGTGTTATGGGTAGGATGTCTACTACTCACATGCCGACGGTGAGGTGGAGTGTGGGAGCTACTAAAGGTGTAGCTTGTGCTCAGGCCGCGAAAGTCACCATAGACATGGATGGTGCCATCCTGCTTATGGGCGGAAATGATGAAGTCAGGGGTGGACAAGGCTTCCATGATGTCATCATCATAATAGAAGATGGAGTGACCAGAGGAAGGGAGACCACATGACGCAGTGAAGCTACCTGACTCATCATCATGAGAAGAAAGGTTCACATGCACATCGTCACAGGGGATGATGGAAGAACAAGCAGATATGGGATCTACTGATGTTGACCCCAGGGTGGGCGCTGAAGGGAGGTCAAGTGAAACAACAGGGGAAGATGTAGAGGGAACATCCACCGAGGGTCTCATGGATGATGATAGGTAGAGGATGGTGGCCGCAGGCTCCGTCATCTTGACATCAGGAGGGGGAATGTCAATGGGAGCGAGTAAATCCTCAAGCTGGTCCGCAACATACTGCGTAAGTATGGGAGAAGCGGATTGGTTATGTTCAACCTTGTACTCCCAAACTACCTCCAAAGAGGCATGGTAATGCGTAAGGTGGGGAAAATGGTGAAAATAATGGCCATGGAGATCACACAAAGCATAGGGTTGATTGGTGTGAATAGTCTTAGGGTTCTTAGCTACAGTTGAGGAAGAAACAGAGGCTTCAGGCACCTTAGACTAAGGGAACGCAACATTAACCATGGGCTTGATACGGGGCAGTTCAGGATAGTTATGGGTGGCATGGCCGATGACATCACACAAAGCACAAGGCTTTGGAGGCGGAGGAGGAGCAGGGTCAGTCGAGGAAGCCTTGTCTTTTGATTCCCTCTTGTGATCTTTTCCCTTCTTATCCGAAGCCTTCGCAACAGGAGGTGGTTTCTGTTGAGGTGGCTGGGGCACTATAACATCAGTAGAATTCATGGGGACTGGTTGAATCGGGGTCAAAGAAAGATAAGTTTTGGGTTGACCAGGCAGGGTAGCGGCTGGGGGATCAAGGTACCAGATGGGAATCCCAAGGGTCAGGCTAGGAAGAGAGAGGGTAGCCATGACAAGTACCATGTACACTCCTAGGGGGGAGCTACGAACGGTATCTGACCAGAGGGGTAATGGCCAGGTGGGACAGCTCTAAGATGGTTAAGGCCTGGAGGAACCATTCTAGGAGGGTAAAGAGGCTCATGGATACCAGCTGCAGGTGAAGGGCCGGGAAGAGGAGTTCCAGAAGGCTGAATCAAAGGGCTAGGAGTAGGCTGCGAAGGGTGAGGAGGTTTTTGACTAGCCGAAGTAGGCCACTTGAGGGAAATCCGAGACGATTTCATCATGCAAACATTCGATGAGTTGGGATCAAAGACAAGAGGAGGAATACCAGGGAATTTACCAAGAAATGATGAGTCTTTGTAGACTCCAGGTGAGACACTGGTCAAAGGATCGAAGGTTTGCTTATTGGCCACCGAAGAGATGATGGACTCAGGGGAGGTATGAGACTTCGGTTTGTAATATGTCAATTGGGCAATGGTGACTATATTTCCAGCATGAGAGAAGGACATCTTGAGGTGAATCAAATATGGGATAGCAGACATTGCATAAGTGTAGCTATGACCCAATAGAATGTTGTAATCTAAGGGGGCATTTATGACTTCTAAGTCAACACAAATAGTCTTGTCTGCAAGAGTAATAGGACAATTATGGAATAATCCAATGGGCTGGGAGGCATGGCCATTCCACCCTCAGAGAGTGATCATGGAAGGAGCCAACTCAGGTGATCCGAGTTGCTTCCAAACTGAAGCGGACATCACACAGTTGGATGCCCCCTCATCAATGATGCACTGGGAAACCTTGGCGTTCTGGATCCTGACTGGGTGTAATGTTCCTAATTAGCCCAAGCTAATAGGAAAATTTCATTTTGTTTTAATTTTAATTATTGATGAATAAAATGGAAAGGACATGAAAAACTCCAAAAGCTCAAAAATAAATCAGTCCCCAGTGTGAACAAAGATAAATCAGGGCTTTCTTAATAAAAGCCACTTGTGTGTGAACAGGAATTGAACCACTTTTGAAGACCCAGCGCAATTCTAGAAGAAGGATCCAATGTGAAAGGGGTTAACTCAATTGAGGTGGTTTAGGGTTTGTTCTCACCTTCAAGTTATAAAAGGAAGGAGAAGGATCTTTTAAAGGTTGTTGATCATATTTGGAATTTTCGAGTTACTTGAGCAACTCCTTTCTCTGCATTGTTTAGTAAGAGAAGAGAGGGTTTTCCTGTTTAGGAATCCCCCAATCCTTCCTTGAGTAGCTCTTGGAGGGCATTGTGCAAAATTTCTCCACTATCCGGTATTTTTTCCAAGCTCCACCTCTAGTAGCAATGCTAATCCTGTTGAGGGTTTTGCAGCTGCCGTGAGTTGCAGCAAGTGGTGAACTAGATCTGCAAGATCTAGTTGTTTTGGAGGAGATTTCTCTCAGGGAGGGTGTATTGTGACCACCCAGAAGAGGATCTCACTCTTTTATCTTGATTTTAGATATGTACATTTCATCCATTGTCATATTTGGTTGAAGCTCCAACGCTTCCCCTTTGGGTACTGCGTTATTTCATGTGTTGCAGCAAGTATTATTTGATTTTCCCTTTGTAATAGATCTCAAATGATTGAGGCTTTCCTCTCATCTTGAATATTCACATTGTAGCTTGCTGATATCTATTGCTCAGATCTGATATGTATTTTAATAAAAATCATCTTTAGCTATTTCTGGAAGTTTCTGTAGTTCCATGTATAAAAAGTCAGATCTACAATTTCTCGTGCATTATTTTGTTAAAACCCTAAAAGGGACTTGTAAAAGAGGCTGAGTAGTTTCCAGATCTGGTATGGATATGATGTTACAGCCATATATCAGCCATAGATCTTATCTTTATTATTCAGCTGCTGAATCACACTTAGAGGGACACAGTCCATTCATTTCTGCAATTTTGTAAATGTCGGAGCTGCCTTTTACGAAGAATTTCTACTCTATTGTTTATGTAATTTGCTGTAGATTGAAGGAATAATCCTTTATATTTCTGTTATGCTGTATATTACTGATATTTTTACATTTTAAGCTGACCTCCTCTGATTATTTGGAAAAACTACACAATTCTGCTAGCTGGGTTTTCTTGTTGCAGCAACTCTTCTCTTTAGCTGATTTTTAGCTAGTCAGCCTCATTGGAGATCTGTTTAGGGGGCCTTAAACTCATTTTTTTTTCCTAAAATTCATAACATAAGTCCCACATAGCATAATATAGGGGAAAAAATCCCTGACCTGTGTTATTTTTGCACCAAATTTCTTATACAACGTTCTCACTGAGCCTCTTGCTGATTTTTCTGAAGAGGAAATTTCCCGCTTCTTCCTTGTTTGGTTTTTGCTCCTCTTTTGGATCCACTATTTAGATCTATATATCTAGGGATTCCAAAGGCTAAAAACTCCATTAGGAGTGTTTTATTTCCACCCTTGCTGTGTTACACCTATTTTCTATAGACAGAGTCTGAAACGGGCCAGGTAGCCTCTGGATCTCACCCTCTTCTTAGAGGTGACACATTCAGTAAAATCCCCTTCAATCTATCTATAGTTTAGAATTTCTGGTGTGTTTCCATAATACTGTGAATCCATAGTGTAATATCTTAATGTATTCCCTACTAAGCTTATTCTTCCCCATTTGGAACATTACAGTGGTATCAGAGCATGATCTCTGGCTCAACCTGTGAGATCAAGCTATCAGAGAATTGTTGAGAACAAGCAGAAATCAGAAAGTAGAAAGTATGGAGAGGACAAGATTACTCTCATATCTTTTCAAATCTAAGAATAACCTCTCCAAAGAGGTTGTTCAAGAAGAAGAAAGAAGAAGCAGTGAAGCTCTCAAGGAGTTTCAAGAAAGAGAAGGTCTTCCAGTCAGATCTGCAAGATCTGTGCATGAGGAACATCCAGAATCCTCATCTTGTGGATATGTGCACTCAGCCATATCATTAGAGCCTCAGAATTTTTTTAGTGACTCCTTCATGAAGAGGAAAAGAGAAGGAGTGAGTTTATCGGAGGCACTGCCAAGGGCCAGATCTCTTTTGGGTGAAGGGTCCTCTTCTCAAGAGGGAAGCTGCAATGAAACATTTACTAGGTTTCAAGAGAAAGAAGGAGACATGGCTATTCCTCCTTCAATAGAATACCAATATCTAAGGTCTCCTAGTGAGGATGAGGCATTTTCCATCTCTGAAGAAAAGGCGGGGGGTGACAGCGCAGTCATAGCAAGAGGACCTCTAGCACTGCATGAAGAAGAAGACGGAGCAACTGCTCCAAGGAGAGAAACTCTTGCATCTTTGCAAGGATTTTATAAGAATATCACACATAGAGAGTATGACGCAACCCATGTGTAGCATGTGCCATCATTTGGTTAGATCTTGAACATTGCAGAATGTAAAGGGGAGGCCAAGCTTCATATAGTAAACAGTATTTACCCCTCTTTATTTCAGAAGATTGCTGCCAAGAAGGCAAGAAGATATCTGCAAGAGAAGTAAGGACACATTATTCCATACACCTTTCTACTATTATCTATGCCTTAATGTCTCCTCATTTGGAAGAACTTCATTAGGGAAATCCCCTGGTGAAAGGAAAAGCAAATTGTTCTCTCAACTTGATACATTGAAGACACCTTGGGTCAAGGGAGAAACTATCACAGCGCTGGAAACTTTGAGTAAGAAGCATGCTTGTGTAAATCACATATTATTTTATGATTGCATGCATTCTTTTACCTTGTATATGCAGGCCATGACTCCCAAGAGGAGTGTTATACCATACAAGCTTCATGGCCAACTATGGGCCAAGATTGTTCTCAAACATGACCACTCCCTTGATGGGCTAAGGGAGGTTCTACACCATGATGGGTGCTGTCCCAAGGCACCAGATATAATTTTCACTTTCATCCATGGTGGGATGAAAAGAGCAGCAATTAATTGGCTTGTGAACCACTTACCACATTCAGATTTGATGCAAGAAAGGGACAACCTGCGCTGGTTCTTGTTGGGTGAGTTTAAACACTCCCCAAATTTTCTGATTTTCTTGTCACATGCCTTGTATCTCAAGAAAAGGCTACATAAGAATAAGGCATGGGTGTTTGGGTTGACAAGGAAGAGGTATGGACATCACATGACAAGCTCCATGTCCATAAAATTACTTTTGCCTACCATGTATGTGCATATATTTTTATTTAGAATGCATTTCAAAATCATGTATGTACTTGGGCTGGGGAGAAATTGTAACCTTCTCATGGGTTGGCATAAGGAGGGTTGTTCAAATCATAATGATGCTCCAAACATGAGAGGAGGGATGACACATTGGGTGAATGTGTTCACGGTGAATGAAATCTCCCAAATTCATTGGTATTTCAAGGAGAGAATGGAACCTTATATGACTGCTACATTATGTATGATGTTTCCTTATGCAAAAGGTCATGTATTGACTTGGAATCATGAAGGGAATTCCCTCAAATGGGGGGGAATTGGAGCATGGCATGTGTTTCTTAAATTCCATTCAGCCAACAATCATTATCCTCTATCATTTCCAAGCTTTGAAGAAGCTTATTTCAGCAAACAAGTGGTGGGATGGCCACTCACTTTTGAGCAGCATGGGAAGGGGAGCCTTCCAACATACACCTTGAGAAGATATTGGTGGAAGGGCTCTGAAATAAGGCTACATCAACATTGTCAAAGAGGCATGGGAATTGTAGAGGTGGATCAACAACATGACTCTTTGGGAGAGTTGAATCAGCCCACTCTTCCTTCTATGGAGGGAGGGAATAGAACCATGCACCTCTCCAAGGAGAAATTATATATCATGTGAGCCTCTTGGCCAATTTTGGGCTCCAAAATTTTCTGATTTGAGCCACACCCTTGAGAGGAAAAGGGGGATTTTTGCAAAGAGAAGGGTTCTACCCCAAAGCACCAAACATGCATCACACTTTCAGCCATGATGATGTGGAATGGGCATCAATAATGAAGGATGGCATGTGCCTCATGAGAGGATCACTTTCCATGTATTGTATGTCTCATATTCCAGAGAGAGCATGGGGGCAAACCATGTTTGTTTCATATGATCTATTGTCGCCTTATGGGATGAGCTAATTGCATCTCATGAGAACATTGGAGGAGCAAGACATGGATGGATTTGTGAGCACTTGGCTTATGGAGGAAGCTTATCTTATGTTGGTGTCACCAAGGAGGAAATTTTGCAGCTCTCACCTTGCAGTTGCTTGAGGGCAAGCAACAATTTTGGAGGGGAGGACTATAATGTTCCTAATTAGCCCAAGCTAATAGGAACATTTCATTTTGTTTTAATTTTAATTATTGATGAATAAAATGGAAAGGAGGACATGAAAAACTCCAAAATCTCAAAAATAAATCAATCCCCAATTTGAACAAAGATAAATCAAGGCTTTCTTAATAAAAGCCACTTGTGTGTGAACAGGAATTGAACCACTTTTGAAGACCCAGTGCAGTTCTAGAAGAAGGATCCAATGTGAAAGGGATTAACTCAATTGAGGTGGTTTAGGGTTTGTGCTCACCTTCAAGTTATAAAAGGAAGGAGAAGGCTCTTGTAAAGGTTGTTGATCATATTTGGAATTTTCGAGTTGCTATGGCAACTCCTTTCTCTGCGTTGTTTAGCAAGAGAAGAGAGGTTTTTCCTGTTTAGGAATCCCCCATCCTTCCTTGAGTAGCTCTTGGAGGGGATTTTGAAACATTTCTCCACTATCTAGTATTTTGGCCAAGCTCCACCTCTAGTAGCAGTGTTGTTCTTGTTGAGGGTTTTGCAGCTGCTGTGAGTTGCAGCAAGTGGTGAACTAGATCTGCAAGATCTAGTTGTTTTGGAGGAGATTTCTCTCAAGGAGGGTGTCTTGTGACCGCCCGGAAGAGGATATAACTCTTGTATCTTGATTTCAGATCTGTACATTTCATCTATTGTCATATTTGGTTCAAGCTACAGTGCTTCCCCTTTGGGTACTGCGTTATTTCATGTGTTGCCGCAAGTATTATTTGATTTTCCCTTTGTAATAGATCTCAGATGATTGAGGCTTGCCTCTCATCTTGAATATTCACATTGTAGCTTGCTGATATCTATTGCTCAAATCTGATATGTATTTTAATAAAAAAAATCTTCAGCTATTTCTGGAAGTTTCTGCAGTTCCATGTATAAAAAGCTAGATCTACAATTTCTCGTGCATTATTTTGTTAAAACCCCAAAGGGGACTTGTAAAAGAGGCTGAGTAGTTTCCAGATATGGTATGGATCTGATGTTATAGCCATATATCAGACATAGATATGATATCCATTATTCAGCTGCTGAAGCACACTTAGAGGGACGGAATCCATTCATTTCTGCAATTTTGTAAATGTCGGAGCTGTCTTTTTTGAAGAATTTTTGCTCTATTTTTCATGTAATTTGCTGTAGATTGAAGGAAGAAAACTTTATATTTCTGTTCTGCTGTATATTACTGATCTTTGGACATTCTAAACTAACCCATTCTGATTATTTGGCAAAAATGCGCAATTCTTGTAGCTGGGTTTTCTTGTTGTAGCAACTCTTCTCTTTAACTGATTTTTAGCTAGTCAGCTTCATGGGAAATCTGTTTAGGGGCCTTAAACTCATTTTTTTTCCTAAAATTCATACAATAATTCCCACATAGCCTAAGCTATGGGAAAAAAGCCCTAACCTGTGTTATTTTTGCACCAAATTGCTTATACAACGTTCTCACTGAGCCTCTTTCTGATTTTCCTAAAGAGGAAATTTCTCGCTTCTTCCTTGTTTGGTTTTTGCTCCTATTTTAGATCCACTCTTTAAATTTGTAGATATAGGGATCCCAAGGGCTGAAAAATCCATTAGGACTATGTTATTTCCACTCTTGCTGTGTTACACCTATTTTCTATAGACAGAGTCTGAAACGGGCCAGGTAGCCTCTAGATCTCACCCTCTCCTTAGAGGTGACACATCCAGTAAAAGCCCCTTCAGTCTATATCTAGTTTAGAATTGTTGATGTGTTTCCATACTACTATGAATCCATAGTGGAATATCTTAGATATTCCCTACTAAGCTTATTCTTCCCCATTTGGAACATTACACTGGGATTTGGAAGGCAACGGAAGCAGGGAGAGGAGGATGTTATGACTGATCAACATCAAAGATAATCAATCGATCGTCAGAAGGATTTATAGTGCCCATGGAAGATAGTAGAGATTTTCATTGTGAAGGGAACGACTGGAGGAGTTCCAGTGTTGAAATGGCAGCAGGAGATTGCGCCAAATCATATATTATACTATATGAATGGGTATCTTTTCTAGAAGTAGCGTTTCAACGTAGTAGTCCCTTACGGATATTAGTATGAACCTCCGTATTAGGCTGATGGATTTGCAAGGGACCATTAGGTGTCAAAAGAGGCTCTGTAGAGATTGAAGGATGTGTAGCGAGAGGCTTGTTGTACTGACGGGACCGAGTCTAAAGATTCATGTCTATGGTTATAGGTTGGTCAGAATTCATCATGAGAATCTGGTAATCAGAGGTACCAGATGGAAGAGGTTGAGTGGCCACCTGACCTTTAGGTGGTTGGGTAGCCACAAATCCTTGCTAAAGGAAATGATTAGTAAATACAACCGGCTGACAAGGTGCAACAATGGGAGGGATGGAAGGGGAGGCTTGTTGTCCTCGCAATGTTGCTTGAGACTCCCACATCTGCTTCATCTGTGGTAAAAGAGGAAAATCATGTGTGTAATGACCATAAACACCACAACAAGAACAAGGCTTGTTCATGCGAACATGCCTGTCCTGCTTGGGCTGAGTGCCCTGTTGCTGGTTAGTAGTGTTAGGTGCATTATTTTGAGGATTAGGTTTAGGATTACCAGGAGCAGATTGATTTTGAGTGCCTTTCCTCTTATTTTTGGAAAGAGGAGGATTAGTCGCACCCTTCTATGCATACACTTGTCCCTGGGGGGGTGGTGGCTGCTGTTGCGGGGGTTGAGAAGGCAAGGGAGGAGGAGGTGCTAATGCTGGAGAAGCTGAAGCACCATGCTGTGGATACAGATAATTAGGAGGTTGGATAACATTGTGGTAAATAGGAGGTTGGGAAAAAGGAGGAGGCATGCCATATCCTGGATACATGCTACAGGGAGGGGGATAAGTGTAGGAGGTGTTGGCCCCCCCTGAGGAAAACCATATCCCATGGGAGGCTGAGCATATGGATGAGAGAGAGCTCCAATGATACTGCCGGCGCAATGATATGCCCCTGGTGCATTAGCACCACCAGGTCTAGTAAGATTAGGTAGAACGGTATAAACATAACCCAACTGAGCATAGATCAAGTCATATTTTAAGGCAATTTGGAGAGCGGCTTCTTCAGTTTTAGGGAAATGCGATGCGACATCTTTGTCGATAGCAGGCAAAAGAGATATAAGGAACTAGTCCATGTAGACACATTCTTCAAAGGTAGGGGCTTGACATAGGTTCTTTCTTCTCTGCCATTCCTGAACATGATCGGATAGGCAGGTCGCAGACGATTGACGGAAAGAAGTCAAAAGTTTGGTACCAGTGTCATAACGATGAGGAAGCTGGAAATAAGACAAAAAATCCCAAGCAAGAGTCACAAAGGTGGTATGAGAAGATGAGGCATGATCAACATACCACTTAGAAGCTTCACCTATAACCGTGCGTTGGAAAAACTGAAGATGGACAGAGTCATCGGTAATGGAGTTAGACGAACACCACATGTGGAAAGATCGAACATGATTTGTACGATCTTCTCTAGCAAGGCCTTCAAACTTGGAGATGTCAAAAGGGAGCTTGGTAGGCATAGCAGACCAAATAGTGTCATGATGTATAGGGTCATTGATCAACTGGTTAAAATTGGGAAGACTGAGGCCTGCCATATAGGGGAGCAAGGGAGTAGTCGGAGTAGTTCCTGTTGCGGTCCCACTAGCAGTATTCCCAGCATTAGGGCCGGGGTTACCACTAGCGTTAGGTACTGAACCAGACATGGTGAAGGTGACAAGGGGAGAACCGGGGGAGGAACCAGAAGAGGAGTCAGAGTGCGGTATCGGTGGAGGACTAACTCGAATCCTACATGGAGGATTACGTCTTCCTACTGGAAACTAAGGATGAAGGCTAAGAAGTCTTTGGGATAAATGCCTTGGTGGAGCAATGATGATGACACAAACATTGTATAAGGGGAAGAGAGACCAAAAAGGGCAGAAAGGTGTAGGATCAATTGATTACAATGTCGAAACAAGGGCAGAGAGGTGCAGGATCAATTGATTTCAATTTTAAAGTCTTTTCTTGGCGGTGTTAACCAAGCTCTTATTCACTTAGGGTGTGTGTGTAAATTTTAATTTTTAAACCCGGACGTTTGTAGAGAAAAAGAAAAAGTGTGTTGTATAATTGTAAATAAACCTGCAGATAACATTATATGAAACAGAAATAACAGCAAATAGACAGCTAATAATGCAATAATATAAACCCAAGGAGGCGGGCCTCTCAACAAGTAGTCTGTAGGTGGGAAAAAAACTAGTCAAAAACACACCAAAATAGCCGATAGATCTAAGGTTGAGAGGGATAGGGATCTAAAGATCAGATCTGCTGGAAATAGGTGCAGATAAATAACAAAAAATCAGAGGAAAAATTGTTGTAAATGAGGTTGCGAAAGGATATCTCCTGGAGGGAAACGGAGTGGACCCTAGAGGAATACCCAAAAAAAACTAAATGGGGTGATTTGGATGGATAAATAGCCAATCTGTAGCGGATCTGAGGATGAGGTATCAGATCTGAAAAATGGCTGAACACTCTGGAAATTTTAGACAACCTCCAGCAGCTAAAACTCTTCCACAAAGTGTGGAGGGTACTAAAGCCCTAGGGGGCTAGGTTCCCACTTAGATGAGTAAATCAGAACAAGTACAGGTCCAAAATGAGCAAAGACAAAGGTCAAACAACCCTGAACAAAGGCCTAGACAAACCCAGAAAACTTTCAGAAAAACTCCCGCAAAAAGTCCAGGTCACAGTTTCTAACCTGTTTCTTGCTGAGGTCATAGTTTTTGGGCAGATTTCTACGTCTTGAAGCTCCAGGTCTCAGGTTTAGGGCCAAAAAGTGCGACCTACACTTTTGGTGCTCTCAGGAGCAATTTTTAGTAGAATGTGTCGTCTCAACTGCGGCTGATGTCTGTCACCTACGCAATAGGTCCGAAAACACACGGAAGTTAGAATTTTTAATGTTTTAGGGTTTTATAGGGTAAAAAAAACATCAAGAAAATAAAAATAAGAAGCTTAAGAGAAATCCTAGGGTTTGAAGCAGTTGGATATGCAGGGATCTGAAAAATGACAGTGGTCATAATTGTAAACCCGTGTGGAGTTGCGAGTTGTTAGTATGAATCTTAATTGTAAGTGTACGAAAAAATACCACTTTAGTTGTGTATAACAAACAACCCTAACATCAAAGATGGTTGCCAATATCTTCAGATCTGCAATTAGGTGATCAAGATAAATGCTGCAAAAATCTAGATCTATGCATCAAAAGATATTAAGCAGTAAATAAAAACGAGATTTACTCCATGCATCCAATAGACAAGACAAGAATATGTTGAATGAATTTTATATTAAGGGCACCTGGGACGAAAACATAGAAGGATGTTACTAGTTCTCCTCAATGGGATGGGTTCTTGTAAGTCCTCAACACTTCAAATCTAAAATTCCTCTCTTGATGGTGTATAAAACCCAGACAAAAATGGAACTCAAAGGGAGCTCACAAGCAAAAGATAGAAAAATATGACAATGATGGTGGATCAAAGTCAGACCAAAAGTATAGATCCAGAGTGATCTTTAGGCAACAAAAGGTGATGAATGAATGGAAAAACCCTTCTATTTATAACAAAATATTGAGTTAGTCTAGATATTGGTGCATAATTAAAATATTATTAACCAAATCAAGATCTAACTTTTATGGAATATTTTATTATATTTGTTGGAGGGAAAAGGAATTTGACTTGGGTCAATTCCCTTTATTTGTAAATAATAAATAAATAAATGATTTATTTATCATTTTAAGGATGTGGTTGAGTAATAATCAAATAAATAATGATTTATTTAATTATTAATGGATGGTTTAGTCAAATTTAACAAGGAATATTATTTAAATAAGGTTTAAATAATTATTCCTAGAAAATAATAAGATAAATAATTATTTATCTAATTAATTTTCCTTTTTTGGGTTAAATATGACTAGGAATATTAATTACACTGTTTTTTAACTAATTATTCCTTGAGGAAAATCAAACAAATGTAGATTTATTTAATATTTCCTCATGGGGTTTCCTGTTTAGATCATAAACAACTTAATAAAGGTGGTTTACTAAGTTATTTTTCATAGTGAAAGCAATTTTACTTAGGGTAAAATTGGTCTTACATGGTGTACTTAGGTCCATCAAATAGTAACAGGTTAGATGACCAAAAAAATGGTGTAACAATACCCACTGAGATAGCTGAGTACAAATAATAATGATGTGCCTAAAAATGTGGGTCTGAGCAACAAAATACATGATACATTATATGCTAGCATCAATGGGACAGAAAGTGGTACAATGATATAATGAGTCCCATATACATAATGTTCTTGGAAAACAGAGGCTAGGACTAAATACAATGACATTTTTTGATCTGAGGACATGAGACATAATTCCCCTCAAGTTGACATGGTGAGGGGGGAACATTGTTAGGTGTGTGTTATATTATTTCCATGAATATTAACTTGCAAGGGGGTGGCAGCCCCCCTTGTCCAGGGGTTGATAGGGGGTGGGTAGCCCCCTACACGAGGTCCAGGGCAGCGCTCGGGAAAAAAAAATTTGGACCCTATTTTAGGTGGGCGGATCCGCCTATGGTTTTCTGCATGGTTTTGCACGTGGTTTTGGGGCATGATGGTTTTCTTCCCCTGGTATTTTGTAGATCCGGTCAAAGCAACTATGGTTATGTTCTAATACAGGCTTCATGGATCGGGGTTTATGAATTCTTTAGCATGTATATATATGTGTTGTAACACTAAAAAGAAATAATGAAAAATCAAGCTGGTAGTCCCAATTTGGGATCTAGGGGAAAAATATCTGTGTATATATGTTTTATGTTTTATGCTCTCGCTATTGTTTATTTTCTGTTTTTTAAGAATTTATTTGCAGATAATTTATGTACAGGATTAAAACCTACAATCCCAACCAAAGAAGATATGTTGAATAGGAAATGGTTCTAAATATATGAAGAGACATGCTTGTTGTGGGTGTTGCAAGAAGTCGAAATTGAGTCAATCAAATCAACAGAATGACATCAGTGGCTAGACCATAATCTACTGACATCTGGGCATGTGGGGGGATACTTGAAGGGACACCCCTTCATGAGGTCTGGAACATCCCACACACACTTGAGAAATGCTAGTACAATATGTTGGATCACTGTGCCATCAAGTGTACTATTCTCGATCGTGTGATAATGAGCTAGAGTCGACCACACAAGAAAAGAACAAGTCAAATGGAAATGATGATTCCCTTTTCTTGACCCGAGGCACAAAAAAATGATGAAGTCTATAACTAAGGTACACTTCCCTCTAAACCACTCTCTTGAAACAAATGTTCTGAATTTGACAAAGGAGGGTCTGAGATAGTTGAGGAAATGAGGATTCCTCAACAAAGGCATGAGGATCATACTAATGTGACTGATACCAGGGATGATGATGGGGGGAAATATGAGTGGTGGGATAGCAAATTCCCTTGTCAGAGCATATTATGCAAGCTTGACCTAGCAGTGACTGACTTAATTCCATAGGGGATGGTCGATTACTAAGATGGAGTATTTTCAAAGATAGATACGTATAGCTAAAGGAAAAATATAAGTGAAATGGGATGAATACATGCAATAATGGATGCTGTATTGTAATAAGACTTAGTGAGACTCATGACAGACTCAATGGATGCAAGGTTGACTCATCTCGGATGTTCTGAAGAAGGGTGACTTGATGATGCTGCCACATGGAGGAGGCCCAAAGGGGACCATAAAAACATGAGTAAATAATGGTTACCCAAGACAAAATTCAACTCATAATTCAAAAATCACAAAGGAAAAGTGCTACCAAAGTATATGCAACTCATATGAAGAGATTTTGTTTTGAGAGGCGAAAAAGTGAGACCTGATGGAAAAAATGGATTCCTGGTGAAGTTTCAAATTACCAAAGCAAAGAGAGACCCATTATAGAGCTCGATAAGATATTTCCAATGGTTTTGATGGGTCGTTAAATTGAGCTATGATTCGCTCATAATGGTCAAAAAAAAAACTAGGTTCTTTCCTATAATAGGGGTTCTTGCCCCCATATCCAATTCATTTTTACACTAAGCTATTAGATAATTTGGAGAGGAGGAGGAGGCCCTAAATATTGGTGATCTAATAGCAGAAAAACTGACCGTCAAATTTTGGATCTGCGACTTTCAGGTAGGTGACCCAATTGTATAAAATGGACTTAATTCTTCTTGGAAGGATGGTTCCTGGTGAAGAATCAAGGTAAGAAAATAATACATGAATGAAATACTAGAAAAAGTCTAGAATCATCCCCACCCACCAAGTCAAACATGGGAACCAGATGGAAAGTATGGCATCACATAGAGTAGAATGTTTGAATATATGGTAGCAAGCATCTACGATATGTGATGTGTATATGGCTCACTGGAGAGACTGGTACGTCAAACAATCCTAGAAAGGAAATGATAAACGACCATACCTAGATCATTTGGGTCTAAGACGAGACTTATACTGATCTAGTGAGAAGCTATCTAGGGGGCCATCATGCCCCCAAGAATGAGATATCCCCCCCCAAAATATGATGATGGATGGGACTTATCGAGTATGCAAAGGTGGGATTGATGCCCCTAGCTAGATGAGTTTTTGGAGCACCATTGTGTTACAAGTTCTCAAATAATGGATTCTAGCATTCGACCTGAATGAAATGATATCCTCAAGAGGATGATGAGTAGATGTAGGGGCATAAGTTATCCCCAGTTTTGTATGTATTTTTATATCATGGTGTGGGCATGCCAAATATATTTAGAGTAGTGGACTCCAAACACTGTATAATGGATATTTTTGGTACACAATATGGCTATGCATGTTGTGGTGTCATCCCATTTTTTTTTTGTGGTTGTATTCTTATGGGAAGAATGGATAGATATAGTTAGAGAAAGGAAATGATGGATTATCAATCTTGTTTAGAATTTCATATATAAGTCAAATGGACTAAATTTATGGGTTCACATACATTGTGTCACCATACAAAAGAGTGGCTTTGCAGATATAAGGAATAGATACTCACCTAGATGACATGAGGGTTGAAAAAAATAATGCCTAAGGGAATCAATTTTTGATATAAGATGGAGGAATGATGAATTGGGTCATTAGGTTGATATATAGGGAGATGGGACTTGAAACGTTCTTCAAGGTGAGGAATAATAGTGGTTCTAGAGTCAACACTACCAAATTAAATATGAGGGTTGGGGAGAATTTCTTCTCATGGTATCTCGAAAGTGGATGCCCCCTTACCGAAACATTGGGTGGCAATGTAATGGCCACAAGGTTTATGTGGTTTGAATTCATGGGTTAAAAGTAAGGGTGATAGAACCAATCATCATCATGTGAGACATGGTTCACATACACAATGTTTTCTATGGGAGACTGATGACAAGTGGATTTGACATCCACCAATGTTGAGACCAAAGAAGGTTCAAAATAAGTACAATAGGAAACTCCTAAAGAGTTTGAATATATACATCCCATGGATGAAAACATGTAGATAATAGGAAAGGAACTATCTGTCATCTTGACATTATGAGGGGGGATCACAAGGGTGGGTTGGGAAACCTCCTATTCTAGCATAACTGTGGGGCTAGAACCTATAGGTAGAGGAGAAATGGAATCACTATGAACATAATCTAACTCAAGAAGCACTCAAAGTGTATCAAAAAACTATTCAAGACAAGGACAATGATGGGAATAATGGTCATAGTTATCACACAAAGCACAAGGGTGATTCGTGTGTAAGGTTATTCTTTTCTTAGCTGACTCAGGTAAGGTGACATGGACCTCAGGAATGTTACGGTCGGGAAACAAATTAGAGACCAAATTCTTAATATGAGGGAGTTTAGGAAAATTATTGGTGGCATTCCCAACAAAATCACACAAATCACATGGAGGAGAAGGCTTTGGCAGTTTAGGAGGAGTGGGAGTTTCTTGGGGTTCCTTGTCTTTGTTTCCCTTTTTCTAGGCTTTTCCCCCCTCGCCAAATGCTTTCGCAACATGAGTTAATTTCTATTGAGGTTGTTGTGGAACTGAATCAAAATAAGGGGAGGTAAAATTGGGTTGAACCAGAGTCAAAGATATATAAGGTTTGAGGTGGTTAGGAGGATTTTTGTGGGAGGATCAATGTATGATACTAAGATCCCTAAGGTGATGTTAGGAAGGCTCAACATAGCCATTATATGGGTAGAAAATACTCCTTGTGGAGGGAATAATAAGGGAATATGACTGAAGGGATAATGACCTGGAGGAACTGCTCCTGGATGGGAAAGATTTGGGGGAACTATTCTAGGTGGAAAAGGACTAAGAGAGATAATAGCAGGAGGGAACAACCCTAGAGAAATTGTGCCTAAAGGACAAGTTGAGTCTTGATCAGGGGGTTGTGGAGGAGCTAGCTATGGGTAAGACGTACCAAGTTGTTTTCCTGTGGCTCGTGATTCTTGAAGCATGGAGACACTCTAAGAGCGAGGCTCAAAAAGAGTAGGAAGTGGGACATAGTAATCCCCAAGCAATGTGGAATATTTATAGACTCTAGGAGAAACATCGATAAAGAAGCAAGTGGTATGATTTCTAGTCATTGATTAAATAGTGGTATGAGGAGAGGTCTGAGACTTAGGGTCATTTTAAGTCAATTTATCGATAGTGACGATATTTCCATTATGAGGAAAGAACATCTTTCGAAATATGGAGAATGCGATAGATAACATGGAATATGTGTAACTACGACCCAAAAAGATGCTATAATCTAAAGGGGCATCAATGACTTCGATATCAATCAATATTGTCTTTCTAACAATAGTGATGGGGACATTGTGATATAAACCAAGGGGTTGTAAGGGGTGACCTTTCCAAACATGAAGAGTGATAGTGGATGGTGACAAGCTATAAGTGGCACCAAGTTGCTTCCAAACACTGGCAGCCATCACATTGGTGGAGGTGCCTTCATTTATTATACACCATTGGACAGTGGCATTTTTTATGATGACTAGTATTTGAAAAGAAATAGATGAAGAAAGGGGGGATGTTCCACTTTATCGACATCAAAGAAAATCAAATGATAGTCAAAGGGATCCACAGTGCCTAGAGTATATAATAGATCTTTCTGTTGGGATGGGCACATATGGAGGACTTCCAACATTGACACGGTAACAGGATATTGCACCAATTCATCTAATACACTATAGGTTTGGGAAAATTTAGAAGAAGAAAAATTATACGTAATGGGCCTTTGGTGATATTAGGATGAACCTCTACCTTAGGCAGAGGGATTTGTAAGGTACCATTTGGGGAAGATAAGGGCTCTGTGGAAATTTTTGGTTCGGAATTAGTCGTTGACTTATCAAGAGGATTGTCATACTAGCGCGGCCAAGTCTGGAGGTTTATTTCTATGGAATCCATCATGAGGATCTGGTAATTACTATTTCTAGATTGTAAAGTTTGGGGGGTGGTAGCACTATGGGTGGGTCAGGAAGTCACATATCCTTTATGAGGAAATGGATTGGTAATCATTGTCAGTTTTGAAGAAGAAAGAGGAGGAGGTGGAGCCATGGGCTAAGGTCCTTTGGAGGCATCTTCTTGAGCTTCCCATGACTAACGCATTTGAGGTAAAATGGGACATTCGTGAGTATAATGTCCAAAAACTCTGCAATAGTAACAAGGTTTATTGGTTCTAAGATCCTTATTTTTCTTGGGTTGTCTTCCCATTTTCTAGGTTGTGGGATTAGGCTCGTCACCCTTAGGGGCATTAGGTTTTCGACCTTTATTTCCTTGGTTACCTTGCAGTTGTTGATTCTAGTTATCTTTCTTTTTATTCCTTCTCTTGGGGTTAGGGGGATTGGTAGTACTCTACTGAGAATACTCTTGATTTTGTGGAGGTGGTTGTTATTGTGGCAGAAAAGGAAAAGGCATAGGAGGTTGAGGCACTGGTGTTGGTAGGGCTATAGCGTTAGGTGGTGCATAAGCATAGTAATGATTCACGAAAACATTTGGATAACTAGGTTGAGGAAAAACTAGCCCTGCCTGTTAGTATGAATCTTAATTCCAAGCGTACGAAAAAAGACCAATTTAGCTGCGCATAAAAAACAACCCTAACAACAGAAATGACTGCTAATATCCTCATATCTGCAATTAGGTGATCAAGATAAATGTTGCAAAAATATAGATCTATGCATTAGAAGACATTAAACAATAGAAAAAACAAGATTTACTCCATGCATCCAATAGACAAGACAAGAATATATCGAATGAATTTTGTAGTAATGTCACATGGGAGGAAAACACAAGAGGGTGTTCCCTGTTCTCTGTTGGGTATGTGTTATATTCTTTCCATGATTAGCCCCACACGCTGTATGTTGGGGCCGGCGCAGGGGCCGGGGGGTCACGAGGGTGGCTAAATCCCTGTCATAGGGTCGTGAGCGCCCCTACCAAAATTGGTTTTTTGTGCGGACCCACTCATAGGCGGATCCGCCAATGGTTTTGTGCATGGTTTTGCACATGGTTTTGGGGTTCGATGGTTTTCGGTCCCTGGTATTTTGTAGATCCGGTCAAGGGAACTACGGTTATGTTCTAATCCAGGGTTAATGGATTGGGGTTTATGTATGCTTCGGCATGTATATATATGTGTTGTAACACTAAAAGGAATATAATGAAAAATCAAGCTGGTCAACCCGATTTGGGATCCAGGGGAAAATCTCTTTGTTTATCTGTTTTATGTTTTATGCTCTCGCTATTGTTTATTTTCTGTTATAATAATCGTGTGTAGATATTTCTGTTCAGGTTTAAAACCTACATTTGGTATCGGAGCTGTTTCGGCTTCAAGGGGACGCCTTTGTTGTTGAGGGTTTTTTGCTCGGGCCTGTGGTAGACCCTGTGCAGTGGGAGATCTGCGGGATCGATTCTTGTGGTGAAAGAATATGGCGAGCAGCGGGAAGATAGAGATCGAGAAATTTAATGGTCAGAGCTTTGAGTTATGGAAGCTCAAGATGGAGGATCTGCTGGTGGATAAAGATCAGTGGATCGCGGTAGATCCAGGTACTAAACCAACAGCAATGTTAGATGAAGACTGGAAGAAACTGGATCGGAAGGCTAAGAGCACAATACGGTTGTGTGTGTCAGATTCAGTATTGTTGAATGTATCTGGGGAAGCTACGGCGAAGAATTTGTGGGAAAAACTTGGGACTTTGTACCAATCTAAGTCTCTGGTGAATAAGTTGTTCCCGCGGAAAAAGCTGTATAACCTGAGGATGAAGGATGGAGACTCAGTGACAGAGCATCTGAACGCCTTCAATACTGTGGTAAGTCAGCTGTCATCTGTTGATATTAAAATCTCAAATGAAGATAAGTGCATCAGTTTGTTGTGTTCTCTACCAGACTCGTGGGACAGTCTGGTTATTGCAATAGGTAGCAACACAACTACCTTGAATTTTGATGACATTGTCTCAGCCTTGCTGTCGGAGGAAATGAGACGGAGAAATATGGAGGGTCAGAATGGAGATGCCTTATCTGTACGAGGAAGGTCCCAGAACAGAAACAAGAATAAGGTTTCGAGGGGGAGATCTAAATCTAGAGGGAGATCTAAATCTCCTGGAAAGTTTGTAAAGGTGTGTTGGAAATGCGGAAAGGAAGGGCACTACAAAAAGGACTGCAGATCTAAAGCTCCCGAGAAAGGAAAGGGATCTGATGATGCTCCTTCTGCAGAGGCAAAAACCACCTCGGATGAAGGTGGGGATGTGTATTTGGCTTCTTCTTCAAATACATATGTAGATCATGAGTCATGGTTGATTGACTCAGGTGCATCCTTTCACTTCACTCCCCATAGGGAGTGGTTCTGCGAGTATGAGAAATATGATGGTGGTGATGTCTTCCTAGGGGATGATAGGAGGGCCAGAATCGTCGGACGTGGAAAGGTCAAGTTGAAGCTGCAAGGTGGAAGGATTAGAACACTTCCTGGTGTTCTGCATATTCCTACATTGGCCAGAAATCTGATTTCTGTAAGCAAGATGGATGATGCAGGTGTAAAAACAGTGTTCGAGAAAGATGCCCGCAAGATGGTTCAGGGAGCACTGGTATTAATGCGGGGAGTTCGGACTGGAACTCTATACAAGCTACAAGGTAGCACTGTTATTGATGGGTGTAATAGTTCTGTGGTTCCTGAAAGTGGGACGGAAAGTCTAGCTGTCTCTGGAGAAAAGACCATGCTATGGCATCAAAGGCTTGGACATATTGGAGAGAAGGGCCTTCGGATACTCCATAGAGATGGTATGGTAGAAGGTATATCTAATTGTTCTCTGGATTTCGATTTCTGTGAGCATTGTGTATATGGGAAGCAGAATCAGGTGAGTTTTCCTTCTGGTGCTAAGAGGGCAAACAAGATATTAGAACTTGTGCACAGTGATGTGTTTGGGCCTGTGTCAGTTCCATCACTGGGAAAGTCTGGGTACTATGTTTCATTCATAGATGACTTCTCAAGGAATACATGGATATATTTCTTGAGGAAGAAATCTGAAGTCTTTGACAAATTTAAAGAATTTAAGGCTCTGGTGGAAAACCAGACAGAGAAGAAGATAAAGGCACTGAGGACAGATAATGGTGGGGAGTTCTGCAAGAAGTAATTTGAAGAGTTCTGTAAGAAGTGTGGCATAGCACGGCAGAAGACTACTCCATACACACCTCAGCAAAACGGAGTTGCAGAAAGAATGAACAGAACACTGATGGAAAAGGCAAGAAGCATGCTCAGTGGTACCGGGTTAGGACAAGAATTCTGGGCAGAGGCAGTGGATACTGCATGTTACTTAGTTAACAGATCACCTTCATTAGCGTTGGAGGATAAGACTCCACATGAGGTATGTACTGGTAAGAAACCCTCTCTTTCACATCTAAGGGTATTTGGATGTGATGCATATGTACATGTTCCAAAGGAGAAAAGGACCAAGTTGGATAATAAATCTGAAAGGTGCATCTTTATTGGGTATAAGGATGGTTTAAAGGGTTAAAAGCTTTGGAACCCAGAAACAAGGAAGGTTGTGTACAGCCGAGATGTGGTGTTTAGAGAAGTGAAAGATGTTGTTAAACATGAAGTCCTACCAAAGGAACCTGAGAAGATAGAGTTTGAGCTAAAGGAGGATGAATCCGACTCTACAACAGAAGAAGACTCAGAAGATGAAGAGCCACAAACTCCAGCTTTGAGAAGATCAGTTCGGGAAAGAAGGCAACCAGAAAGGTATAGTCCATCTGCTTTCTGTTCAGGTTTTGCCTTAACTATAACCGATGATGAACCCAGAACTGTCAGGGAGGCAGTAGATTCAGAGGATGGAAAACTCCGGTGTTAGCCATCGCATTTTTTTACATGTTAGTGATGACTATATCTTTCACTGAAGTTTTACTAGAAACCGATTTCCTTATGTCAATATGTCATCCGTAAAACCCTCCCAAAACTTTTTTCGCCTTTCTACCTATTCAAATTCCACCCCGGCAACATCAAAAAAGCCCCATATCACAATCCTATCTAGCTTCAGCCTTATTGACTTGCCCATCAGCCTTAAAAAGCAAATCCACATCTGTTTCAGAAGTCTACCCTATGTTAGGAAGTGGCGTTTAGGACATTTCACCTTTGGCAATCATCAAAAAAGCCAAAAAAGCCCCCATCTGCAGCAGACCTACCATGACTGATCCCTTACTTTGCAAATGAAATTGACAAACAGCCTTAAGTCGCGCCACTCACACCCCCTAGATCTCAGCACTGCATAAAGCCCAATCTCAAGCTGACTAGTAGGTTTTTCACTATTTTCTATGGTTCTACAAAGACAGGAAATATATTTCATCTCATGGAGTAAATGTTTGAGTTTACAGTTAGAGGAACAACTGCTTCTAAGTGTATTATGAGCCTGAGATGAAGCTGCAAAACAACAGTCACTCATCCGGACCTTACAAGCTCTTTCCAGCATAAAAATAACAGTAAGAAAGGGTTGCCACTGTCTCAGCAAATGGTAAAATTGTCAAGGCCCAGAACCTCCTTCATTACAAGCAGAGGGTTAGGGCGCCTCTTTCATCCATAAGCAGAGGGCGCAGGCCAGTATTGACTCAAAAGGCTGCAAAAGTCTAGGTTTGCCCTGACTGAAACAATGAAACAATATCTTCAGGTTTCATGAATGTAATTGCTGACCATAACAGGATTGTAGTGGAAGTATGATAAGCTCAAAGGAAAGGGGAGTTTAGCCTGATAAAGGAGATCATCTGAAACTTTCAAGTCAGGTGAATGGTTGAAACTCTAGAAGGCCTGTCATCAGTGAACTTTCCAAAGCACAAGGACCCTGTCTATCCAAAAGATCAAACAAAACAGATGATGAACAAATGTCATTACACAGGCAGGAGAAAGTTCTTGGTTTTTCAAGAAAGCAATGACCTTCATAGTCACAAAGAGCTTGGTCAATATAACAGGTCATGAGATGAACAAGCCAAGTGACAAATATCTCAGCAACCTTAGAACAGTGTCACTATGGCTAGGTTTTCTTCAAAGACACAGTAATGCTTACAAATAGTGATGCTAAGATTGGTGTTGTTCAAAAGATTTACTTATCACCACATCTGCCCGATGAAGAGCCTCCTCCATACATGAGTAGAGGGCCAAAACTACTACAGGTGCTGAAAGTGATTGATACAAGAAAGAGCAGTAGAAGGATATCAAAGACTGAAACAAGGTCACTACACCAATGAATGACAGCTCTGATAATGTAAAGATACTGATACTCCTGTTTCAGAGAAAGGCTGTGTCTGACATAGTGGTAAAAGGGGTCTTCTGATACTTTACCTGATTAAAGAGTTTCCTCCATACATAAGCAGAGAGCCAAAATCATTGCAGACTGTTGAAAAATGGTAAGTCCAAAAGTGCAGAGAAAGGACTCAAAGAAGTTGAAATAAAGAAGGTATTACTGTCTATGATACTAATGTATTGATCTCCCTCTTCAAAGAAGCTACCTGTCAACAGCTCATCCAGCAGAAAGGAGAAAAAGTTGAACATACTTTATGCCTTGAGTGCCAAAGGAGCAGTGGACTTAAAAAGGGTTAAAGACATTTCATGAGCACCTATCCAGAAATCAAGGAAAATCCCTCTGAGCAAACAAACAAGGCTAAGGTGAAAAGATGCAACTAGAGAAGTAAACAGTGACTAAGGTTGAGTCATAAAAGGCAAAATGACAGGTATGCAATGCTAGGAATAGATAAAAGTGACAATTTTGAGCATATGTGTGCCACTGATGCCTAAAAGAAGATTCTCTCCTTGTGGAAAGGGTCAAACAGTAAAATAATCTCATATATCAAAAGTTCAAAGGATGCGCCTTTCGAGAAGAGGTGTTTTACAACTTTTCCAACATTTTTAGTGCATTATGAAATAGCCATTCTTTACTAGAAAATCACCAAGTGAAAGAGGCAGTGAACATAAGTCCAGTCATGAAATTTTGCTACTGACAAAAGGGGTTTAATATGCTGAGCAAATAGAATAAAGACTGTGTGCCAAAAAACCTGTTTTCATATTTTACAAGTTTGGCTTTTCAAATAAGGAGGCAAACTGGTATATGATCCTATGATTAGGCAGAAAGGAATTTGTTTTTGATAAACTATCATTGTTTATATTCCCTAAAGAAGACACCAATGGTTTCCTGTAAAGTGGTAAAACAACTTTCAAATGCCTTTGACAGTTTTTTTTTAAAATGACCTTGCTTTTGTTTACCTTGTCACCTAAAAGCGCTCAAAGAGGGAAAAAGTCGAAATTTTTGAGATATCTCTCTCATGGGAACAGGTATGTAATTCCGTGAGGAGGCAAAACAGATCTGGAAGATTGTCATTTTTAAAAAAGGCAACTCGATACAAACACTGTTTTGCATCATTTGAAAAGGGGCAGATATATGTATTCAAAGTGGCCGTTTGATATTTTGAAAATGTCATGAAAATGAAATAGGGGAATATTAAATCATTTGTGAAATCAAAACAACGAATTGCTACAGCTCCCAAGCATCACAACGAGCTTTTCCAACAATTTGAGGTCTTCTGCACAGTTTTAGGGCGGCACGACGAGCCTGGCAAGTGGCGCGACGAGCCTGGGCTCCAAAATACACAGGGTGTCAACACGGGCGCGACGAGCCTGTAGGCGGGCGCGACGAGCCTGTAGGTGCCCGCCCGACAGCACGACAACTCCACCCGGCGTTTTCTCCGGCGCGACGAGTTTTTCTCCAAGGGTTGACGCGCCAGTTTTGAAGAATCCCGTTGCATTTTTAGATCCCTCCAAGGGGATTTCTTCTCAAAAACGCACAAGGTACTCATCCCTACCTTAAAGAACTGAAAAATCAGGATTTTCAAGCATGCCAGGCCTGGTTGGAAAATTTGTGCATAAGTTAAAGGGCAAAAGTTTGTTGATAAAGAAAATTTGGAGCGAGGTAGAGCGAAGCAGCTTGGTGTTTTACATATGAAAATAAAAAGCAGTCTGATGGTGGACTTTTTAAACTCACGGAGCAAGGAATTTATTTCCTAAAACCACTGTCACACCTATTTTTACACCTAAGCTAAATCTGCCTTTTCATTACACTACGTGGTATCCTTCTAAAGTTTGTTAAGACAATGTTTTCTGAGAAGTGAAATAAGGCCACATTCTAGAAGGCAGTTGTTGATGATCAGGTTTACATCAAACGCAGGGTTGTTGTTGATTAGGCATGGTTGTTGTGACCAAAGTTGAAGTTTGAAACCAGGAATACACAGCACACTGAAAAACAGAATGGTTAGTGTTTGAGGTTAATACTGAAAACAGAGGTACAGGTATTTGCTGCACCTTTTAAACTCATAAAACAGAGAGTGTGTTTTCTAAAACAACTGTTGCACTTACTTTTTTCACCTAAACTAGGTCTGCTTGCTCATTACACTATATTGTCATTCTGAAGACTGTTAGACAGAGTTTTCTAAAGGTGAAACTAGGTATTTTGTTGATGATTGGGCATTTGTAGATGATTGGGCATTTACTGGTGATCAAGTAAACAGCAAGGGCAGAGTTTTAAAAGCAGTGATTGACTTCTCAAAAGGTCACAAGTGAAAGGTTCTTCTCTTAACACAGTGGGCTATTTTTCACCTAACCACAGGGTCTCTTTCTTTTCCCCACTGTGTGGTCTCCACAGAAGTCTGCTGACAGGGGCATATTTCAAGGTAAATAACTTAAAAGAGCAGGGTTATAATCTTGAAGTTTGTTTTCAAAGACAAAAATATAAGTGCAAGCAGGCCTCTAAGCAAAGGTCACGAAGGGGATTTGTTCAAGACTGTGCCCAAAGAATCTACAAAACAGTTCTTACCCATAGTGCTATTGTTGAGAAAGATTCATAGCTAAAGTGTAACCAAGTTTGAAAGATTGTGGTTAATAAGTGCAGAAGAGTTTATTCAAGGAAGCCTTGTTGAATCACAAGGTCCATAACTGTCAAAACAGTTTGGTGGCTTGTCTCAATCCAGGAAAACATTCTTCATATATTGAAGGCAGTGTGCCTCTTTCAAGCCTGTTTTTAATCAGAATGCCTCCAAGGCGAGATCACAAAGGCGGACAACATAAGAGATATGAGCCTACCTCCATAGAAGACATCAATTCTCATCCTTCAGTACTTTTCAATTTCCATGAGGTAGGCTGTCTTGATTTCTGTCAAAGGATAGAGGAAGTCAAGAGTTTCTCACCACTTACACATTTGTGTGCTTTAAGGTTCAAGGACAAACACTTCGAGCTTGCAGATCTTGATTTCAAAATTTCTCCAAGGTATATATCCAAAGCTACCAAGATCCCGTATCATGGTGAAAAATGGTTTAAACAAGCACATCTTGATTTGGAGGACTATAAGCCTTTCATCAAGCCGGAACATAGGGAGACCATCACTGCTACTTTTCGTTTCTCCTATCTTCTTGACAGTTATGCGCCACTGATGAAGGCCATAATGAGATACTTCACTTGTGAAGGGAGGTTTAGCCAAATCTATGCTTATCATGTTCGCTTGTTGATGCATTTTACCAGGAGCAAGCAATTAAACCTTCCATACTTTTTGTCCAAGAGAATAGAGAAGATGGCAGCTGCTGTCCAAAAGAAAGCTCCACCTCGGCAAATCTCTTCTCTCTTTCATCATTCCTTGATCAAAATCATCTTCTTGCACCAGCTGGAGAAGAAAGGGTTTTCATGGGAGTCCTTCATTAGCCATGCCGATTTCGCCACTGTTCCTCCTGCTCATGTGTCTCCGACTCAGCCTATCCATCGCCCAGTGCCTTTATCGAGTAGGCCTACCCCTAAAAAACTCAAGATGATCACTGGGCAGCCAAGTACACAAGGAGAAGGAGAGGGCAGTGAGCCACAGGGAGAAAAGGAGGTTGATGAGCGGCAGCCAGATTTTGAGGGACAGCAGCGGTTGGATATCATTGGACAGCAGCAGTTGGAGGTTGATGAACAGCATCAATTTCAGGAAGAAGAGCAGCAGCTGGAGGTTGATGAACAGCATCAATTTCAGGAAGAAGGGCAGCAGACAGAGGTTGAGGTACAGCAGCAGGTACCGGAAAGGGAACAGCAGTGGACAGAGTTTGAAGAGCAGCAGTTTGAGCAAGCAATCAAAACACCTTTTGAGCCACAAGCTGGACAGGATGTTGGGGAAGGACAGCAAGCTGAAGCTGCCACCACAATGGTGACCAAAACTGTCCCTAAGAAGGGAAAATTGCCCAAGAGAACAACTCCTAGCTTACCAAGGAGAAAGAGCGCTAGATTGGCCTTCAAAGGCAAAAGTACAATTGGAGAAAGCGCCAAGCATGGAGGTGAATCAGCTGTCATCCCTATCCCAAGCGATAACAGCGACAATGAGGCACGCATCCTTGAGAACCTCCTCATTCACAAAGAAGGGAAAATTGAGGTTTTACAAGAAGATCTCCAAAGGGCAAGGAATTTCAATCAATTCTTGGAGGTTGAGAACAAACAAATAAAATTTCATGCAGCCATTCATGAGGCAAGGGCCATCAAGTACAAAAAGGAGGCGGAAAGGGCGCAAGTGAGAATTGAAGAGCTTATTGGCGAATTTGATGATGAGGAAGAGGAGGACCAGCCTAGGCGAAAGAGGCCTAGAACCATCGGGCTTAGGAGAGCTTTGGAGAAGCAGAAGGCCGAAGAACAAGCTCAATTCGAAGCTTTTCCTCTCACTACCCTCTTTGAGCGGGAAATTGAGGAAAACAAGGAAGCTTGGCTTGAGAGGGCTAACCAGCATTTGGAGACCAAGCTTGAGAGGGCAAACAGGGATCTCGAGCTACAGAGAAAGAGAACACTTCACTTTCAGAAGCTAAACCAATTCGCCCGGCGCAAATTGAAGGTAGCACAAGAAAAATTGAAGAAATTGAAGGAGAGGCGCCTAGCACGGAAGGAAGCAAAACGCACATCAGCCCTCGATATTTTAGCTTCAGCTTTGGAACATGTCTCCATGGAACCTTGAGGGTCATCCATGCCAATTTTGGGCCTGTTTCGAAAACTTTTTGTTTTTTGGCATTTTTGGGGTTTTTGCCAAAAACTCATAAATGCGCCATTTCAGTTTGAAGAGTCGTCAAGGGAGGAGGGTGATACAAATGGATTCCATAATTTCATGAGCAGCTCTCCAGCGATTTTCAGGGCATTTGAAAATCATTCGCCCCCTCAAATTGGCAAAAAACAGCCTCATTTTGCACATTCTGCCCGCCCTATCAGCAGCCTGCTATTTTATGGGTTTTTGCACACAGGTACAGTTTTGAGGGACTTTCAGAGATCAGATTGAGATGATTCCACTTGCATTGGAAAGAAGACACAGAGAGCTTTCCAACGAGCCATCATGAGCCTCATTTCGACATCAGGAAGCCTTCCATTTGCATCCAGAAAGTCAGAGGACCTTTTTCAGGCATAAATATGAAGTATTTTTGAAATTTTTGAACTCCAAAAATCTGCTTTTCCCAAATGTGCGTTAGGCTATTTTTATCATGGGAAAATCATGTAAAGTCAATATAATTTCCGTTTTTAGCAATTTTTTAGATATTTTATTAGATATTTTGTGCCTTGGGCTTTGCAAAGACACAAGGGCAAATTTAGATATTTTGACTTGGCCAATGGGATAGCTAGTTGCTCCATGAGGTTTTCCTCCTTCTAGCCTATTTATCCCATACTTCTCATTGTAAATCAGAGGCTGAACTTGAGAGAAGAATTAATGCATTGGTCATATGAGCTTTGAAGAATACACTTGAGTTATGATGTTTGAATTGCCTCTTGGATGCTTTTGAGGAATGTTGAAGGCTTGTTGATGGATTCCTTGACATGGTAGAATGGTATAGTGCTTCTTAATGTGTTTTGTCTTCTAGTTTTCACTCATATTTCATTTTTCTTGCTGCTATAGATCAGTAAAGATTGATTTTGAGACATGCTCATGGAGGCACCTCAAAATCCCTGAATCTTCATAGCTTGATGTTTTCTTCTCCCTTGGTTATGCTAAAGAATTCTTAGCTGCTCTTTAGTAACCTAAGGTGTTGTTGCTAAGTTTTATTCATCAGTTCCATGTATGTTGAGTAGGATGTATGGTTTGCCCTACCTACCTATCAGCTGCCCATAGTTCTGTCCATAAAACTTTCTCTTTGACTGATTTGTTGATCATTTTGTTGAACCAAGGAGGCCTAGTTCCGATCTAGCCCTTTGCCTAAAACTATGAGAACTTATTTGTCCAAGTGCCCAATGACTTAGAGACTATGTTTAGGCGTTCCGGCATAGTTTATGAGTTGTTAGTTTGTCTCATGTGTTTTCCCCAAAGTCTGATAGCCTTTTCCCAAAGTTAGAGGGTCATATACCTCTATGTATGGCTTGAATGTTTGATTTCTATGTATTGATTAGCTTATAGTTATTCCTAGCATGATTAATGGCTCGCTATTACATGTTTATGTCTGCTATTGACTAGTTTGCACTTGAAATCCCTTGTCTTTCACCAACTTATTGTTCATTTAATCCATTTTTCCCAGAGATCCCTTCTATTATGAATCAAATCGGCCCTACAGCAGCTTCACATGATCGCCTCATTAGCTTCCTTGACCTGTTTGACCCCATAGCCCAATTTATCTACATCTTGTTATCCAGTTTATGTATTTGATCAGTTTCATCCCTCACAAACTTAAAAAACCAAAAAACTAAAAACACACTTCATAACTAGCCTAATATCAGAACATCGCAAGTAAACACACCGACATCTTTTACACTTATAGAGAGAGCCCTCTCTGAGTCCAGGAAGGTTAGGTCCTTGGGCTCCAAAGCTTGGTTTGATGTTACATCGTCATTTGGCTAGCCAATCGGCCAAATCACGGGACCCTAACATAATGGCGATCACGGTGGGACCTATTGAGTACATGACAGTCTAGCGAACTTTTATAGGCTCCTTAGTCCTTCAACTTTTAACTTAAACCATCAGCCTCTAGAATCATTTAGTGTAAACTCTCTGTTTCACCATCTTAGCAAAGTGATGAATCAGGTTTATAACACTCTTACATCCTAGGCTGCACATAAAACTCAGAAAAAACCACAAAAACCTCCCTTAGATTGGTTTTTGATAGTATTGGTGGTGGACCATACAAATATACCTCAAAACAACTAAAAATCCACCTGGCGACTCCACTAGCCTCCAGTAGGCCTTACTACTTTGCTAAATTTTAGAATACCATCCGATTTAGCCACCTCATCGTCACCCTAACATAATGGCGATCACGGTGGGACCCTGAGTGATAAACAACTTAGTTTCCCTAATTTGTCTAGCAGCCTTAAGAATACTATTTGATTGACTTATCCCACCGCTCACTGACATAGTAACGATCACGGTGGGACCTTCCGAGTTAGTGACAGTCTAAGTGCACCTTAGATTTCTCGAAGTCTCGATCAAACTTAGAAAACTTAAGTGTTGCTTGAAGAGTAGAAGCTAACTCTTTCACCATCTTAGCAAAATGATGATTTAGTTATAAGAAGCTCTACCCAAACCTCATAAGCACAAAAAACTCAGAAAAACCCCAAAACATTCCCAGATTGGCTTTTTGTCAGTATTGGTGGTGGACCATACAAATATATCTCAAAACAACTGATTTTCCACTTGGCGACTCCACTAAACTCTAGTAAGCCTTACTATTTCACCAAACTCTAGGCTACTTTCCGATAGACCTTTCCCATCACTCACTAACATAGCGGGAGATGGTAAGACATTGAGTACATAATAGTCCAGTAAACTCTTATAGACTCTTTGGGCCTTTAGGTACCATAAACAAGCAAGCAGTCCATAAACTCATTTTTTAGAGTAAACTCTTTTTGTTCTCATCACCCTAGCAAAGTGTTGAAACAAGTCTAAGATACTTTAACAAACCATGGGCTGCTCATAAACTCATAAAATTCAAAAACATTCTCAGATTAGTTACTGGTGGTGGACCACAGCTATCTTCACAAGAAAAATCCATTTCCACCTGGCGACTCCACTAATCCATCTCTTCTATTTTTGACCATCCTTCGCCTTAGTATAACTTTAGAAAAATCACTCATCCAAAAAACAGTCACCAATATCACTCTCTCCAAGCTCTGGATCTAAAATCTGGCTTCACGAAGAATCAATACCAGATCCCACCCAGACCCAAATCCCCCTATCATAGTAGATGACCCATAAAAGATTCTGTGGCAAGCTTCTGAAACTGATCATCTAGCTACCGATAGATCCATCCGTAGAACAAGATCTGTACCTAAAACTCGCAATACCCTACTAGATTCACCTTTGGAACCAGAGCCATCACAAACTCTTCCCAGAAGTAAATCATATAGTAGGATAGACTTTGACGATCTTGAACCCCTAAGCCCACCACAGAGTCTTATTAGAGAAGCTTCACCCACCACTCCTCCTGATTTCCAACTTCTTTATCAATTTGGCTCCTATCATCCCAGATCTGCTCAAAACCAGATCACTAGTCCAAGTTCATCCGCTACACCTGGTCAAACCACCACTGTTCAAAACACTTCATTTCAGCCTACTAGTCCTCATATTGTACATCATCCATTAGCTCCAGTCATGGCAGCCTGGTACGCACCTTTGGTGTTGCCACCACCTTTAGCTCCTCTCCCAAACAAATATCAGGACAAGATCCCACACTTTACTGGAGAAGACACCACCACACCTCAACAGCATATAAGTAGAATGGCTGATGCTTATGAATACCTAGAGGTACAAGACGAGACTGTCCGAATGAGAATATTTGCCCAAAGTCTTGGTGGTGAACCCAAAGCATGGTTCAAAAGCTTAGCTCCAAACAGTATCCATGATATCCCAGAACTACATCAAATCTTCAGAAATAGGTGGGAAATTCGAAGAAACCCCATTCAAATCTTGTCAGAATATAACAATCTAAAACGGGAGAATGGGGAAAGTGTCCAAGCTTACTGTACTAGGTTCAACAGTGTATATAACTCCCTTCCACCTCATTTCAAACCTCCACTTGGTTTAGCTTTGGCAAAATTTCCTGAGGGTTTTGATCCGGACATGACATATCATTTGAGGGATAAAGATCCCCCTACCTTGGAAGAAATGCAACAAATAGCTATAAAAGCAGATGCCAACTTAGCTGAAAAGAGAGCCAAAACTAGGTCAGAAAGAAAGGTCACATATAGAGATGAGGTTTCTACTTCATCACCTTCCCTAGATCCCAGAATAGATGACTTAGTCAAATCCATGGCTAAAATGTGGGAAAAGATCAATGAAAAAGCTCCTATTAGAGATAACCAGCCAAACCCTCCAATCAGAAACCGAAACCAAAACTTTAGGAGGGAACAGCCCCAAAATAGACCAAGGGATAATGACCAACAGATCAGGCCACCATTCAATGAAAACTATGTAGAAGAAGATGATAGGGACTCAGAACCTATTGATGAACATCATTTAAACCTCATAGGGTTTGACAATGAAGGTGAGGTGTACCTCACCGAAGAAGAACAAGCCTTCTTTTCGCCTGATCAAGATGAGACCAATTATGAGGATCTTGATGACCCGGCCATAGAATTTCAAAATGCTATTGAAGAAGCCCACAGGCAATATGACCTTAGGAACAAGAGAAACCAAGATAATGTCAAGAGAGGTAACTCTGATACTGCTAAAGCTCCAGATACCATCCTCAAAAAAGCATCAAGCAGTGACAAAATCAAGGTTGAAAAGATTGATCAAAGCCAAGCTAAAGTCACCCAAACTGGTCCTATCTCATATACTCTTGATACTTCTACCAAGGTCACCAAAACAACTATGGCAAACAAAATCCCTAAACAGGGTCAACAAACTCAGAGCATAGACAAGGTCTTAGCTGAAAAAGCTGAAACAAACATATCTAAACTTCAAATGCCTTTTAGTTTTGAAGGTGAAATCGCTAAGATCAAAATCACCATGCCTCTTACTGAACTCATTGCCCAAAGCTCTTATAAATCCCAAGTACTAAAAGTCTTAAATCTAGGAAATGATGCAAACACTGTTAATCTCACTGATGACATTCCTGAAGTATTGTTTGGTCCAAAGGTAGAGAGAAAGTTCCAAGAGGGAGCTACTCTTCCATTCTACATTAGCCTAAACATCCACGACCAAATCCTCCACAATGCCATGCTAGACTCTGGCGCCTCGCATAATCTTATGCCAAAGGTAGTAATGGAAAGATTAGGTTTGGAAATCACAAGACCATACAAAGACTTGTACTCATTTGACTCAAGCAGAGTCCAATGCCTGGGTTTGCTCAAAGACCTTTGTTTTAGTCTGGCCCAAATACCCGCCAAACATTTAATCATGGATATAGTAGTGGCAGATATTCCTCCCAAGTACGGGATGCTTCTCTCCAGATCTTGGGGAGCCAAACTCCAAGGGAATATCCAACTAGACATGTCATATGCCACCATTCATGTGTTTGGTCAGACCAGGATACTCTACCGCGAATCACACATGAAATACATGATTAGCAGTCAAGATAGGCCCGATAACATTCCAATGTGTTCTTTGCGCTCCGACTTAAACTCTTTCATTATGCATATTGATGTAAACTTGGAGGAAGAGTCAGAAGAAGCTGATATAGACTTAGATCCACCACATCTGTTGTCCTTGATACCTTATGATGAGTTGGACACTCAAAACTATCATGATCATGAACAACTGTACCTTGAAGAAAGTAAGTTCCCTCTCTCCCAAGTAGAGTTAGAACAAGAAGCACAAACTCTCATGTACTATCAAGCAAATTGCTCTAGCTTTAATCAAATGCCAGCAGTAACTCGTGGAAATTTCTTCCGGGTAAAAGCTTTAGAAGACCTTCACATCATAAACCTATTTGGAACCCGGGAGAAAGGGAGTTTAATGTTTCTACCATACCTCAAAGATTTACCATCATGTGACCCTCCTACTGCAAATAAAACTTTGACTATAACCTCAGTCGCTCAAAATCTTGAGAAATTGCCAAATAAACTTTTGATGAGCCAAGGTGACAGTTATAATCCCGGCATACCTGAACTACTGAAATTGGCTCATATTTTGTCTTTTCATGAAGAACTTAGAAAGGCTAAAATCGGGAATCTCATACAAAATACTAGTTTCTACAGGAAAGACAAGGGAAAACATTGTATCACCACCTTTTCCCCAAAGAACAACTTTAACAGAAACAAACACAGCAAACTGAAACAAACTGAAATGATCAAGGAAAAAAATAATGGCCACAGACTCTACTTTGATTTTAGAAATGATACTGCATTTCCATATAACAAAAATCATGTTTTTTCTACTCAAGATCGCGATTCACCATTTGAAAATGTTTCTAATGATGTATTCTTACAAGATCATCTTTCAAATCATAATCATCAAATTCCTTTACAAAGTAGACAACTTAAAGATTTTTTCCAGTTTGCGGGAGGTAAATCTGTTTTCAAGGTCAAAATTGCTAAACCACCCAATATCAGGAAACTGTTCATGAAAGCCATGTTCCCAGTTTTAAACTTCTGTATTTTTGCATACCTTGATGATATCACTATCTATTTCAAGAATTATCGAGAGTACATACATTACCTGAAGAAAGCATACAGTAAGGAAAGGAGTGGAAATCAGATATTCAGAGAGGTACAGAGGGAGGATACTGGGCTGTTTAGAGATTCTTGCATGAATCCCTATGTCATGTTAGAGAGAGAAAATTTCCCAAACTTTTCTTTTCAAGAGTTAAGTGGGCCAAGGGTGAAAGGAGATCCTTACGAGGATAAGATGTTGAAATTCCGTCATTTCCAAGATTTTTGAGTTTGAAACACTTTCAGTCATTGTACATACCATTGTTTGAAATATTGACAAAATAGAAAAAGGCAAAAACAGTAAAAGATAGGAAAGTCAAAAACAGTAAAAAGCAGAAAAGAGGGCAAGTGAAGATAGAACAAAGGCCCCATGTTCCAAAAAATAGTCTTTCAGAAAGCGAGCAAGTCTAAATGCCGCTGCTGGTACTTCAATGTCTTGTTCAGCTATCTAGCCTAATCATAGCTGAGCATGTTTAAATTTATTTGCTGATAAGTTAGTGAGTGTCAAGATAGTCAACATTGTGTAAGATTGACTTATCACAGAGCTTAGATTAGGGAGAGATTCTGGTTCCACATGCTTAAAACAGAACCAAAGAGAGAAGCGAGGGATGAAAAACACATTGTACATCTTAGCCCCGCTTCTCTAGTTTCCTTTTATTGCAGAATAACATTTGTGTGCGGCTTGTCTTTTATGACGCAAATGCATGACAAATCAGACTGCCTAATCCTGATTTGGTCATTTTTAAATTTCATGTTGTAGATTAGAGAATGAAATCCTGTCAAACTGCTTAATCTTGACAGTCGATCTAGTTTTAGGTAGAGAAATGAAGGAGTTCATCGGCTTAATCTGAACTCCCGGCAGATATAAGAGTAGAAATAGATAGGTTCATTTTGCAAAAAGAAAAATATGCATTGTCAAAAGGCTGCTAGTTCAAATGCGCCAAACAGAAGAAAAAATGTTAGGAAAGATAGTAGGGTAGGTAGAGGTATCATTGATGTTAAACATGCTGACACTTTTTAGAAATAACATCAAGAGAAGGGTAAATTTTGCGCCAATGGATAAGGCACTGGTCTTCATAATCCAAAAATCTGAATTCTGGACACCTCCTGACGAGGAGCTGCCCTCCCCAAATGGAGCCACAGTTAGCCATCAGTATTTTTTACATGTTAGTGATGACTATATCTTCAGCTGAGTTTTCTAGAAACTGATTTCCTTATGTCAATATGTCATCCAGAAAACCCTCCCAAAACTTTTTCGCCTTTCTACCTATTCAGTCCACCCCTGGCAACATCAAAAAACCTCATATCACAATCCTATCTAGCTTCAGCCTTATTGACCTGCCCATCAGCCTTAAAGGGCAAATCCACATCTGTTTCAGAAGTCTACCCTATGTTAGGAAGTGGCGTTTAGGACATTTCACCTTTGGCAATCATCAAAAAGCCAAAAAAGCCCCCATCTGCAACAGACCTACCATGACTGATCCCTTAATTTGCAAATGAAGTTGACAAACAGCCTTAAGTCGCGCCACTCACACCCCCTAGATCTCAGCACTGCATAAAGCCCAATCTCAAGCTGACTAGTAGGTTGTTCACTGTGTTCTATGGTTCTACAAATGACAGGAAATGTATTTCATCTCATGGAGTAAATGTTTGAGTTTACAGTTAGAAGAACAGCTGCTTCTAAGTGTATTATGAGCCTGAGATGAAGCTGCAAAACAAAGGGCTCTCAATCAGGACCTTACAGCTCTTTTCAGTATGAAAATCACAGGAAAAAGGATTGCCACTGTCTCAGCAAATGGTAAATTTGTCAAGGCTCGGGACCTCCTTCATTACAAGCAGAGGGTTAGGGCGCCTCCTTCATCCATAAGCAGAGGGCGCAGGTCAGAGTTGACTCAGAAGGTTGCAAAAGTCCAGGTTTGCCCTGTCTGAAACAATGAAACAATATCTTCAGGTTTCATGAATGTAATTGCTGACCATAACAGGATTGTAGTGAAAGTATGATAAGCTCAAAGGAAAAGAAGTTTAGCCTAATAAAAGAGATCATCTGAAATTTTCAAGTCAGGTAAATGGTTGAAACTTTAGAAGGCCATTTCATCGGTGAACATCCAAATCATAAGAGGCCTGTTTTGGTGCAGCATCAAATAGAACAGATGTTAATCAATGCCATTACACAGGCAGGAGAAGGTTCTTGGTTCTTCGAAAACACATAATTTATGATCACAAAGGATTGGTCAATATACCGGAGTCATGAGATGAACAAGCCAAGTGGCAAATATCCTGACAAACTTAGAGCAGGTGTCACTATGGCTGAGTTTCCTTCAAAAACATGATGAGGTTTGCAAATGAAGATGCTGAATTGGTGTTCGGATGGTTTGCCACCACCACATCTGCCCGATGAAGAGCCTCCTCCATACATGAGTAGAGGGCCAAAACTACTACAGGTGCTGGAAGTGATTGATACAAGAAAGAGCAGTAGAAGGATATCAAAGACTGAAACAAGGTCACTACAGAGATGAATGACAGCTCTGATAATGTAAAGATATTGATACTCCTGTTTCAGAGAAAGGCTGTGTCTGACATAATGGTAAAAGGGGTCTTCTGATACTTTACCTGATTAAAAAGCTTCCTCCATATATAAGCAGAGAGCCAAAATCATTGCGGTATTTGTTGAAAAATGGTAAGTCAGAGTGCGGAAAGAAAGGACTCAAGAAGTTGGAAATAAAAGAAGGTATTCTTGTCTGATACTATTATGATGATCTCCCTCTTCAAAGCTACTGTCCAACGACATCGTGAGAAAGGAGAGAAAGGTTGAACATACTTTTACTGTACCTTGAGTGCCAAAGGAGACGAGTGGACTTAAAAGATTTAAAGACATTTCATGAGCACCTATCCAGAAATCAAGGAAAATCCCTCTGAGCAAACAAACAAGGCTAAGGTGAAAAGAGGCAACTAGAGAAGTAAACAGTGACTAAGGTTGAGTCATAAAAGGCAAAATGACAGGTATGCAATGCTAGGAATAGATAAAAGAGACAATTTTGAGCATATGTGTGCCACTGATGCCTAAAAGAAGATTCTCTCCTTGTGGAAAGGGTCAAACAGTAAAATAATCTCATATATCAAAAGTTCAAAAGATGCGCCTTTCGAGAAGAGGTGTTTACAACTTTTCCGACATTTTTAGTGCATTATGAAATAGCCATTCTTTACTAGCAAATCACCAAGTGAAAGAGGCAGTGAACATAAGTCCAGTCATGAAATGTTGCTACTGACAAAAAGGGGTTTAATATGCTGAGCAAAATAGAATAAAGACTGTGTGCCAAAAAACCTGTTTTCATATTTTACAAGTTTGGCTTTTCAAATGAGGAGGAAAACTGGTATATGATCCTATGATTAGGCAGAAAGGAATTTGTTTTTGATGAACTATCATTGTTTATATTCCCTAAAGAAGACACCAATGTTTTCCTGTAAGTGGTAAAACAGCTTTCAAATGCCTTTGACAGTTTTTTTAAAAATGACCTTGCTTTTGTTTACCTTGTCACCTAAAAGCGCCCAAAGAGGGAAAAAGTCGAAATTTTTGAGATATCTCTCTCATGAGAACAGGTATGTAATTCCGTGAGGAGGCAAAACAGATCTGGAAGATTGTCATTTTTAAAAAGGCAACTCGATACAAACACTGTTTTGCATCATTTGAAAAGGGGCAGATATATGTATTCAAAGTGACCGTTTGATATTTTGAAAATGTCATGAAAATGAAATAGGGGAATATTAAATCATTTGTGAAATCAAAACAACGAATTGCTACAGCTCCCAAGAATCACAACGAGCTTTTCCAACAATTTGAGGTCTTCTGCACAGTTTTAGGGCGGCGCGACGAGCCTGGCAAGTGGCGCGACGAGCCTGTAGGCGGGCGCGACGAGCCTGTAGGTGCCCGCCCGACAGCACGACAACTCCACCCGGCGTTTTCTCCGGCGCGACGAGTTTTGCTCCAAGGGTTGCCGCGCCAGTTTTGAAGAATCCCGTTGCATTTTTAGATCCCTCCAAGGGGATTTCTTCTCAAAAACGCACAAGGTACTCTATCCCTACCTTAAAGAAATCGAAAAATCAAGTTTTCAAGCATGTAGACCTCGGTTTGAAGCTGTGCATAAGTTAAAGGGCAAAAGTTTGTTGATAAAGAAGCTGGAGGCAGGGTAGGGCAGAACGCTTGGTGTTTACATATGAGGTCAAAACAGGGGTACAGTAGGTGGACTTTTTAAACTCACGGAGCAAGGAATTTATTTCCTAAAACCACTGTCACACCTATTTTTACACCTAAGCTAACTCTGCCTTTTCATTACACTACGTGGTATCCTTCTAAAGTTTGTTAAGACAGAGTTTTCTGAGAAGTGAAATAAGGCCACATTCTAGAAGGCAGTTGTTTATGATCAGGTTTACATCAAACGCAGGGTTGTTGTTGATTAGGCATGGTTGTTGTGACCAAAGTTGAAGTTTGAAACCAGGAATACACAGCACACTGAAAAACAGAATGGTTAGTGTTTGAGGTTAATACTGAAAATAGAGGTACAGGTATTTGGTGCACCTTTTAAACTCATAAAACAGAGAGTGTGTTTCCTAAAACAACTGTTGCACTTACTTTTTTCACCTAAACTAGGTCTGCTTGCTCATTACACTATATTGTCATTCTGAAGACTGTTAGACAGAGTTTTCTAAAGGTGAAACAAGGTATTTTGTTGATGATTGGGCATTTGTAGATGATTGGGCATTTACTGGTGATCAAGTAAACGGCAAGGGCAGAGTTTTAAAAGCAGTGATTGACTTCTCAAAAGGTCACAAGTGAAAGGTTCTTCTCTTAACACAGTGGGCTATTTTTCACCTAACCACAGGGTCTCTTTCTTTTCCCACTGTGTGGTCTCCACAGAAGTCTGCTGACAGGGGCATATTTCAAGGTAAATAACTTAAAAGAGCAGGGTTATAATCTTGAAGTTTGTTTTCAAAAACAAAAATATAAGTGCAAGCAGGCCTCTAAGCAAAGGTCACGAAGGGGATTTGTTCAAGACTGTGCCCAAAGAATCTACAAAACAGTTCTTACCCATAGTGCTATTGTTGAGAAAGATTCAGAGCTAAAGTATAACCAAGTTTGAAAGATTGTGGTTAATAAGTGCAGAAGAGTTTATTCAAGGAAGCCTTGTTGAATCACAAGGTTCATAACTGTCAAAACGGTTTGGTGGC
Source organism: Pinus albicaulis (assembly GCA_034641835.2). Lineage (NCBI taxonomy): Eukaryota > Viridiplantae > Streptophyta > Pinopsida > Pinales > Pinaceae > Pinus > Pinus albicaulis. Next base: position 1,150,962,667 of record CM076579.1, on the reverse strand, counting down.
TTGTCTCAATCCAGGAAAACATTCTTCATATATTGAAGGCAGTGTGACTCTTTCAAGCCTGTTTTTAATCAGAATGCCTCCAAGGCGAGATCACAAAGGCGGACAACATAAGAGATATGAGCCTACCTCCATAGAAGACATCAATGCTCATCCTTCAGTACTTTTTAATTTCCATGAGGTAGGCTGTCTTGATTTCTGTCAAAGGATAGAGGAAGTCAAGAGTTTCTCACCACTTACACATTTGTGTGCTTTAAGGTTCAAGGACAAACACTTCCAGCTTGCAGATCTTGATTTCAAAATTTCTCCAAGGTATATATCCAAAGCTACCAAGATCTCGTATCATGGTGAAAAATGGTTTAAACAAGCACATCTTGATTTGGAGGACTATAAGCCTTTCATCAAGCCGGAACATAGGGAGACCATCACTGCTACTTTTCCTTTATCCTATCTTCTTGACAGTTATGCGCCACTAATGAAGGCCATAATGAGATACTTCACTTGTGAAGGGAGGTTTAGCCAAATCTTTGCTTATCATGTTCGCTTGTTGATGCATTTTACCAGGAGGAAGCAATTAAACCTTCCATACTTTTTGTCCAAGAGCATAGAGAAGATGGCAGCTGCTGTCCAAAAGAAAGCTCCACCTCGGCAAATCTCTTCTCTCTTTCATCATTCCTTGATCAAAATCATCTTCTTGCACCAGCTGGAGAAGAAAGGGGTTTCATGGGAGTCCTTCATTAGCCATGCCGATTTCGCCACTGTTCCTCTTGCTCATGTGTCTCCGACTCAGCCTATCCATCGCCCAGTGCCTTTATCTAGTAGGCCTACCCCTAAAAAACTCAAGATGATCACTGGGCAGCCAAGTACACAAGGAGAAGGAGAGGGCAGTGAGCCACAGGGAGAAAAGGAGGTTGATGAGCAGCAGCCAGATTTTGAGGGACAGCAACGGTTGGATATCATTGGACAGCAGCAGCTGGAGGTTGATGAACAGCATCAATTTCAGGAAGAAGAGCAGCAGCTGGAGGTTGATGAACAGCATCAATTTCAGGAAGAAGGGCAGCAGACAGAGGTTGAGGTACAGCAGCAGGTACCGGAAAGGGAACAGCAGTGGACAGAGTTTGAAGAGCAGCAGTTTGAGCAAGCAATCGAAACACCTTTTGAGCCACAAGCTGGACAGGATGTTGGGGAAGGACAGCAAGCTGAAGCTGCCACCACAACGGTGACCAAAACTGTCCCTAAGAAGGGAAAATTGCCCAAGAGAACAACTCCTAGCTTACCAAGGAGAAAGAGCGCTAGATTGGCCTTCAAAGGCAAAAGTACAATTGGAGAAAGCGCCAAGCATGGAGGTGAATCAGCTGTCATCCCTATCCCAAGCAATGACAGCGACAATGAGGCACGCATCCTTGAGAACCTCCTCATTCACAAAGAAGGGCAAATTGAGGTTTTACAAGAAGATCTCCAAAGGGCAAGGAATTTCAATCAATTCTTGGAGGTTGAGAACAAACAAATGAAATTTCATGCAGCCATTCATGAGGCAAGGGCCATCAAGTACAAAAAGGAGGCAAAAAAGGCGCAAGTAAGAATTGAAGAGCTTATTGGCGAATTTGATGATGAGGAAGAGGAGGACCAGCCTAGGCGAAAGAGGCCTAGAACCATCGGGCTTAGGAGAGCCTTGGAGCAACAGAAGGCTGAAGAACAAGCTCATTTCGAGGCTTTTCCTCTCACTACCCTCTTTGAGCGGGAAATTGAGGAAAACAAGGAAGCTTGGCTTGAGAGGGCTAACCAGCATCTGGAGACCAAGCTTGAGAAGGAAAACAGAGATCTTGAGCTACAGAGAAAGAGAACTCTTCACTTTCGGAAGCTAAACCAATTCGCCCGGCGCAAATTGAAGGTGGCACAAGAAAAATTGAAGAAATTGAAGGAGAGACGCCTAGCACGGAAAGAGGCAAAAAGCATATCAGCCCTCGATATTTTAGCTTCAGCTTCGGAACATGTCTCTATGGACCCTTGAGGGTCATCCATGCCAATTTTGGGCCTGTTTCGAAAACTTTTTGTTTTTTGGCATTTTTGGGGTTTTTGCCAAAAACTCATAAATGCGCCATTTCAGTTTGAAGAGTCGTCAAGGGAGGAGGGTGATACCAATGGATTCCATAATTTCATGAGCAGCTCTCCAGCGATTTTCAGGGAATTTGAAAATCATTCGCCCCCTCAAATTGGCAAAAAACAGCCTCATTTTGCACATTCTGCCCGCCCTATCAGCAGCCTGCTATTTTCTGGGTTTTTGCACACAGGTACAGTTTTGAGGGACTTTCAGAGATCAGATTGAGATGATTCCACTTGCATTGGAAATCAGACACAGAGAGCTTTCCAACGAGCCATCATGAGCCTTATTTCGACATCAGGAAGCCTTCCATTTGCATCCAGCAAGTCAGAGGACCTTTTTCAGGCATAAATATGAAGTATTTTTGCAATTTTTGAACTCCAAAAATCTGCTTTTCCCAAACGTGCGTTAGGCTATTTTTATCATGGGAAAATCATGTAAAGTCAATATAATTTCCGTTTTTAGCAATTTTTTAGATATTTTATTAGATATTTTGTGCCTTGGGCTTTGCAAAGCCACAAGGGCAAATTTAGATATTTTGACTTGGCCAATAGGATAGCTAGTTGCTCCATGAGGTTTTCCTCCTTCTAGCCTATTTATCCCATGATTCTCTTTGTAAATCAGAGGCTGAACTTGAGAGAAGAATTAATGCATTGGTCATATGAGCTTTGAAGAATACACTTGAGTTATGATGTTTGGATTGCCTCTTGGATGCTTTTGAGTAATGTTGAAGGCTTGTTGATGGATTCCTTGACATGGTAGAATGGTATAGTGCTTCTTAATGTTGTTTTGTCTTCTAGTTTTCACTCATATTTCATTTTTCTTGCTGCTATAGATCGGTAAAGATTGATTTTGAGACATGCCCATGGAGGCACCTCAAAATTCCTGAATCTTCATAGCTTGATGTTTTCTTCTCCCTTAGTTATGCTAAAGAATTCTTAGCTGCTCTTTAGTAACCTAAGGTGTTGTTGCTAAGTTTTATTCATCAGTTCCATGTATGTTGAGTAGGATGTATGGTTTGCCCTACCCACCTATCAGCTTCCCATAGTTCTGTCCATAAAACTTTCTCTTTGACTGATTTGTTGATCATTTTGTTGAACCAAGGAGGCCTAGTCCCGATCTAGCCCTTTGCCTAAAACTATGAAAACTTATTTGTCCAAGTGCCCAATGACTTAGAGACTATGTTTGGGCGTTCCGGCATAGTTTATGAGTTGTTAGTTTGTCTCATGTGTTTTCCCCAAAGTCTGATAGCCTTTTCCCGAAGTTAGAGGGTCATATACCTCTATGTTTGGCTTGAATGTTTGATTTCTATGTATTAATTAGCTTATAGTTATTCCTAGCATGATTAATGGCTTGCTATTACATGTTTATGTCTGCTATTAACTAGTTTGCACTTGAAATCCCTTGTCTTTCACCAACTTATTGTTCATTTACTCCATTTTGCCCAGAGATCCCTTCTATTGTGAATCAAATCGGCCCTACAGCAGCTTTACATCATCGCCTCATTAGCTTCCTTGACCTGTTTGACCCCATAGCCCAATTTCTCTACATCTTGTTATCCAGTTTATGTATTTGATCAGTTTCATCCCTCACAAACTTAAAAAACCAAAAAACCAAAAACATACTTCATAACTAGCCTAATGTCAGAACATCGCAAGTAAACACACCGACATCTTTTACACTTATAGAGAGAGCCCTCTCTGAGTCCAGGAAGGCTAGGTCCTTGGGCTCCAAAGCTTGGTTTGATGTTACATCGTCATTTGGCTAGCGAATCGGCCAAATCACGGGACTAATGGAAGGAGGCCATGGTTGATAAAATGGCATCCTTGCACAAAAATGAGGCATGGGATCTGGTGGAGTTGTCGGCTGGAAGGAAGCCCATCGGGAGAAAATGGGTGTTTAAGAAGAAGATGAATGTAGAAGGCAAGGTGGAGAAATACAAAGCTCGGTTAGTAGCAAAAGGTTATTCCCAGGTGCCGGGAATTGATTTTGGTGATATTTTTTCTTCTGTTGCCAAAGTTACTTCTATTAGATTACTTTTATCTGTTGTTGCTGCATTTGATTTTGAGATAGAACAGATGGATGTGAAGACAACATTTCTTCATGGGGATCTAGAAGAGGAGATCTACATGAAGCAACTTGAAGGCTTTATGGTGAAGGGTAAGAAAGAACTGGTATGCAGGTTGAAGAAGTCTCTGTATGGGTTAAAACAGTCACCAAGGATGTGGTATCAGAAATTTGATACCTATATACGGGGACTCGGCTTCACGAGAAGCAAGGAAGATCATTGTGTTTATTTTAAATTAATTGGTGATCATGTTATATATCTGGTCTTGTATGTGGATGATATGTTGTTGATTGGAAATGACAAAGAAAGTATCCAAGATTTGAAGACCCAACTGTTCTCCAAATTCGACATGAAGGATCTTGGTGCTGCAAACTATATTTTGGGCATGGAAATTAAGAGAGATCGGGCAAAGAGGAAGCTCTGGTTAAACCAGAGGAAGTATGTCGAAACTATATTGCAGAGGTTCAATATGCAGGATAGTAAACCGGTGAGTGTTCCTATTCCTGTAGGTGCAAAGCTGTCTGCTGAACAGTGTCCCAAGACACAAGAAGAAGAGGAGGATATGTCCCGTGTTCTATATGCAAGTGCAGTGGGTAGCCTGATGTATGCAATGGTCTGTACTAGACCAGACATTGCACATGCAGTGGGAGTATTGAGCAGGTTTATGTCAAACCCAGGGAAGGAGCATTGGACAACAGTGAAGCGGGTTTTCAAATATTTACGTGGCACTAGTGATTATGGCTTGTGCTACCAGGGAAGACCAGGATTGGAAAGAATGTTGGACATTCGTGGTTTTTTTGATGCAGACTGGGCCGGAGATCTGGATCAAAGAAGATCTACAAGTGGGTATGTGTTTAGCCTATTTGGAGGCGTAGTCAGTTGGATGAGTAAAAGACAGTCTGTAGTGGCTCTTTCAACTACAGAGGCAGAATACATAGCAACCACTCATGCAAGCAAGGAAGTAGTTTGGTTGCAGAGATTGTGTTCAAGTATGGGGTTGGTACAGCAAGCTATAAGGATAGAGTGTGATAGCCAAAGTGCAATTTTCTTGGCTAAGAACCCTGCTTATCATTCAAAGACAAAGCACATTGATGTTCAATATCACTTTGTTAGAGATATGATTGAGGCTAAAAGGGTGTTGCTGGTAAAGGTGGACACTTTGAAGAATGTTGCGGATGCATTGACGAAGTCTGTGAGCACTCAGAAGTTCTCTTGGTGTAGAGAAACAATGGGTGTTGAAGAATTGGGCAAATGAATAAGCTCTCTTGTGGCCCAGTGTGGAAAAAAACAACAAGTGGGAGAATGTTGGGTATGTGTTATATTCTTTCCACGATTAGCCACAGTTGTATGTTGCGTCGGCGTAGTGAGGACACCACCGAGGGGGCGAAGCAAGAGCAGATTGGGGTCGGGATTCGTCCGGCAGTGGTTTTGTGCCGTCGCCACTCATAGGCGGATCGCCCATGGTTTGTGCATGGTTTTGCACATGGTTTTGGGGATTCGATGGTTTCGGTCCACAGTATTTTGTAGATCGGTCAGGAACTACGATTATGTTCTAATCCGGGGTTAATGGATTGGGGTTTATGACACCTTCGGCGTAATATATATATGTGTTGTAACACTAAAAGGAATATAATGAAAAATCAAAGCTGGTCGTCCCGATTTGGGATCCAGGGGAAAATCTCTGTGTTTATCTGTTTTATGTTTTATGCTCTCGCTATTGTTTATTTTCTGTTATAAGAATCGTGTGTAGATATTTCTGTTCAGGGTTAAAACCTACATTCTCCTCAATGGGATGGGTTCTTGTAAGTCCTCAGCACTTCAGATCTAGAATTCCTCTCTCTTGATGGTGTAGAAAACCTAGACAAAAATAGTAGCAAAATATGACTATGATGGTGGATCAATAGTCAGACCAAAAGTATAGATCCAGAGTGATCTTTAGGCAAAAAAAGGGTGGTAAATGAATGGGAAACCCTTCTATTTATAACAAAATATTGAGTTCATCTATATATTGGTGCATAATTAAAATATTATTAACCAAATCAAGATCCAACTTTTGTGGAATATTTTATTATATTTGTTGGAGGGAAAAGGAATTTGACTTGGGTCAAATCCCTTTATTTGTAAATAATAAATAAATAAATGATTTATTTATCATTTTAAGGATGTGGTTGAGTAATAATCAAATAAATAATTATTTATTTAATTATTTAAGGGTGAATTAGTCATATTTAACAAAGGATATTATTTAATAAGGTTTAAATAATTATTCTTAGAAAATAATAAGATAAATAATGATTTATCTAATTAATTTCCTTGTTTTGGGTTAAATATAACCAGGAATATTAATTAAAATATTGTTTCACTAATTATTCCTTGAGGAAAATCAAACAAATGTATATTTATTTAATATTTCCTCATGGGATTTCCTGTTTAGACAATAAACAACTTAATAAAGGTGGTTTACTAAGTTATTTTCATAGTGAAAGCAATTTTACTTGGGGTAAAATTGGTCTTACATGGTGTACCTGGGTCCATCTAATGATAATAGGTTAGATGACCAAAAAATGGTGTAACAGATTTCCCCCTAGCGTGCAAGTGTTAGGAGCTAATCGGATGACCGAAGTACGTTGTAAGAACTCAATCACTAGACATCGAAGGGGAAGTCAAAGAAAGAGAAGTATAAGGTAGACCAAAGAGCTGAAAATAACTAGACCCTGAGGAGGCAAGACTTACAGGTGTGACAAGTCTCTTTGATGAGTAAGTACCTATGCTATAGGCGGCAGGGGAGGCATACCTATGCCCACCGAGGAAAATTACGAACAATAAGGCATCCGGAAAACCATGGAACTAGCCAATATAGTACATGCTGGCATAAACATGAGCTAGATAAGCAAAAAAATAATGAATCCCACCTACATATTGTGCCTGGGATAATAGCCAGGACTTTTACAATAATATCTGAGTACATGAGGTATAAATGCGACCTAGATGCCCCTAAAAATAGGAAAGGGATCTGAAAATATGACTGATATATGCAAACAAAAAAGCGCTGCAAGTGGCTAAGGCTGACATCATCAAATATATGGAGTTGCATCAAAATTTCGTGATGAAGAGGTCATCCGGGTATGTGGGGGGCTACCTTTAGGGCCACCCCCTCATGAGGGCTGAGACATCTCACACACACCTGGGCATCACCGGTATCAACTGCTGTATCACTGAACCATCAAGTATACAGATCTCGATCATGCTGAAAAAGGCTGGAGCTGAGAAACAACCAATTCAACAGGAAATAAGGAGTCCCTTTGCCTTATTTGAGGCACCGAAAAAGAGTGGAAGTTGGAACCAAGGTACACCGCCCTCTAGACCTATCTTCTAGAATTAATGAGCTAATGTCGACAGAAGGAGGTCCGCCATAGGTGAGGCAATAAGGGATCCTCAACTAAGGCATGAGAGAAAATAGTAGACCAACTGACAGACTGACACCAATGATGATGATGGAATGGGTGGTACTGAGTAGCGAACAAACGACTTCCCTTGTTAGAGCATAAAGGGCATGGATGACCTGGCAACGACTGACACAATATCATGAGGGATAGGGGACAGTGGGACTGAAGGCCATAATGTGTGACACGAGAGAGGGACCAAGAATTGAAGGATGGATGACTATAACGGGATTCATAGGGACTTGGGATAGACTCCATGAATGCAATGATGACTCAACTCGGATGCTCTAAACAAGGGTGACTTGATGGCGCTGCCACACAAAAAAGGTCCACTGGGGACCATGAAAACATGAGTACAAGATGGTAACTCATGATGAAAGTTGACACGAGAGTGGACAATTATGGGGGCCAAATGGTGCCCCTAAGTACGAGTGTTGCAAGTGAAGAAATTTGATTCTGAGGAGGGGTGAAGTGATTCTTCTTGGAAAAAGTGTCCTAGTGAAGTATCCAATCACTAAAAACTAGCAAATACCCATTTTAGGACTCGGTGAGAGCTTTCCAACGGTACAAACAGTTTGGAAAAGGGGGCTACGGTTGGGTCACAACGAGCGAAAGAAAAAACAGGGGTTTCCCTTTTAATAAGGCATTTTCCCTCCAAATTCACTCATTTGCATGTGGAGCTGTGGTGAATGTAGAGAGGAAAGAAGGCCCTAAATCTTGCGGCAATCGTAGCGAACAAACTGACTGTTGGAATCAAGATCCGTTAGTTGCAGGTAAGAGGCCTAACCCTACTCCTTCTTTTCAATGGATTAAAAGTTTAGATTAGGTCCCCAGGGCTCAGGAATAGACCCTTGCTCCTCCTCATGGCTGGGTCACACTTTTTGGGGCAAAAAATGCAACCTAGGTAACAATTTTTGGGCAAAAAACTACGACCTGTCCCAGGTTTGGGCCTGAAAAGTGTGAATTGTCAAGGAGGGGTTTTCCGGTGCTGTTTTTTGGCTGAGTACTGGGTTTTTATGACGAGATACAGTCTTTCCTATCTATATTCTAAAAAATATGATGATTTTGTGTAGATATGGTAGAATTACAGATCAATTGGAGAGAAAGAGACCTAGGCACATGACGGTCAGAGATCCGAGAGGATCAGTGTGTCCATGGTGCACTGGCCAGGTTTGGGGTTCTGAAGTTTGTGGAGAACCCTTTGATGAGAGCTAAAGAGCCCTTATTGGCCCAGATTTTCAGCTATTGGGACTCGAACCATGAGGTATTTATAGTGCAGGGGCACCGGATCGAGTTGACGGTCCAGGATATATATTTCCTGACTCGTCTCCCACCACTTAGGATGGTAGGGAATACTCAGCCAGTATTACTGCGAGGGCGGAATATCATATATTTTGTAGAGTGCCATTGCCGACCAGGTCTCCAAGTCAAGGGGAATTGGATACCCATCGGGGATTTGGAGAGGTTAGAGATCCGTGTTGTGGCCGCAGTGGTGCTACATATCCTAGGCAACCCGACACTTCATCACATCACTAGAGGGTAGATGATGCTAGTGGAGAGTGTTTTGAGTGGGACCTACTATGGGTGGGCCCAAATGATGTCGTCTTCGCTGAAAAGATAGTTGTCACTATGCAAGCGAAAATTGAATCATGACTATGCATATGGCACAATTTTGTGCTCGTTCTTCTTTGAGAAGATATCGACACTTCGACCTCGCATACAACTCCACGATGGGGGCCCGAGAGAGCCTAGGATGCACCGGTGGGGGTGACTACTGTGTAGAGGAAGAGGTGGGGCAGTTGGACGGGTGTTCTGACCCAATTTATTTGCTCATTGGGACCAGATGCCACTGTATATAGACGACTATCCCTATAGTGGGATGAGTTATTGTGGGGATCCAGATTTGCCACTGCCACCTGGTTGGATGTGGGGGCCTGATGGTAAGTGATAAATTGCTAATATTTTATGTGCATGTAAAGGTCTAGAAAAATTATATGTGGTACTGATTCTTTCACTTTTGGTGTGCAAATATAGCACTAGTAAAACTGGTCGGATATATGGGGCAACCTGTAGTATCGGGGACCGCTGGACCTAGTGGAGCGAGGTCACAACAAAATGAGGATGTAGCATCCCTCCTAGAGGATATCTGTCATAGATGTGAGAGGCTTCTAACTAGTGTTTCAGAGTGCGGCTGGAAGGACTTAGATGACCAGTACATAGATCCATGTATTGGTCTACCCTCTGAGTGGCGAGGGGTCATGTGGTGCATGGCGATGGCCGGACAGGGTATGCGTGATCTACGAGCTGCAAGAGTAGAGCCACTGGCTAGGGATCCTCCAGACAGTGATTAGTGTGTAGGGGTAGATGTTGCCCCCAGTTTTGATTTTTGTAACATGCTATGGGCATGTCATATGTATCAGAGTGGATGGACTCTAAAACATATTATACGACACATATTATGGATACGCATCGTTTTGATATTTTTATGTTATTGTATTGTGTTAAATGCGTGTGCTAAATGAAAATCTAGAATATTGTTTGCAATGTTATCTACATAGTGATTTTGTGCTCTAAGTACATCACTGAATGTAATGATTTCAAATTCATGCATCAAAATATTCACTCGTAAATATCTTCTAAAAATGATAGGATTATGCACACGATAGACACCATTCAATTGCATGACAAGAAGCAGGGAATCTAAATGAACATGAAGGTGGAGGATGCGATGTGAAAGGGCATCAGCTAATAAACCTCGTACTCCATCATATTCGGCCTAATTATTGGTAACAGTAGCAATGCATGCCCCGTTCGAGAGAACAAGAGAGTGAAAGGGGGTAAAAATGGCCCAACCTGTTGAGGCTATATTCTTGGAGTAGCGACTTGCACCATCAACAAAACCGATATAAGGTGTGGATGGTAGGTCCATAGGAAAGGTGCCACAAGACAATAAATGGAAGGATGATGAACAATGCTGGCAACCTGAGCGCAAAGTAGAAATCGAATGCACTCCGTGGGAGGGAGTGATCTGGGTAAGATGTCTAATACTCACACGCTGATGGTAAGGTGGAGTGTGGGAGCTTCTGGAGGTGTAACTTGTGCTGAGATTACGAAAGTCACCATGGGCACGGGTGGTGCTATCCCATTGATGGGCAGGGAAAATGAATTCAGGCGTGGACATGGCTTCCATGATGTCATCATCGCAATAGAAGATGGAGTGACTGGAGGAAGGGAGACCACATGACGTGGCGAAGCTACTTGACTCATCATCATGAGAAGAAAGGTTCACATGCACATCATCATGGGGGATGATGGAAGAACAAGCAGATAAGTGATCTACTGATGTTGAGCCTAGGGTGATCGCTGAAGGGAGGTCAAGGGAAACAACAAGGGAATATTCGAAGGGAGCTTCTGCCCAAGGTATAGGATGGTGGCCGCAGGCTCCTTCATTTCGACATCAGGGGGAGTGATGTCAACGGGAGTGGGTAAATCCTTAGTCTGGCCTGCAGCATACTACGCAAGTACGAGAGAGGCGGATTGGTTTTGTTCAATCTCGTATTCCCGAACTACCTCTAACGAGGCGCGGTAATGCGTAAGGCGGGGAAAATGGTGAGAATAATGGCCATGGATATCACACAACGCACAAGGTTGGTTAGTGTGAATAGTTTTAGGATTCTTGGTTACGATCGAGGAAGAAACAAGGGCTTCAGGGACCGTAGGCTTAGAGAACGCAACTTTAACCATGGGCTTGATACGGGAGAGCTCAGGACAGTTATGGGTGGCATGGCCGATGACATCACACAAAGCATAGGGATTTGAGGGTGGGGGAGGTGCAGGGTCTGTCGAGGCAGCTTTGTCCTTGGAGGCCCTCTTGCAAGCTATGCCCTTCTTACCCGAAGCGATCACAACAGGAGGGGGTTCCCGTTGAGGTGGTTGAGGAACTGTTGTAGTGGAAGAAGTCATGGGGACCAATTGAACCGGGGTCAAAGCAAGGTATGGTTTGGGTTGACCTGGAGGGGTAGCGGCTGGAGGATCAAGGTACCAGACGGGAATCCCAAGGGTCAAGTTAGGAAGAGAGAGGGTGGCCATGATAGGTGTCGTATAGATTCCTGGTGGAGGAGCTAGGAACGGTATCTAACCGGAGGGGTAATGACTAGGCAGGATGGCTCCTAAATGGTTAAGGCATGGAGAAACTGTTCCAGGAGGGTAAAGAGGCTCATGAATACCAGTTGAAGGGCCAAGAGGAGGAGGTCCAGAAGGCTGAATCGAAGGGCTAGGAGAAGGTTGTGGAGGGCGAGGAGGCTGCTGACTAGCCGAGGCGGGCCGCTTGAGGGCAGTCCGAGACGATTCATCATCCAAACATTCGATGAGCTGGGATCAAAGACAGGAGGAGGAAGACCAGGGAATGTACAAAGTAGTGAGGAATTTTTGTAGATTCTAGGTGAAAAACTAGTCAAAGGATCGACGATTTGCTTGTTGGCCACCGAAGAGATAGTGGACCCAGGGGAGGTCTGAGACTTCGGTTCATAATATGTCAACTGGTCAATGGTGACTATCTTTCCATTATGAGGGAAGGACATCTTGCGGTGGACCGCAGAAGGGACAGCAGACATCGCATAATTGTAGCTACAACCCAATAGAATGTTGTAATCTAAGGGGGCATCTATGACTTCTATGTCGACGCAAACAGTCTTGCTCGCAAGAGTAATAGGACAATTACGGAATAATCCAATGGGCTTGGAGGCATGGCCATTCCACGCTCAGAGAGTGATCATGGAAGAATCCAACTCAGGGGATCTGAGTTGCTTCCAAACCGAAGTGGACATCATGCAGGTGGATGCCCCCTCATCAATAATGCACCGGGAAACGTTAGCGTTCCGGATCTTGACTAGGATTTGGAAGGCGACAGAAGTAGGGAGAGGAGGATGTTCTGACCAGTCAACATCAAAGACAATCAATCAATCATCGGAAGGATCTACAGTGCCCACGGCATATAGTAGAGCTTTTCGTTGTGAAGGGCATGAATGGAGGAGTTCCAACGTTGAAATGGCAGCAGGGGATTGTGCCAAATCATCGACTATGCTATACGAATGGGCGACTTTTCTAGAAGCAAAATTTTGGCGCAGTGGTCCCTTAGGGATCTTGGTATGAACCTCTGCCCTAGGCTGAGGGATCTGCAAGGGACCCTTAGGTGTCGAAAGAGGCTCTGTAGAGACCGAAGGAGGCATCTCGGGGACAGACATAGCGGGAGGTTTGTTGTACTGACGGGACTGAATCTGAAGATTGATGTCTACGGTTGAAGGTTGATCAGAGTTCATCATGAGAATCTGGTAATCAGGGGTACCAGATGGAAGAGTTTGGGTGGCCACCTAACCTTCAGGTGGTGGGGTAGCCACAAATCCTTGCTGAGGGAAAGGATTAGTAAGCACAGTCAACTAGCTAGGCACAGCACTGGGAGGGATGGAAGGGGAGGCTTGTTGTCCTCGCAATGTTGCTTGAGACTCCCATAGCTATCGCATCTATGGAAAAAGAGGACAATCATGTGTGTGATGGCCATGAACACTACAACAAGAGCAAGGCTTGTTCATGTGAACGAGCCTGTCCTTCTTGGGCTGATTGCCCTGTTGCTAGTTTGTAGCGTTAGGAGCATTACCTTGATTAGTTCTAGGATTACCAGGGACAGCTTGATTTTGAGTGCCTTTCCTCTTCATTTTTAAGGGAAGAGGATAATTCGCACCCTGTTGTGCATGCACCTGCCCCCAAGGGGGCGGTGGTTACTGTTGCGATGGTTGAGAAGGAAAGGGAGGAGGAGGTGCTAATGCTCAAGGAGCTGGAGCACTAGGCTATGGATATGAATAACAAATAGGTTGGGTAACAGTGTGGTAAACAAGAGGTTGGGAAAAAATAGGAGGCATGCCGTATCCTGGATACGTGCTACCGGGAGGGAAAAAATGCAAAAGGTGTTGGCCACCCCTGACGAAAACCAGAGCCCATGGGAGGTTGAGCAATGATGAAAACACAAACATGGAACAAAGGAAAAAGAGACCGACAAGGGTAGGGAGGTGCAGGATCAACTGATTACAATGTCGAAACAAGGGCAAGGAGGTGCAGGATCAATTGATTTCAATGTTTTTAGAGCTTTGCTTGGTGGTGGTAACCAAGCCCTTTTTCTCTTAGGGAGTGTGTGTGTAAAAGTGTGTAAATTTAATTTTTAAACCCAGATGTTTGTAGAGAAAAATAAAAAACGTGTTGTATAGCTGTAAATAAACCTGCAAATGACAGTATATAGGCCTGCAAAAACAGAGAATAAACAGCTAATAATGCAATAATCTAAACCCAAGGAGGCAGTTATTTCAACAACGAGTATATAGGTGAGTAAAAAACTAATCAAAACACACTAAAAAAGCTAATAGATCTAAGGTCAAGAGGGACAGGGATCTAAAAGACAAAATCTGTTGGAAAGTGTCGCAGAAAACAACAACAAATCAGAGGAAAAATTGTTGTAAAAGAGGTGGCGAAAGGCTATCTCCTGAAGGGAAACGGAGTGAACCCTAGAGGAAAACCCAAATAAATCTAGATGAGGTGATTTGGATGGATAAAAATCCAATCTAAAGCGGATCTGAAGGTGAGGTATTAGATCTGAAAAAAGGCTGAAGACTCTAAAATTTCAGACAACCTACAACAGCAAAAAATCTTCCACGAAAAGTGGAGGGTACTGAAGCCCTACGGGGCTAGGTTCCCACTTAGTTGAGCGCAACAGAACAATTACAGTTCCAAAATGGGCGGAGACGGAGGTCAGATAACCCTGAACAGAAGCTCAGACAAACCCATAAAACTTTCAGAAAAATCCCTGCAAAAGGTCCATGTTACAGTTTCTGACCTGTTTTCAGCAGAGGTCACAATTTTTGGATTGAAAAGTGTGACCTGCACTGCCGGCACTCTCGGCGGAAAGTTTCAGAAAATGTTACCGTCTCAGCTGCATCTAATGTCTGTCACCTGTGAAATAGCCTGGTCCAAAAACACACGGAAGTCAAAATTTTTATTGTTTTAGGGTTTTATAGGTTAAAAAAAACATCAAGAAAAGCAAAAACAAGGGGCTGAAGAGAAATCATTGGGTTTGAAGTAGTTGTATATGCAAGGATCAGAAAAACAACAGCGATCGTAATCGTAAACCTGTGTGGAGTCGCCAGTTGTTAGTATGAATCTTAATTCCAAACGTACGAAAAAATACCACTTTAGCTACGCATAACAAATAGCCCTAATAGAAAAAATGACTGCTAATATCCTCATATCTGCAATTAGGTGATCAAGATGAATGCTGCAAAAATCTAGATCTATGCATTAGAAGACATTAAACAGTAGAAAAAACAAGATTTACTCCATGCATCCAATAGACAAGACAAGAATATATCGAATTAATTTTGTATTAATGGCACCTAGGAGGAAACACAAGAGGGTGTTCCCTGTTCTCCTCAATGGGATGGGTTCTTGTAAGTCCTCAACACTTCAGATCTATAATTCCTCTCTCTTGATGGTGTAGAAATCCCAGACAAAAACAGTAGCAAAATATGACTATGATGGTGGATCAATAGTCAGAACAAAAGTATAGATCCAGAGTGATCTTTAGGCAACAAAAGGGTGGTAAATGAAAGGGAAAACCCTTCTATTTATAACAAAATATTGAGTTAATCTAGATATTGGTGCATAGTTAAAATATTATTAACCAAATCAAGATCCAACTTTTGTGGAATATTTTATTATATTTGTTGGAGGGAAAAGGAATTTGACTTGGGTCAAATCCCTTTATTTGTAAATAATAAATAAATAAATTATTTATTTATCATTTTAAGGCTGTGGTTGAGTAATCAAATAAATAATGATTTATTTAATTATTTAAGGGTGAATCAGTCATATTTAACAAATAATATTATTTAAATAAGATTTAAATAATTATTCTTAGAAAATAATAAGATAAATAATGATTTATCTAATTAATTTCCTTATTTTGGGTTAAATATAACCAGGAATATTAATTAAACTATTATTTAACTAATTATTCCTTGAGGAAAATCAAACAAATTTATATTTATTTAATATTTCCTCATGGGGTTTCCTGTTTAGACCATAAACAACTTAATAAAGGTGGTTTACTAAGTTATTTTCATAGTGAAAGCAATTTTACTTGGGGTAAAATTGGTCTTACATGGTGTACCTGGGTCCATCTAATGATAATAGGTTAGATGACCAAAAAATGGTGTAACACTGCCATTGACTGATGCAGATGGGGATATGCATATGACATGTTTGTACCTTGGTAAGAGTTGACACGCGAAGAATTGGTAGGGGGATAGGTGTAAGTAGAATTTGTCCCCCCTGGGGTTGACCAAAACTCATAGGAGGTTGAGGATATGATGATGGTTTAGGATGGTAAAGAGATCCAACAATACCATTAGTGACATGAGATGCCCCTGATGCATTAGCAGCACCATGTCGAGGCATATCGAGGAGGACAGTATACACATAACCTGATTGAGCATATATCAGATCATATTTTAAAGCTATCTGGAGAGATTATTCCTCAGTCTACGGGAAGTGAGAGGTGACATATTTACCTATGGGGACCAAAAGAGTTCTTAAAAATTGATACAAGTATACATGGTATTCAAACTCAAGGGATCTACACATGCTCCTCCTTCTACGTTATTGGTAAACGTGGTTAGAAAGGCAGGTGGTAGAATTTTGATGAAAATAGGTCAAGAGTTCGGTACTTGTGTCGTATTGGAGAGGTAACTCGAAATAAGAAAGAAAATATTTGGTGAGAGTCATAAAGGTAGAATAGGAGGCATGTGGTTGGCCCACATACCATTTGGAAGTAGCTCCAGTTAGGGTGTGTTGGAAGAGACGAAGACGAATGAAGTCTTTGGTAATGGAATTTGATGAACAACACATGTGAAAAGAGCGAACATGATTGGTGGGGTCTTCTCCAGGATTACCTTAAAATTTAGGAATGTCTAAGGGGATTTTGGTAGGAATAAGAGGCCAATTATGATCATGGAGAAGGGGATTTTTGATAATATGGTTAAAATTAGGGAGGCTCAGACCAAAAAACTAGAGAAGAATGAGAGGATTAGTGGTCATACCTGCAGATATTCCACCGATAGTGTTAATTTAGTTATGACCTTGGTTTCCACCACCCACATTAGTGTCTGACATGATGGTAGCATGGGGTTGGGAAGATTTTGAATTAGAGGAAGAAATGGAATAACTAAAATAACTAGAGTCAGTATGGGGACTCAATGGATGACTAGGAGGATGTGTTCGAACATGACGAGAAGGAGTAATATGTCATAGAGAAATATTGGGGTGAAGGACACAAAGTCTCCACAACAAACTCCTAGGGGGTGCAATGGTGTCAAGACAAATATGACTCAATGAGCTAAATGGTGATGATAGGAGAAAAAAGTAACAAAAAATTAGCAAACACCTAGTGCAATGGTTCCAAGTGTAAACTAAAAGTAATGATATTCTACTCTAATTCAATCAAGCACGTCTTATTGTTATTATGAATCTTTCGTCGTAAAAGATCCCTTTAGCTACGGATAAAAAATATCCCTAACATCGATTATGGCTGCAAAATATCTTTAAGTTTGCTACATAAATTCAGATCTAAGCACAAAAAGACATTAAGCAGATAAAATATAGTATGGCTCCATGCATCCAATAGACAAGACAAGAACAAAGTGTTTAAAATAATGATTTGTATTATATTAAAGAATGGGGCACCTGAGAGGAAAACAAGAAAGGTGTTTTCCGGTTCTCCTCAGTGGGATGGGTTCTTGGAAGTCCTCGGTGTTTCAGATCTAGAATTCCTCTCTCTTATTGGTGTAGAAAAACAAACATGGAACTCAATGGGAGTTCATAAAGAAAAATGGAAAATGGTGACCAAGAGTAGATCCAGAGTGATCTAATGCAATGAAGGTGACTAATGAATGGGGAAAACCCCCCTATTTATAACAAAATATTGGGGCGGTCTAGAACTCGGTGCATGAATAAAATATTATTAATCGAATTCTAGAAGCACCCTTTAGGAATATTTTATTATATTTGTTGGAGGGAAAAGGGTTATTGACTTGGGTCAATTCCTTTATTTATAAATAATAAATAAATAAATGGTTTATTTATCATTTTAGGGAAGTGATGGGAATATAATTAAATAAATAATGGTTTAATTAATTATTTATGGATGATTTAGTCAAATTTAACTAAGAATATTATTTAAATAATGATTTAAATAACTTATTCTTAGGGAATAATTAAATAAATAAGGATTTATTTAATTAAGTTCCTTATTTTGGGTTAAATATGACCAGGAAATATAAACAAATAAGTTATTTTATGTGGTGAAAGCAATTTTACTTAGGGTAAAATTGATCTTACATGGTGTACTTGGGTTCATCTAATAATAACAGGTTAGATGACCAAAAATTGGTGTAACAGATTGCCCTCCAACGTACGAGTGTTAGGAGCAAATTGTATGACCGAAGTACGTTGTAAGAACTCAATCACTAGGCATCAAGAGAGAGGTGCGAGAGAAATGTAAGGATGTCTGAGGTGTGAAAGGACTAGACCCTAAGGAGACGAGACTTACAGGTGCAACAAGTCTCTGTGAAGTGGTACCTGTGCTAAAGGCGGCGGGGGAGCCATACTTATGCCCGCCGAGACAAAGTACAAAGAATAAGGCGCCATAAAACCACAGAACGCAATAAGTACAAAGAATAAGGCGCCCGGAAAACCACGGAACTCAATAATGAAGCATGTGCTGGCCTAAATAGGAGCCAGATAAATAACATGATGAATCCCACATACATGTGATGCTTGGAATAATCGTCAGGGCTTATACAATAATATGGTAGTACATGAGATATAAATATGCCCAAATGCAAATGCCCCCTACACGCGGGGAAGTGCTCGCAAAAGCTGACGGATGCGTGCAAATTGAAGGGGCGCTGCAAGCGGCTGAGGCCGATAGCATCATATGAGAGGAGCTGCATCAAGGGCTGAAATGAAGGCATCTAGGCATGTGGGGGGCTACCTGTAGGGCCACCCCCTCATGAGGGTTGAGACATCTCACACATGCCCGAGAATCACCAATAGCTGTTGTTGCATCACTGGACCATCAAGGGTATATATCACGATCATGCTAGGAAGAGCTCGAACCAAGGTACACTGCCCCCTAGACCTGGCTTCTGGGGGAAATGAGCTGATGTCGACAGAAGGAGGTCTGCCACAGGTGAGGAAAATAACGGAACCCCACCTAAGGTGCGGGGGAAAATAGTAGAGCGACGACCAAGTAGACACTAATGACGATGATGGAACGAGATAAATGGAGGAGCGGTGGGAAGACTTCCCTTATTAGAGCATAAAGTGTAGGGATGGCTTGGCAGCGACTGACACAATATCAGGAGGGATAGTGGATAGGGGTACTGAAGGCCATAATGTGTGACATGAGAGAGGGACCGAGCAGGAAAAGATGGAGGACTATGGTGGGGTATAGAGGGACTCGGGATAGACTCCATGAATGTGCTGGTGACTCGACTCGACTACTCTAAACAAGGGCGACTCGATGGTGCTGCCATGCAGTGAAGGCCCAATGGGGGACCGTAAAATCATGAGTACAATAGGGTAGCTCATGACGAAAATCAACACGAACAAAGACAAGTAAGGAGGCAAAGTGGTGCCCCTGGTACAAGTGTTGTAAGTGAAGAAATGCGATTTTGAGAAGAGATGAAAAGATCCTTCATGGAAAAAATGTGCCCTGGTGAAGTATCAAGGTACTAAAACTAACAGGTACCCAGAGCTCATGAACAGGTCGGGTCGCACTTTTTGGGGTCTGTTCTGTGACTTGGGTAGTAGGTACTGGGCAAAAAACTGCAGCCTGTCCCAGGAAATGACCTGAAAAGTGCGACTTATCAGAGAAAGGGGGTTTCAGTGCTGTTTTTGGCTAAGATCTAGGATTTTTATGGTTGAGGGGCATAGGTGCCCCCAAGCATGTGGTGGTCATGCCAAAATGTATTTAGAAAAAGGGGAAAACACATTTGAATGATATGGGGCGCCATTTATTTTCGTTATGGTTATGAAATTTGAGAAAGGAAATGGATTATTACCAATCTCTTTTAGTACTGCATAAATGAATCAAATGGATGTTAATATTCTAGGTTGGCATACCTAGTGTCACTATCCCAAAAAGAGGATTTGGAGATAATGAACTAATGCTCTCTTAGAAAACCTATAGGTTGGTCAACAACGATGTCGAAAAGACTAGGTTGCTGATGTAAGATGAAGGAACGATAAGGGGTATCATCCCTTGAAATGATATGGGACTCTAGAGGTTCTTCTAAATGTGGAAGAATAATGGTACTAGATTCGACATGACCAGAAACGCTAGGAGAGTTGTGGAGAATTGCTTCTCCTGGTCTCGCAAATATGGGTGCCCCCTTACCTAAACATTGTGTTGCAATGTAATGGCCACAAGGTGTATGTGGTTCGAATGTATGGTGTCGATGTAAGGGGGAATAGATAAATTCAGGGGTGGAGATTTCTGCCATAATGTTGTCATCGTGATAGAAGATGGATTGATTGGTGGAAGAAAGACCACTTGATGCGGCGAAGCTACCTGACTCATCATCATGAGAAGAGAGGTTCACATGCGCATCGTCACAAGGGGTGACTGAAGAGTAAGCAGATAAGGGATCTGCTGATGTTGAGCCCAGGGTGATTGCTGAAGGAAGGTCAAGTGAAACAACGGGGGAGGATTCGGAGGGAATGTTCCCCGAGGGTCGCATGGATTATGATAGGTAGAATATGGTGGACGAAGGCTTCGTCATCTTGACATCAGGAGGGGGAATGTCAATGGGATCCGTCATGTCTAGTAATTCTGTTGAAGAAAAACACATAGATAGGGGAGAGGTGGACTCGTTACGCTTGGCCTTGAATTGGCGGACCGCGGCTAGAGAGGTGCGGAAGTCCTTGAGGCGAGGATAGAGGTTGGTGTAGTGGCCATGGAGATCACACAAAGCACAGGGGTGGTTGGTGTGAATAGTCATGGGGTTCTTGGCTGCAGTCGTGGGAGGAACAAAGGTTTCTGGGACCATGGACTTAGGGAACGCGACAATAACCATGGGCTTGATATGAGGCAATTCAGGACAAGTATGTGTGGTGTGACCAAAAACATCACACAAAGCGCACTGGATGGTATGCTTTGAGGGCCGAGGAGGGGCAGGGTTTGTCGGGGCAGCCTTTTCCTTTGACGCCCCCTTGCGAGCTTTTCCCTTCTTACTCGAGGCGGTCGCAACAGGAGGTGGTTCCTGTTGAGGTGACTGAGGCACTGTTGCAGCGGAAGAAGTCATGGGGATCGGTTGAACCAGGGTCAAAGCAAGATAAGGTTTGGGTTGACCAGGCGGGGTAGCGGCTGGAGGATCAAGGTACCAGACGAGAATCCCAAGGGTCAGGTTAGGAAGAGAGAGGGTGGCCATGACAGGTACTGTGTACACTCCTGGTGGGGGAGCTAGGAACTGTATCTGATCAACGGGGTAATGGCCAGGAGGGACGGCTCCAAGATGGTTGAGACCTGGTGGAACCGACCCAAGAGGGTAAAGAGGCACATGGGTATCAGTAGTAGGAGAAGGGTCAGAAGGGAAAGATCCAGCTAGCTGAGGCGAAGGGCTAGGAGCAAGTTGTAGCGGGCGAAGTTGAGGTTGTTGACTAGCCAAAGCAGGCTGCTTAAGGTCATCCTGAGACGATTGCATCATGCAAACATTCACCAAGCTAGGATCAGAGATAGGAGGAGGAGGAATACCAGGGAAAGTTCCAAGCAAGGAGGGGTCCTTGTAGACACCGGGGGAGACATTGGTCAAAGAGTCGATGGTTTGCTTATTGGCTATAGAAGAGATGGTCGACTCAGGGGAGGTCTGATATTTTGGCTCATGATATGTCAACTGGTCAATGGTGACTATCTTTCCATTATGAGGGAAAAACATCTTGCGGTGGACTACGGATGGGACAGCAGACATGGCATAGGTGTAACTACGCCCCAAAAGAATGTTATAGTCAAGAGGGGCATCGATAACTTCAACGTCAACGCAAACAGTCTTTCCCGCAAGAGTGATAGGACAGTTGCGGAAAAGGCCAATGGGTTGGGAGGCATGGCCATCCCATGCTCGAAGAGTGATCATGGGAGGTGCCAACTCAGGACATTCGAGTTGTTTCCAAACCGAAGCGGACATCACACAAGTGGATGCCCCCTCATCAATGATGCACCGGGAATGTTAGTGTTCCGGATTTTGACTGGGATTTGGAAAGCTACGGAAGCAGGAAGAGGAGGAGACTCTGACTGATGGGCGTCGAAAACAATCAATTGGTCATTTGCAGGATCTATAGCACCTAAGGCAGATAGTAGAGCTTTTCTTTAAGAGGGGCACGACTGGAGGAGTTCCAGCGTTGACATGGCAGCAGGAGATTGGGCCAGCTCATCTACTATGCTATATGAATGGGCAGCGCGATTAGAAGCAGCATTTCGACATAATGGTCCCCTAGGAATCTTAGTATGAACCTTGAATTTGGGCGGAGGGAGAGGCAAGGGACCATTAGTTGTCAAAAGAGGCTCTGTAGAACCTAAAGAAGGTGACTTGGGGACAGATGGAGCAAGAGGTTGGGGGTACGGACTGGACTGAGTTTGAAGGTTAAGGTTGATGGTTATAGGTTGGTCAGAGTTCATCATAAGGATCTGGTAATCAGAGGTACTAGATGGATGAGGTTGAGTGGCTACCGGTCCGTGACGTTGTTGGGTAGCCACAAATCCCTGCTGGGCATCCACCTGCTGTTAAGGGGGTGGTGACTGCTGTTGTGGGGGTTGAGAAGACAAGGGAGGCGAGGGTGCGAATGTTGGAGGAGCTGGAGCACTAGGCTGTGGATATGTATGAGGTTGGGTAACAGTGTGTTAAACTGGAGATTGGGCAGAAAGAGGAGGCATGCCGGATCCTGGATGCGTGCTACCGGGAGGGGAAGAAGTGCAGGAGGTGGTGCCCCCTCCCCCAGGAAAACCATAACTCATGGGAGGTTGAGTGGATGGATGAGAGAGAGCGCTAAAAATACCGTCGGTGGCATGAGGTGCCCCCGGTGTATTAGTGTTACCAGGTCTGGGGAGGTCAGGAAGGACGGTATAAACATAACCAGATTGAGCATAGATCAGGTCATATTTCAAGGCTATTTGGAGGGCGGCTTCTTCGGTTTGAGGAAAATGGGATGCGACATCTTTGCCGATGGCGGGTAAGAGAGATCTAAGGAACCAGTCCATGTAGACACGGTCTTCGAAGGTAGGGGCTTGACATAGGCTCTTTCTTCTCTGCCATTCTTTAACATGATCAAATAGGCGGGTCGCAGACGATTGACGAAAAGAAGTCAAAAGTTCGATACCAGTGTCATAACGAGGGGGAAGCTAGAAATAAGATAAGAAGGCGTGGGCAAGGGTCGCAAAGGTGGTATGGGAAGAGGTGGGCTGGTTAACATACCACTTAGAAGCTTTGTCGGTAAGTGTGCGTTGGAACAATCTAAGACGGATGGAGTCGTCAGTAATGGAATTGGATGAACACCACATATGGAAAGATCGGATATAGTTGGAGGGATCTTCACTAGCAAGGCCTTCGAACTTGGGAATGTCGGAGGGGATCTTGGTTGGCATAGCGGACCAGCTAACATCGTGGCGGATAGGGTCATTGATCAGCTGATTGAGGTCGGGGAGACTGAGGCCAGCCATATAAGGGAGCAATGGGGCATTCAAGGTAGGTCCCGTAGTGGTTCCACTGGAAACAGACCCAGCAGTAGTACTGGGGTTGCTGCTGGTAGTAGGCCCTGAAGTAGACATGGTGAAAGTGACAGGGGGAGAACCAGGAGGAGGGGGAAAACCCGAACAATCAGAGGAAGAGTCGGAGTGCAAACTTGGGGGAGGACTTACTCGATGACGACGGGAAGGAGGAAGTCATCCAACCGGAAACTGAGGGTGAAGGCCAAGAAGTCTCTGGGAGAGGCGCCTTGGGGGCGCAATGATGATGGGAAGAAGAAAAACCGACAAGGGCAAGGAGGGACAAAATCAAGTGAGGTCAAGGGCAGAGAGGTGCAGTGAAAATTGATTTTAAAGTCTTTGCCAGACGGTGTTAACCAGGTGCTTCTTCACTTAGGGTCAATGTGTGGCATGTGTTAATTTTAATTGATTAAACCCAGACGTTTTGAGAGTAAAAGAAAAAGTGTGTTGCGTAACTGAAAATAAATCTGCAGTAAATAAGACTAAAAGAACAGAAAATTAACAGCTACTAATGCATCAAATTAACCCAAGAAGGTGGGTCTCTCAAAACTAGTCTATAATAGGGAAAAACTAGGCAAAGCACGCTAAAAAGAGACCAATAGATCTAAGGTCCGGAGGGACTGGGATCTAAAGGGTAAATCTGCTGAAAAGTGGTGCAGAGAACAGCAAATAGGCAGAGGCAAGGTTGCTGCTAAAAGGGAGACGATCAGCTAAAAATAGAAGAGACAAGGCAGTGGCCTTAGAAATGAACCCAAACAAAATGATATGAGGTGTTTTGAGAGGGAGAAGAGCTGATCTAAAGGGATCTGAAAAGGAGGTATCAGATCTGAGAAAAATAAGGTTGAAACTCTGAAAATTCAGACTTCTGAAACAGCAAAGACTCTCCCACAAAAAGTGGAGGGTATTAGAGCCCTAAGGGGCAATATTCCCTCTTATTTGAGTGAATCAGATCAGAAACAGGTCTAAACGGGCAAAGACAGAGGCTAGAAAACCCTGACAGAGGTTCAGACAAAACCCAAAAAAAATTCAGAAAAATTCCAGAAAAAAGTCCATGTCGCAATTTTTGACCTGTTTTTTGCTCAGGTCGCACTTTTTGGGCTATTTTCCGTGACCTAAAGATCGAGGACGCACTTTTTGGGCCAAAAAGTGTGACCTGCACTTCCGGCACTCTCGGCGGAAGATTTCAGAAAAAATTGTCGTCTCAGCTGCGGCTGATGTCAGTCACCTGCGCAATAAGGCCAGAAACACACGGAAGTTAAAAATTTGATTGTTTAAGGGTTTTAGGGGTGAAAGTCACCATAAAAATAGGAAAAACAAAAAATGGAAGAGAAACCCTAGGGTCTGAAATAGCTGGATATGCAGGAATAGATAAAACGACAGCGGTCGCAAAAGAAAACCCGTGTGGAGTAGCCAATTGTTAGTATGAATCTTTCGTCGTAAAATATCCCTTTAGCTACGCATAAAAAATAGCCCTAACATCGATTATGGCTGCAAAATATCTTTAAGTTTGCTGCATAAATTCAGATCTAAGCACAAAAAGACATTAAGCAGATAAAATATAGTATGGCTCCATGCATCCAATAGACAAGACAAGAACAAAGTGTTTGAAAGAATGATTTGTATTATATTAAAGAATGGGGCACCTGAGAGGAAAACAAGAAAGGTGTTTTCTGGTTCTCCTCAGTGGGATGGGTTCTTGGAAGTCCTCGATGTTTCAGATCTAGAGTTCCTCTCTCTTATTGGTGTAGAAAAACAAACATAGAACTCAATGGGAGTTCATAAAGAAAAATGGAAAATGGTGACCAAGAGTAGATCTAGAGTGATCTAATGCAATGGAGGTGACTAATGAATGGGGAAAACCCCCTATTTATAACAAAATATTGGGGCGGTCTAGAACTCGGTGCATGAATAAAATATTATTAATCGAATTCTAGAAGCACCCTTTAGGAATATTTTATTATATTTGTTGGAGGGAAAATGGTTCTTGACTTGGGTCAATTCCTTTATTTATAACTAATAAATAAATAAATGGTTTATTTATCATCTTAGGGAAGTGATGGGAATATAATTAAATAAATAATTGTTTATTTAATTATTTATGGATGATTTAGTCAAATTTAACTAAGAATATTATTTAAATAATGATTTAAATAACTTATTCTTAGGGAATAATTAAATAAATAAGGATTTATTTAATTAAGTTCCTTATTTTGGGTTAAATATGACCAAGAAATATTAACAAATAAGTTATTTTATGTGGTGAAAGAAATTTTACTTAGGGTAAAATTGTTCTTACATGGTGTACTTGGGTTCATCTAATAATAACAGGTTAGATGACCAAAAATTGGTGTAACACTTATCAAATAAAAAATGACCTCTAGCCTAAAGGTGATCAAGATCCTAAAAAAATTCCTAGTTTTATTGTTTCATATGGCCTTCCAAGAGACTTCTTACTTGACGGAAGTTGATCCCCGCAAGCAGAGTTTTCTATAGAAAGGTGGGGTAGAGGACCAAATGCTTGCTCACAACCAATACTATAGGGTGTTTTCCTAAGATTTTCCACTAAGGTTACCTTTATCCCATAGGGAGGATCGAGTCTTGAGCTTCATGGTCATCAATCACGACATAGAATTCCCTACCATGAGTTGGGTATCCTAGAGGAGAATCGCTCACACCACGATCTAGCCTAACCCCCTCTAAATTGGGTTTCTTACACACTATAGATTTGGACTGTGGGATGTTGAAGGATTTTAATCTCCCTTACATGTCAAATTTGTATGTCTCAATGTAAGTGATCAATCGGTTTTATTGGAAGCATATCACATTGATCCTATATCTAACTATAAATATATTTTTTGGCCGTGGTTCCCAAGTGGAATTAATCTATGTGAGTTAAGTTATTATGGTGGATTGTTTCAAGTCTTGGCTTGGTGGTGATAATAAGGATCATGTTTTCTTAGGGTGTGTGTGTGTGTGTGAAAAATGTGTCAAGTGGATGAGTTAATTAAGCACGTTTTCATCATGCCAATGCTCCCGAAAATAAAGTGCATAAACTATAAATAGTGCTGAAAATGAACAATAAAATAAACAACAAACTCAAGCACACAACCCCTCACCCAAGAAGGTAATCAAGAAGAAATAAATGAGGGAAAACAAGCAACTAAAATACACACAAAATGGACCAAATATCTAATGTCTAAGGGACCGAGATATAAAATAAAAAATATGTTGAAAATGGAACAAAAAACCAACAAAAAACATAGGTGAAAATGTTGGAAAAAGACAGGAAATAAGATGCAAAAGAAATGATACACAAGGGGATCCTGAGGGGGAAAGGAAACAAAATATTATAAAGGGGACAAAATGTTGTAAAACATTTATCTAAAATGACTGCAAAAAAATGGACAAAACACTGAAAAACAATGGCTAAAAATGTTGCTCACTAGACTCCTCAACTCAATAATTCTCTTCCTAAATGATGGAGGTGACTAAGGAAAGAACATAAACCCTTCCTAGCACACACACACAATAGTCTAAAAAAAAACTAGAAAATTTGAATTTTTTTCTAAAAATTGCAGGTACAGTGTGCAGAAATTGACCTAAAAAGTGCGTTGAGCACAAATTATGGGCTGAAAAGTGCAATGGGCGCAGAAAAATGGCCAAAAAGTGCACTTTGTTTCCGCTTCTCTTGCTCGACAAATGTGACCTAGATTGTGTCATCTCTTGCTCAGATTGTACATGTGACCTGCGGAAATATGTGAAACCCCAACAAAAGCAGAAATTTTCCAGAAAATAGAACAAATCTTAAAATAGAAATTGATAAGAATGAAAATTCTGAAGAAACACCGAAAATAGTCGAAACAAAATTCACCAAGGTTTTAAATTACCTCCCAAGTCGAGTCGCCATTTTTTAGTGTGGAAATTCTTAGTATTTGTGCCAAAACTGCTTCACTTAAATTGTAGGTGACATGCAACCCTAAAAACAAAAATGACTTTATATGCTTCAAATGTCCAACAAAATACAAGAAAAACCCTGCAACAAAACATCATATGCAAATGGAAACATATAACAACAAACATGAAATTGTAGTAAACCCAATGGATCATCTAAATAAGAATTTTTTATTGATATAAATGATACACCTTGTTCTCACAATTTTAGTGAATAATTTTAAAGCGCTGACAGTTTTAGTGTCAACGTCAATTTCTAAAAAACAATGTTAATCTGCTGACAACCAAAGTATGAGCGCAAATTTGTAAAAATGGTCAATTAAATGCTGACAAAAGGAGTATTAGAGCCAAATTAAATTTTTTTTTTTTTTTTTTGTCCAAAACAAAGCGTTGATGGAGCACACATCAATGAAGGAGTGATAATCTATCAAACAAGCGCTGACTAAGAAGATGTCAACAACAAAAAAAAATGTTTTACTCTGCTTTTTCCTGTAAAATGTAGTAACTTCGGGTGCAGTTTCTAAGCAAATGGAAACGAATTTTCCAAATATGAAAGAGGATTTTGTCGACAACTGACACATTAACAAAAATCTCTCTCAATTTTTACACAAGCATCATGATTTTAAATATTCGAAGGGATATTTGAAGCCTAACTTCCAGGATTTTGCAATCTTGTTTTAGACAATGTTTTAAAAATCAGTTTATGAACAACTAGGGATGAATTTTTTTTAAACCAAAGATTTTTTTTGTATATAATGGACCCATTAAAAAAATCCTCTATATTTTTCACATTTATTACAGTTTGAGAGTTTCGAATTGACCTTTGATGCCTATTTTTTATGAATTTGCCAAAATTAATCTTTTCTATTTTTAGAAAAACGCTAATCAACTTTCAGTTGGAGATCCACCTCATCAAATTCGACTTGGGGATCCTTAGCTTCATTCATGACTCCAACAATAGACTGATCTTCATATACATAATATTATTTCTTTTCTTTTATGATGGAACAAATTTAGTGTATTTAGTTTGGATTATATATACACTCTTTTATATTTAGTAATTTGCAATTAAGTATGAACAAGAAACTTGCTTTAGTTTGTAATTTTTTTCTAAAGGAAGGGACTATGTAATGAAGAATGGTTGGTATATTTTAAAATAAATTCTCTTTTGTGTATCGTGAGTGTATGTAATTAGCTAATATATAATAGTCTACGTCAACAATTTCCAGAAATTCATGTGTTTTCGACTCCCTATTTGTTTTCTAACTTTTATATGTTCTTCAATATTTGAATAACGGGTTGTTGAATTAGAACTCATATATTTGTGCTACAAATTATTTTATTCATATATTTATTACTATATTTCTTTTGTTAATATTTTCTCATTGAACTTGTGGTTTATATAAAACTAATTGGTTCAGACTCCATGCCCAATGGTTGAATTTTCCTACAATCTAATCACCTTAGTTTTTATTCATTCAAATTTGGAAAAACATTTATGGATGCATGTAACAAATAAAGATAACAATGACAAGAAGGAAATACTTCACTTCAATAGCTCATCACATGAATCCTGAAATATGATGCTACTTGATCCAATCCAGTCTACTGCTAGAGATTTGAAACACAAAAGCCTTCAAGTCCAATAAAAAATGACTATATAAATCTTCAACAATTTATTCCACACTAATACTTCAAAAGGTGAAGTATATATACAAATTCTTAAACTAAAATATCTTGAAAAAATATCAAGATTGGTTTACAAATATCTCAAACTGTTTTACATAAATAGAACTCATTAAAAGGACACTCAAAACTAATGAATCTATTTGGCACTATGTTTTATGGATAGGTGATGAAAAAAAGGATAAATTTGAATTTGATATCAACTCTTAGTTTATGATGAGGCATCCAAGTCACTAACTGTCTCCTTCCTTTGTGTATTTTGTTCCAGAAATTCTGCAAAATTTGGGTCCAATTATACCTTTGTATTTCTCAATCCGAAATAGATATGTAAAATGTGAAAGATTTTTTTGTAGATAAATATGTTACTAAGATAAACCTCTCTCAGTTTCCCAATATTCAGTTCCATTTGTTCACAATAGGCTCTGAAAAAATATCTGTAAAACAGATTTTTTCACAATCTAAAAATTAGCCTGTGAATATGTGCATGTATCTCTCATTCTGTAATACCTGTGCATAAAGTGAGATAGGTTTTTGTAGGGTGGAATCATAGGAACATAAACCTCCTCCATGTTTTCAAAATTCATCTTGGATTTGCCACACTAGTTTCTGTAAAACAATGACTTAAACAGGAAATTTCTGCAAAAATGTCCCTTCTTGCTCTGTTTTCATCTTTTAACCTTTCACTCTGAATTTCATCTAATGCACTTTAACTCTGATGCTTTTTTACTGTTCTATTTTCACTGTCACTGTATATTATTATTTCACTTTTTCATTCACTGTGCAATTTCATTATTCTCTGATCATTCTCTGACTTTGATTTAATCCTTTCTTTGTATACAAATTGTTTGTTCAATGAAGTTATTTGAATTAAAATCTAAGAATTTGGAGGAAACAATTTTGTCAATTGGTATTGAAACTATTGGCCCAATTTCATATTCTAATAATAATCTGCAAAAATCAAACAATTTGTTAATAAAACCCTGGCCTGAAGGGAAGCCAGTAATGACTTTAGGGAACAGGGAATATAGTGAAAGAAGTTGTGGCCATAGCAGGGTTTTTTTCATAATTTTGACCTTCAGATCTTAGGAACTCTTTTTTTTAGGTTTTCTGGCTACTTCTGTATGATTAAATAGTTTACAGAAGTATTTTTTTTACTTTGGCAAGTTTTATTGGATTAAAATAGGAAAATATGGTATTTTCTTGTATTTTTGTTTTCAGTTTCAATATTCCACTAATTTACAGATTTTCACTGGTTAGGAAGCAAGAAACAGGGTTTCTTGGGCCTTTTCAATGGCTAATTGGGTTTAAAAACTTTTGAACTCAAGCAAAGAGGTTAGGCTACCTTCAGAGGATTTCTGGTTTCAATTTAGATTTTTAAACAGTTTATAAAAACTATATAAACTCAATATTTCATTTAAAACAGTGTGCAGTATAAACAGGGTTTCTCTAAAAAAAATTGTCGGGGTTTGGCCTATTTTTAAGATCTTTTAATAGGCTTCTTTGAATGAATTTGAACTTTGATTGGAATTTTTCTTTATCAAAGTCCTTTCAAATCAATACCAGGCTTAATTTCTGGAGGAATACCTATTATACGCAAGTATATGTCTTTGAATATGGTTTTGAGGTTTTTGATACGTTCTGTGGTGTCTTTCTGGTCTTTGGAAGCTTTATGGAGCTTCTCAGCAATCTTCAATGGCTACAGGCATAATTTTGCTAGTTTTGGGCAAGAAAACAGTGAAAAATGCTTGTTCTCTAAGACCGTATGGAAGATACAATTGATACGCGCAGAAGAAAGGAATAACAGTACATTTTCATGGTTTATTGGGAAAATTAGGTTGAATTAGGCCTGCAATAAATGGAGGTCAAATCGGGAAATAAGTGGTTTTCGGCTTCAAAGGGTAGAAACTATTATTTATCATGCGGGTCTAACGTGGTAAGTGGTTTCAAATGAATCGGATGCGATCAAATAAACATAAGCCACATGGAGGATGGAGAAACAAGCAAAACAACCTATTTCACGTAGAAATGACATAGTTAAGAACACGTGACTTTATTTTCGATATGAGTTTTCAACCATTAGATCTGGGAGTTCTATTGCAAACAATCAGGATTTGATTCGGAAGCTGCTCGGGATTTGGAGTGGGTCTGGGGTTTTGATATATGTGGAGGGATAGGTTTTTTAACTTTATAAATAAATATTTATTTTAAAGTTTAAAACCTTGGGTTAAATGATTGGCGGGGGGGGGGTAATGTTTATATATGTTTTAATTAAAACATTTACCAAATGTTTCAACCAATATATTGGCACGGGTTTTAATATTAGATGGTATAATAAAACTTTGACAAGTGTTTAAGAACCATAGGGGGGAGGGATATATTTTTATATTTTTTGATATGTTTAAACCTATGGGATAATGGGCAGGATTATTTCATCACGTGGGATATTTAACATAGGTTAAAACTTTAAAAGAGTGGGTTTTTTGGGTTTATTAATATAAAGGAAAGGTATAGTTTAGGGAATTAATAATATAAGTTAGAAACTAATATGAGATGTAGGTGTAATTTATGAAATGAATTAAAATATATAGTTTAAAACTAAGTAGATTGTAAAAGTAGGCAATAAAGCATAATTTGTCCCATTTTTTTTTCCCATTTTTTTATTTTTTTACACATAGACTTAGGATAAAAATGCATTTTATGGGTTTTTTGAGTGTTTTTGAATGAAAATGAAATTAATCAAGCATGGTTTTTACTTTTACTAAGCAAATATGTGTTTTACTTAGAAAAAAGGGATTATGATTATGAATGAAGGGTAAATCATTTGATAAATATGTGTTTTGTGTAAGAATTCAATATTTTTAACCAATCAGTCATCGAGCCTTGGGTCTGATCCCAACAAAAGTCAGAGAAATGCTCTAAGCCTTTTTAAATGATAGTTTAGAATACTTGAATAATTTTAGGGGAGGGGAAATTAGTGATTTTTTCCCGATGATGCTTTATTACATTCTTGCACAACAACTTTCCACCTACCCATATTTATTTCTAACATTTTTTATTTCATTTTCATGGGTGCATTTAGGCTTGCAACCCTAAATCAATTTTCTTTAAAAACATAAAAACTATATAAGTCTAACCTTATTTCATCTGAGGGCTCAGATTAAACTGTTAAGCTCCTCATTTATTCTCTAACTATCTATTGATTTGTCAATTTTATACAGTTTGACATATCTTTATTCTCTATCTGAAACATGAAATTCAAAGCATGAAAAGTTAAGATTAAGTTGTTTAACTGATCATGGATTATGGCATTTATTAACAATCTACACATAATCATTATTCTTGCAGTAAAGTAAATAGTAGTGGCATTTTGACTTGCTCACTTTCAGGCCTTATTTTTATCTCTTTTTCTTTTGGGGTCTATCTTTTTCTAAGTCCTTTGATCTTTCTTTTAGGACTTTTACCCTCTTTTTATTTTTATTATTTTTCATTTTTCAAAATATGGGAAAAAAACTTGCAGAAAGCAAGGTATGTACATATTTACAAGGCTATCAAAGTCAATTCAAAAATTATGAATCCTATTATTATAGGACCCTAACGGTGGCTCCACATGGGGATGACATTTCCTGGTGAAATGTCAAGAACTTTTAGACTAGTAGCCTTTGAAATTTAACTATGGTGACCCTATAAGTATCTTTCTGATTTCTGCATTTATTCATACTTGTGATATTTTACACCTCAAAGCTTAGGGCCTTCTCTCTAGGCTTCAAATTTGTTAGGAAAACATCCAATCCAATCTAAACTTTTCAATGATCAAATTAAATGAAACTAACTCTTTGTTAACTCATGAGAGTAGTAGTGCTTCAGCATTATTCCATTTACTGGTCCATCTAGCATAGCTGATCCATCCATTTCTTTCAGGTAGAAAGCATTATTACCTCTATATCCATAAATCACAAAAGGTCCTCTCCATAGAAAATAAAAATTTCCATGTTTACCTTTGTCCTCTCTTCTTGAATCCGATTTTAACACTTTATCTCCAACGTAGAAATCATCTTCCTTAGTCTTTTTATCAAAAAATTTCTTTATCTTATCCTAGATAATTTGAGACTTGATATAAACTTCTTCCCTTGTTTTTTACAGGTGAATAGTTTGATTGATCCTTCTTTGAATGTCATTTGTTTCAACTTGTAACTCTTGATAATCTTCATCACTGGTACTCCTAGGGAGGATGGAAAAACAACATCCATTCCATAGACAATTTGGTATGTGGATGTACCAATAAATTTTTTAGTTGTAAGCCTATCTTCCCATAAGGCATTGACTAACTTCTTATTCCAAGTCTTTTTGTTATCTTCCAGTAACTTTTTTATGATGTTTACAAGGCTCTTATTTGAAGATTTAGCTAGGCCATTACCTTGAGGGTAACATGTAGTAGAATGACCTAGGTAATATGGTATTTATGGAAAAAATCAATCATTTTCTTATATTTGAATGTTGCTGCATTATCAGTAATTATCATTTGGGGACATCCAAATCTTGAAAGAATGTTACTTTCTAGGAAGAAGATTATGATAGTATATGTGGCTTGCCTAGAGGGTATGGCTTCAATCCACTTGGTAAAATAGTCAGTGGCGGTTAGAATCCACTTATGTTGGGCTGATGATGGGGGATAAATTTCTCCAATGAATTCAAGGCCCCATTGTTGAAATGTCATTTCTGTAGAGATGGGCTTTAAGGGCAGGGGTAACAGCTTTTTCTTACCCTCAAAGATTTGGCACTTATGACAGGAGGTCACATATTTTTTGACATCTGCAAACAAGGTAGGCCAGTGAAAACCAGCTCTCAGGATCTTGTCTACAGTAGTTTACCAGTATAGATGTCCTCCACAGTCACCTACATGAAATTCTTGTAGTACTTTGTCAGATTCTTCTTTTAACAAACAATTCAATAAAATCCCACTTTGATCTTTCCAAAAAAGTACATTGTCTAAAATACAAAATCTTGTTACCTTAAGCTTTAGAAATCTAGCTTTTGTTTTAGATAAATTAGGAGGAGCTTGTAAGTTTAGTAATACAAATATAATATCTGCATACCATCGTGAGCCTAAAAAGGCTTCACTGATCTCTGGAGTTGCCATCTCTTCCTGATCATCTATTTGAGCAATAAAATTTATGTCTAGGGCATGACAATTTGATTCAGCCATAAGTATGTCTAAACCTTGACCTTTTATCAACTTTGTGGGTTTTATCTCTATGTCATATTCTAAAATAGTAGCAATCCACTTACCTCTTCTTCCATCAAGACCATCCTGAGTAAGAATGTCTTTTACTACAACATTTGGGACATAGGCAATGATGTGAGAATAGAGAATGTAAACTCTAAAGTCTTTAATGGCCTTTACCAAAGCTAGGGCTTTTTTTTCCATAATATTGTACTTCAAAGATGCATCTCTAAGTGTTTTTCTAAAGAAAGCTATGGGCTGTTCATAACCTTGATCATTTTTCTGCAGTAAAACTGCAGCAATGGTGTGTTCTAAAGTAGATGAAAAAATGATGAAATCCTTTTTGAAATCAGGACTTATAAGGACTGGAGTTTTTGTTAAGGCCTGTTTGATGGATTCAAAATATTGTTTGGCCTCAACAATCAATTTAAGAATTGAATATTTTTTAAGCATGTTATTTAATTCTCTAATTATCTCAGCTAAATTTGATATGAATCTTCTTAAAAAATTAATCTTACTTAGAAAGGCTTGTAATTATTTTATGTTTCTTGGTGGATTGATGTTAAGAATTGCTTCTATTCTTGCAGGATATACTCTAATTCCTTCCTTAGAAATTATGTGTCCTATTAACTTGCCTTTTTCTAATCCAAATAAGGTTTTCTTATGATTTAATGAGATGCCAAACTTTCTACATTTTATAAAGACTTGTCTAAGATGATCTAAGTGTTCATAATCAATCTCAGAAAATATCGTTATGTCATCTAAGTAAATTACCAAGAATTCATGAATTTCCTTTGCAAAGGCTATATCCATAGCTCTTTGAAAGTTTTCCCTTGCATTCATTAAACCAAAGGGAATTTTTACATACATAAAAGTGCCCCAAGGAGTAGTAAAAACTGTTTTGGCTTGATCCTCTGGTTGGACTAAAATCTGGTTGTATCCTGAAAATCCATCTAAAAGAGAAATCCTAGAAGATCCAAATACCCTTTGTAAAATATGATCCATTTTTTGTAAAGGATAATTATCTTTTAAGGATATTTTGTTTAGATTCCTAAAGTCAACACATAATCTAATCTCTCATGTTTTCTTTCTAGTTGGAACTAGGTTAGAAACCCATTCAGAATATCTAATTAGTGCAATTATATGTGCATCGTACATTCTTTTAACTTCTTTTTCTATTAAGGGCATAAAAACAAGGTTGATTCTCATTAAATTTTGTCTAAATGGCTTTTGATCTTATTTTATAGGAATTTTATGTTGAATTATGTTGGTGTCATAGGATTTAAGGTCTTCATAACTCCAAGCAAAAACATCTTGGAATTCCTTAAAAAGAGCAATATATTTTTCCATTTCTTGTTGAGGTAAGGCTTTGGAAAGTTTTATCAATTTGGGTTTCAGTTCTATGCCTATGTTACATTCCTCAATGTTAGATCTAAGTGGCTCCATTTTTGGTTTTATAGAAACATCATTTGAGTCAAATAAATCTTCTAATGGATTTAAACCTTTTGGTAAGAAATTGTCTTTGAGATTTAATATGTCAGATTCTTCATCAATTTCTATTCTTTCTAATTCATCTATATCTGATTGGTTGAATTTAGTTGGTCTAGCAAACTTTAATTTATTTACATCTACATTAAATAAATCTATTTCACTATCTAAATCTTGATCTATGGTACAATCAGTGTCTATCTTACAGTTCTGAAATTCACCTTCAGTATTCATAAAATTATAAATTTGTTGATCTTGTGAAAAAATCTGCCAGTATTTGAGGTTGTCTGGGATTATTGGCATAATTTTTACTTCTGCAGCATACATATGATTAGGCTGAAAAGGTAAATTACAAGTGCTAGCAAAGGTTGCTAAAGAATGTGCTTGTAAATTTTGCCTTCTTAGTATTGCAGAGAAATTATATTCCAGTAAATCATCAATCAAATCTAGTACAATCTCTCTATATTGGCCTAATCTATGATTGTAAACTGAATATTCACCTTTAGTTTTTTTTACAATCAACTATGAGTCTCCCATTATTTCTATTCTTTTTCCTCCTAAATTTCTAATTATTTGGAGTCCTAAAATGAGGACTTCATACTCAGCCATATTGTTTGTGCATTTGAAATTCAGTCTAAAAGCATGGCCTTCTACATGATTTTTCTCTATATTGGTTATCCATACTCCTACTCCTGCTCCTAACTTGTTTACTGAGCCATCAAAATCTAAATACCATAAAGATTCATGAAATATGTTATCATTGTTTTGTGTTTTCTTTTCTTCCTTTAGTTTAGTCTTGATTTCATTATCAATTTCAGCATTACATAGGATAAATGAATCTAGGTCAGTAGGTGTAGCATAAAGTGGGTAATTTATTGATCTTGATGCATTACTTACCATGTATTTCATTAAATTTTCCCTATATAACTTCTTAGGTTGACCAAAAACTGATATAGTAGCATAAGACATGTCCAATTGTAGAGATCCCTGTAACTTTTCTCCCCATGAGCAAGATAATGACATTCCATATTTGGGTGGGATATCAGCTGCTAAAATGTCCATAAGTATACTCTTACTAGGATATTGAACTAGTGTTACACATAAATCTTTGATTAATCCTAGGAATTTTACTTTACTTGAGTCAAATGAAAATAAATCCTTGTAAGCCCTTGTAATGTCTAATTTCAGGGTTTCCATTATAGATTGGGGCATTAAATTATGTGAAGCTCCTGAATCTAACATTGTGTTGTGTAAAATTTGATCATGAATGGTTAAACTGATGTAAAATGGAGGAACCGATCCATCTTCATGTTTTCCATTTACATCTGGGCCAAATATCAACTTTGGTTGATCATCATTCAAGTTTATGGAGTCTTCTCTATCATTTATATTCAATGTTTCAGTGATGGTTGATTTATACAAATCATGTTTTACCAATTCTGTTAAAGGAATTGGTATTTTTAGCTTTTCAATCTCAGTTTGTATGTTGAAAGAAGGTTGAGATTTACTTATTTGAATTAACTCTTCTTTGGTAACTGCAGTTTGTGTTGGTTTATCTTGTTTTTCTACAGTTATGTTTTCATTTTCAAACTGAGTTTCTTTTGTTTTACTGCTTTTTGTTTTCTTTTCGGGAATGGTTTGTGAAGTAATAGATGTTTTTTCAGATTTAGAATTGTCAGAAGTTGTTTTTGGAATAGCAGTTTTTGGATTTGTTGATTTTGGATCAGCAGT
The DNA here is from genome assembly GCA_034641835.2 of Pinus albicaulis. NCBI lineage: Eukaryota > Viridiplantae > Streptophyta > Pinopsida > Pinales > Pinaceae > Pinus > Pinus albicaulis. The sequence goes on along the minus strand of CM076579.1, from coordinate 1,150,925,125 downwards.
AGATGTTTTAGGATCTAAGTTTGTTGTTTTAGCAGAATCAGATGCTTTTGCAGCATCAGATTTTTGTAAATATTTTGTAGCTTGAGCAACTTCATCTGTTATGTCAAAAATCTTAGGGCTTGGTGAAATTTTAGAATCAGAAACTTTTTGGGAAGAACTAGAGTTTTGCCTATTTTCCCTAGGGAGAATTTTCAGAAATTCTGTTGTTGGGGCTTCTACTTTTTTCTTATTTTCAATTTGTGTTATTTTCTTAGTAGAAATTTCAGTATTTTTCTTACTCCTAAGGTTATATTTCTTGTGAAATTCATTTATTGAAAAATCATAACCTTGTTTATAATCGAAAGATTCCCCTGAATCTAATTGGAGTTGTTGGAGTTCAAATAATTCTTGATCTTCCCATGTGAGAAAGATATTGTTCTTATCATCTATGCCCATTAAATTTATGGTATCCTCATCCTCAACATTGTTTTGAGAACTCTCAGCATAGTTCTCCTGAAATGGAGGTCTTATTGTTTGGTTTGGGACTGATTCTTTTGATTTTCCTGAATTTATGTTTTTCCTAAAATTGGGATTTTTGATTTGTTATTGATTATCCCATTGAGGTCTTCTTTCTATATTATCTAATCTATCCATCATGCTTTCTAAAGTCTTAGATAGCATATCTATTTTTGTGTCTGAACTAGAGGCTTCTTCTTTCATGGTTACTCTCCTCTCATTTCTCAATCTAGCTTTCTTAGCTAAAATGTTTACTTCTGCACCTACAACATATGTTTGCATTCTTTCTAATGTTTATGCATTTCTTTATCTTAATTGCTATGCCATGTCAGTGTCAATTCCATCTGGGAATTTGAGCAAGACATAGTCAGGAGTGGGTTTTATATTTGTAGGAATTGAATTGTAAACATTGTTATATCTAGTGCAGTAATATTGTACTGATTCATTGGGAGCTCTCTTCATTGCATCAAATTCAGACAATGTTTGTACGAGGTTTTTCTTCTTTTCCCATTTATTTAAAAACAATCTATGGAAAACAACTAAATCAGCTATACTACGTACAGTAACACCTTTAAACCATTTCTTTACTTCTCCTGTTAATGTTTGTGCAAACAACATCATTTGTACATCTAATTCATCTATCTCATGGAGTTCAAAGTAATCTTTCATTTTTCTTGTGCACTATTGTGCAGTATAATGTGTAGTAGCATCAAACTGTGGTATTTTACTTTGTTAATCTTGAGGCATTTCATGAAGTTGTCATGGAATAACTAGGGGAGCATATCTAGCAGCCATAGCTTGAATTATAGCTTGGCTAGGAGGTAAATTAGAAGTACTTGGGGCTGAACTGTAGGAAGAGGGTGATGAAACTGGATTATAAAATGCTGAACTAGAAAAAGCAGTGGAAGAACTAAAAGATGAAGTGGAGGTGCTAGGAAGTGAGACTGAACTACATGAGGAACTAGTAGGGAATGAGAATGATGTGTTTGAAAAAGTAGAAAGTAAACTAGTGGATGCAATGGATGTAGGGGATGAAGGAAATAATATTCTAGGTTGTAAGGGTAATCTAGGACTAAATGGATCTGTAGATTGGATGGTAGTAGAAACTATATATGATGCAGTGGTATCTAAATGAGGAATGGAATGTTTAGATGTATATGCTAACATTTGAACTAATTCTATGGCCTCATCAATTTCTTTAAGAATAGTGGCATTAAACTCTTCAAGTGTGTCTTGATTTTTTATTTTCTTAAATTCAATGTTTGTTGCAATACTTTTATGTTTTGATTCCAAAAATGAAATAAAAATAGGGTCTAAAATAGCAGTGCTTAAATTAATTTCAGATTTTCTTCTGAACAAGGAATTTTCAAATTTCAAATCAAACTCAATATCCTGTAAACTCACTAATTCTTGTGGTAATGAATTGACTCTATTAAATGAAATTTTAACATCTAAATCTTCTATCTGTTTTTTCTTTTTTTCAATTCTATCTGGGTTGTCCACTATAACAACAGGTTTAGGATCCGGGTTAGAACTGGTATAATAAACTTTCCTAGAAGCCAAAATTACTAATTTTTTAATAAAATGATACTCATAACTTATAAAATAGTCTCAAAGGCAAAGAGATAATGAAAAGGGTTTCTTTAAGACTTATTTTATGACTGAGGATTAGTTAATTCCCCAGTATGGTCGCCAGTATGTTATCACTCTAGTAATTCTAAAGTTGCAATATTTTAGTTTAAAGTCTAAGAACACTAGAGGTAACCACAGACCAACTTTTAAACTCGAAGATCTAGCCTTCTTAGGGTTCAGAGAGGGCTTTCTCTATAAGATTTAACTTTGTTTGTTTTATAAAATGTTAGGATAGTTATGATGGTGCAATTTGGTTTTGGTTTGATTGATTTGGTGGGAAAAAACACCTAATGAGATGGATAGTGGGAAATATGTTTGTCCATTCGGTTGAGGA